>OY751438.1:12838386-13205886 GCA_963565745.1 Phengaris arion
ATGGAGGGTATAAAGTTTAGTAGTTATAAGAGTAATCTACAATTGATATAAATATATATATTATAAGAATATTATTTGACCAATCAACAGAAGGTACCTTCATAACTTATACAGTTTCTAATCACTATTTTTTCATCTGATGACTTAATAGCATATTATTATTTACAGAGACGCAGTTAGCACGAAAATTATATAACTTGAGATTATGTTACTATCATAGCCGTTATAGCTAATAACATAATCACAACTTGAATGCTTTTTTGCTAAACGAGTTAAATTCTAGCTTTAATTTTTGCTATTTATGCTGATTATATTATACTTAGAGAAAACTCCGTGGCCTAGTGGGTAGACCATTTGATTCGCACTCGAGAAAGTGCAGGTTCGATTCCCAGGTTATGGCGTGTACCAATGAGACTTTTTCAGATCTCAAGTACATTATACGGACGCTCTAACGGTGAAAAGACAGTTGGTTTTTAAATGTCGTATGTTTGCTTGGGCAAACATTCTACATTTAAAAATCAACTGTCCCAGGCACAACAGTATTTCAAAAGAGGTTATTTCGCTCGGAGAATAGTGTATAAATTATCCAACAACTGATGAAAAAGCCAAAGTAGAGTATTTAAATATGAAAAAACTTAAACATGCTGAAAAATTAAAGACGTAAATTGCATCAAAAACTCATAAAATATTATTATATGACTAGCTTTTGCCCGTGAACAAAAGATAAACACGTAAATACAGTACCTATCCCTACAGTTAACACTACACATTTTCGGGATAAAAAGTAGCATATGTATTAATGCAGATGTTCAACTACTATCCTGCAAATTTCATCAAAATCTATTTAATATTTGTTGCGTGAAAGAGTAATGAACTTCCATCCATCCGTCCATCCTTACAAACTTTATAAGAGTATCAAAAAGCTCGTTATATATTTTAACGTCGTTTACAATTTTGACACAATGATTTTGGTGAACATTTTGTACAATATTCGGCACAGATGCCAAATCAATTGGCACAAACCCAAAAAGATTGCCTTTGCCAGCGCTGACACATCGCCATATTAGCGCTGGAGGCTTTCGCCGAGAAATGTTACAGTAATTTTAAGTTCATGTTACATAAAATTATATATGTTATATATGTATTATTAACAGTTATCCGGGAAACGGAAAATGCGAGTGCAAATATTCTACTGGCTAACGTAAAATTTATGAAATGGTTAAATTTGAAATATTATGAATTTAATATGATACCGTCTATTAAGAAAACGAAAAGAAACAGAGTTTTAAATTTAGCGATTATGTAAAAAAATATTTGATACTTAGATTTATAACATTATGACAAATTATTCCTTTATAAATGTTTCTCTTATCCCTGATTTGAAAAGGGCAATTGTTCTCTAGTTCTTTTGTGTATTGTCCCATATAAGTCAATCAAATGTATCAGACTCAAGGATAAGGTATAAGACGTGTTATTTTATTGATATTAAGCTAAGTTAATATACGTAATATAATAAATATTTTAATGAACCAACATCCTATCGGATTAAACCCAAACCTTTCGCACGAGAACCCGCGTTAGGGATATTAATAAAATTTTAATTTATGTAAAACCGTATTCTGGATTACCCTACAAATTATTAATAATAGCGAAAACGTCCACACTGGATTAGAATAAGAAAACGGCTTTCTATTTCCATCAATAAACTGGATCGGTAGAGAGCGAACCTGAAAAACTAGTGTCCTTGGATTACAAATATGCATAAATCTGTATTTTAATTACTGTTTTTAACTGACTTCCAAAAAAGGCGGTTATACGTTCGGCTGTATCTATAATTATATATATATTTTTGTATGTTCAACGATAATTCCGCCGTCTGTTGACTGATTTCAAAATTATTGTTATGATGTAAAGGGCATAATCCGAAATTGGTCCTATTATCACCAAAGTGGTGACTTGATGATTGGATCTATGATGAATCGACGGAACTTCTCGAAATTTATATGGACATATATAGTAATTTAGACTTTTCTGAAGTAACCTAAGCATATGCTAATAAAAAGTAAGATTTTGCACCAAGGCAAATCCACCTGGATCCAAAAGTACTGAACAGAATGCTTGACTCCTTATAGATACATGTTTGGGGATTTCGGCGTTGTTTAAATAACTGGAAGCATATGCAAAGCACTATGTCAATTACAATAATCCTCATCATCATCATCACCATCATACCATACATCATCACATTATGATGATATAATAGGTACTTCTCATAGTATTTTACACCGACACGGATATCTTTGAACATTACTCTGCCGTTTGTAAAATTTGCAAAATTCTTATGATTTTGTAAAGGGTATAATTCAAAATTGGTCCTTTAGTCACCTAAGTCGAGACTGATGATGGCATCTATGAGGAATCGATGGAACTCCTCAAAAATTATAGGGACATCTGTATGGATTTGACTTTTGTGTAGTAAATTAAGCTTACCGGTACCCTTGGCACAAAATTTTACTATTTGGTAGCACCAAATAGTAAAATTTTGTGCCAAGGGTACCGACTTCAAAATTATGAAGATTGAGCTCTACTGAATATCCTTAATTTTGAATTCGGTACACGTACATTTTAACTATTTCTCTAAATAGTTAAAATTTTAGCCGAATTATTATTATTTCACACTTTTTTGTGCATTTTTACTTTGAAAGTCGGCTAAATGATCAACAGAAGAAAAGATCAACTTTCAAGTTGAACCTGTTGTCAATTCATATTTTGCTTAAATCTAATTCTATTAAAATATTTAAAAAAAGCTCATTAAAATATTATATGTTGCTTACTTGTACTGTGTAGGTAGGTTCTAGAATAACGGGGCTGAGCTATGTAGGTTCGCTAATAGGAAGGTCGATAATTTATTATAGTGACCCTTTTAGCTCATTCATGTCGGAAATAAAAGTTGCGTGTCTATTTTCGTCGGCTATCCTTTCTACCATTTTTTGGTAATATTTTCAGATTATTTGAAAAGCGTCATTCAATTAAAAACACTATGAATAGATAAACTACCGAAAAACCTCAGAAACCGGGCATTCGTCACCATAGCGCGCCATACGTCAATACATTACATTTTTGATTTCTAACTTCACCATCATGATACGCAGCCATCTTTGCTAAAGGTCCTGTTGATTTAAGTACCAAAATAGGATAACGTGATTAACGCTAAATGAAGTACATGGAATTTTTGTAGGCAGATAATGCTAAGAAGAAAAGAGCAAAAGCGGCACCACTATTACAAAACACATGCATTTAACTTGTAAAACACTATAATGCCGCGATCTCCAATAAAGATATCGTAATCGTTGCCCCGTGTGCCCAAAGAGAATTGACGTTTATTTTTTTCTATAATAACACGTGCGGCAAACAAATTATTGCTCGGGGCTTTGAAAATAAAAGTTCCAACGACAGTAAAGCGAAGTCAATTAATTTACTTAGGATTCTTAATTTGTTATAGTGACATTGTTACCTGCGTGCCGCGAGGTTTTCCGTTTCTAGGAATTGTTGTTGTGCCTGAAACTTTTGAACTGACTTAATATTTCTAAAAAAACTTGGGGTATATATTAGTATTCTGGTAATTTTTTAGTCCTAAACTCTATCTCTATTGAACTCCTGAAATAAATTTCAAATAATACATTAATGGCTCACGAGACAAGAAGTTCTATTGTATACAAAATGTGAACATCACAATAGTCACGCTTCATATAAGTCATTTATAATAATATAAGTTTCAAACAAAAGCTCCCTCGTAGTAAGTCATACTGCATACAATATCACTCACTCACTAGCAGCAAAAGCGCGATGGAAAGTAATTTCTTAAGTTAAAACCACACAGTTCTGTGCGTATGTAATATGTACCGAGTTTCATGTTTATGCTCTATTCAGCACAAACTTTGAGACGTAACAACTCGGCATATTTCGCCGCTCATAATATAAGTCTGTACACACTTTAAAGCATGTCGAATGCATTAAACCAGCACTGTCTGTTCACTGTTGGGAACTTTGTAAGCCGACTCTAATCTATGCTTAATATCTCTGTCGTCGATGTAACAGAGACAGCTGACGGACAATACGCTTTTGAATACTAATTAACTTTATTGTCATCAGTTTATTTTAATCTAAATAGATTAAGAGCTTAATATGGTTTCAAAATTGTAATGCATAAATAAAAATTAAAAACCAAACACAAATTAAATTGTTCAATCAAAACGTCACTGCTGTAAACTCAATTCAGTAGATGTTCATTAACAGTAAACTAATTTATAAAGTTCAGCATTCAGTTTTCAAATGTTTACGTTATTAATTTGAAATATGCGAAAAAAAAGGCGGCCATTTTGGGCGTTTGTTCTCGACGTCCAAAATAGAACGCGAATATGAAATAAGCCGACTTAAAATATCCGTGCACATCGGCTTGACCCACAATTTCTGTGGAACGTGTAATTCGATGAACTAAAAGCCGGTATAGCCTGAGATAATATCGAGCGATAACGCGATAGACTCCCGCCAATGTTACTTTTTGCTGGCAGTTGCAAATATATCGCCTTAATGTATTTCACAATCGCCGGGATGATGATAGGCCGGGGCTGACGCATGTTATTACAATTACGTGGATGCACTATCGCACGCCGACTGCGGAGCCCAGTGTTAGCAGTTTGAAATGACGGGGGGAGTCGCGTGTTGATTACAAAGCACGCTTTCCTTTTCACTGTTCATTATCTTTGACGTGAACAACGCGGAGTATCGCTATTGCGGTGATTTGTGCTAACGCTTTATGACTTTTAAGTCGTAAAGTAAAATCGCGAATCGCGATAAAATATGATGTGGTACGAGGCGTTCTGAGCGCTTTGTGAATTTTGAGGATAGCACCATGCCGGGAAAGTGGCAATAGAATATAGACGACTACATTTAACATATTTAGTTTAATTTATATACTCAGAAAAATGTAGGTATTACTACTTGATAAGCGTAAATAAATATAATAACTATTTTATGTGTAGTTTAGTAATTAGATACATACTGACATCTAAAAAATACAAACAAGTTTCCATTTTTTTTGCTAAATTAGTGAAAAAACCTACATCATTACTTACATCATAATATACAAAAACACTAATTAAAGTAAGTAAGAGTAAGTATGACTTCGAAGATATTTAAAAATATATTCCTGTGGCCTTATACTTCATACACTTTTACCTAATCTTGACGTCACAGATAACGTGTTGAGGGTTTCCACGAGACTTGCGAAATTTTGTAAACAAATTACTGTTCCTATGAAAATCTTGATTTATATATCCTGTTTTCTTTGAAAACTTACTCATATTTATGAGTACTATTAATTTAGGCATTAAAAAATCAGTCGTGTTTCTTCATCTTGATCTTCAGCCATCTTTAAAATGTTTACTTTAAAAAATAGGTAATTTAACATAAAAATATAAAGAGTGCTTCAATTTATAATTAACTTTTCCGTAGTAAATTAAAAACGGAAATGATAGAATGTAAATTTATTCAATGTAATATTTTTCAGCACGCAATATTTAAAAGGGCCAGGCTACTTTTAGCTCTTATGTTATAGAGTTCATACAAACACTAGTTAGTAGGTACCTGCAAGCGTTATTAACTACTATGATCAGATCTATACCCGATACCCGATAGCAATCATTTTTTATACTGACGACGGCTAAAACCTACTGAATTTTTTTATAAGTAGATATATTTAGTATCACGTGGAATTAAAAATGTATGTTTTACAAAGTGTAATCAATTAGACGTGATAGAACATTACAAAATGACAGTAGTAAAACAAATCAAAGATAATTTTTATCAGGAACCGTAAAGATGCACCGTACAGACACAGATTAAAAAAAGACGAACAGCTGATAAACTGCTGCACAGTTCGATTTGGTTGCACTACTACAAGCATACGGTGTGTCCGCCATTGTGTGTAAAAATTGTTGACGGTTGAAACTTTCATATTTGGATCGAATTGGATCGTTCTATGAAAGCTGTTTCTCCGTACGTAAGTATATAATATATTTTCTACTTTGTGGCACTGGTGCTTAACAATGCTTGCTTTCAATGCTTTTTAACGATGTAGTAACTACAATATTTTCATTACATTTATTCTCCGCTAATAAGCAAGTCCTAGCAGTAATGAGGAAGAAAGTAGAGAGACAGGAGCGTAATAATTCACTCCAGCTACAGTACACTCGCCACTAATTGGTGGCGACCGGCGACTGGCGACCGGCGACCGGCGTACTCCGGTAGCCAATTTATACTGGTTTTAAACCACTCATAAGTTTGCTATCCAATTTAATGGGAACCGTCAACGATGGTTTTGTTTACTAAATATAATTATGTGTAACAATTATGCGTTAATTAAATTATTTAGAACTTTGTATTTATTTTGATATTATTGAATATATTAATTCCTTAAATACAACGGAACCCCAATATTGCAGTAGGAGTAAAAACGAGGTTACACTTTGATCAACAGTTTGTAAAGCTATATTTTATGTGCAAATATTTTTATCTAAAGGTAAATTGTGTAGGTACTTGGAATGTTAGCTTCGAATTGAAAACCATTCAGATTAAAATCATATTCAAAAAACATTTTTTTAAAAGCTTTTTGACTGTCGAATAATTCTCCGGTTACAATTTAATTTTTTATGAAAAATTCTCTTTGTAGCAATATTTGATTCGGGTCCTTTCACAGCGAAACTGGATAGCTATGAATTAAAACAGTGTGCTGTAAAGGTATTTTTTCATATTTTCAATTTGTTTCGATTACAACTGACTTTTTGATGTGATAGTAAATTGATATGCCAGTGATCATGGCTTAAAGTTACAAAGGGCTATTTAAGTTTTTAATTAGCTGGCCAACCTGAAACTTCCTTGAGAACTTTTCTACAAGTGTGTAGCCCGGACCGAGAGATGTCCTTAATAGGAGAGACCGGTTTGAAATCAAATGTTTCATCTACAAATGGAACACACAAGTACCAGTCCAGCTAAACGTGCTCTGTTGCTCCAGAATTTTATTTTCATCGATATACTGTACCTATAATTGCCTATGAAATAAGAGTAATAGATATATATATAGAATAGTAAAAATATTTTTCTATTAAAATTTAGATAAGCAGGTACAAGTTAGCAGTGACGAAGGCTGGTTCTCCTTCATAGGGAAGCACAACCTGTGTTATAGGTAGGAATTTGGATGAGTGTCTTCAAAAGGCAAGTGGTAAGTGAAGCCGATAGGAATGGAGTTATACTTCACGCCACTGCAAGTAAGGTTCCTATTAAATTACTAATTTTGAGATGAGATAAAAATGTATTTAATATGTATCTATAACGCATCTATTTGATTGAGTTCCCTTAAAAATCACAAGAAAAGCTAATTAATAATAAAATGATTATACTTATTAATTGCAGAAACTTTTCTTTACTTAAATTTTACTCAATTAAATCAAAAGTCTATATTGAAATAATTCAAACCTAGTGTAGAACTTTAACGAAATAGAAAAAGATATTATATTATACAATAGATAGATAGATAGATACAATAGATAGATAGATAGATATAATATAGTAACTTTAAGCTAAAGAGGCTTTATATATGACTTAAGAACGTAATACTATGTAAGCGTAGGCTTATGTAATCCATTAAAGCTCGCGCACTGCGCGGGTCACACAAAAACCTGTCCGTAACGGCGATTTGAACTCGACCTCAACATCAATTAGGTTTGACTTGTTCCGTAATTATGTAGTCAGACTAAATTGCTGGAAAATATGTCGATAGTTAAGAGATTGGCTTTATGTTACCGTGACACCTGACGGAGGATGTGTAATGAATATAATAGTTTAGATTTGTATGTTTCACATTAGACACGCAATGAGCCTATGAACGCAATCCTCCCTTAGGATCAGTTCACACCGCGACGATACGCGACGCTACGCGGCGCTGCATTTTTAAGAAACCCATTGAAAATTGAACTTTATTATTACTATATACTATTATATATATATATATATATATATATATTGGTTAAAAATGCAGCGCCTTGTTGCGTACCGTTTCGTTTCGGTGTAAATTGACCCTTACGCTCACGCAATGATAGTGTAGAGCCGCAGTAATTTTTTTAAGGACAGTGTCAACAATTGTTCTTTGTCACAAAGATCGATATATGTAACCTCATTAACTATTGTAGGTATAAAACCCTCGGCAGTTAATAGATATTGTCGTAAATGTTGATTACATTTTACACTCATTTCTGAGCCAAATTCATAATTACAGCACTTAAGAATTTATTAAGTCTAGACACAGAGAATTCATAATAAAATAATGTACAAAAAATTAAGAAAAAGGTTGCTGCTAATTTTTTTATTACTGTTACGCTTGGAATTGTTTATCTGAAAAGGACGTGAAACACAAAAGAAATTTTACAAAATATGGATGGAGTATTTTAATAAAAATATTTTATAAGCTTTTTATATTGTTAATAAAATATCATTTACAAATTTTAGGAACAATGTCAAGTCTTATTCTCCGATTGTTCGAAGTCAATGTCGCAATTGGCCGGGGTCCTAACTCCTAATGTCCTCTCTAATGCGGCGAACCAACATGACAATATCCGGCCGGGCCCCACCTTCCTGTCATTACGTTAGACAATGCTCAAACAATCACGCCAATTAATCTACGAGTTCTTCTCCCCGCATGATTAAGTTAAACGTTCGACTGACTTTAAGCTGTTGCCGCTGCAGAACCGATTCTTGTACCTACCTATAGGCAAACCTTTATAGGTACCTAATATGACTGTTATACAACGCCGTGTCGAAGACTGCCGAACTGAAACGACGTTAGACGATGCACGGCCTTCAAGCCACACCTCCGTGCCCGTCGGAGTGGGAAGCGTGAGGTTTTTTCGTTACGGAATTTCTGGATTCGGTCCCCGCGCTCAAGGCCCGCGATAGAAGCTATGCAATAGCTTAAAAATACTCTATGAAACAACAAATAATATTTTGACTAAAATGCAACAAATCATTATAATTTCATAAGTGGGAACGATTTATAATTATAATAATAATTTGTCTTGGCGTCCGCCCACGCGCGTCCTCTATTAGCACCTCTGAACCGACATTCCGAGCTCGCCAGTTTGCTCCATAGGTAGTCGTCATAAAACAAAAAAATCTTCTACGTATAATATAATATGTTCCAAAGTACCAACGGTACAACGGCTGAATAAAAACGTGACATGTACAGAGTACCAGTGACAGAAGTGAAACTTTCATCTTTTAAAATACAAAAATATTGCCTGAAAAAACATTTTCAAAAAATTTAAACTTGTACACCTAGTGTCATCTGTGTATCGAGCAGTACTTTAGAGGGCTACGTTGCTACCTATGTAAAAGGTATAAGTAGATTTAAATAGTGTATAGTAGTCGATGGCGTTATGTCTTAAATCGTGTCGTGACGCGACCTTGTAAATTCACACTTAATGCCGCTAAAGGAGTTTCACGTCAACGTATTTATAACGTACCGTAATATCGCCATATTAACATTGAATGAATGAATGATTGAATGAAAAACTCTTTATTGCACCAAAAACAAATAGGACACACAGAACATAGAAAAACTAAACTTATAAAAGCACAAAAGGCGGTCTTATCGCTACAAGCGATTTCTGCCAGACAGCCTGTATAATCATGACACATGTTTACATGTAATAGGTAGGTGGCTTTATAGACAGGTAAAGAGAAAATTATTTTAATACATATTGTAATTTAAGATTTCATAATACTTTTTATAAGATATATTCTATTTAGGTACACTACTTTATAATATTTGTTAATACATACACAAATACTTAAATATCGTACTATGGAATAAATAAATAAATACTAATAATAAAATTAAAAAATAATACATACAAATTATGGAGTTACATGTGCGTTACAGCTACTATCGTGACATACTCGTAAAATTAGATAACACCGGAAGTCTTAAATCATAATTTGAAACAAACGAATTATAAAACGCGAAATTCCAAAGTAATTTGCAAAGTTTTAATGTAATATGGGGGAGGATAATATTAAAAAACATAAATCCCGAGCATTCGTATCTATTTCGCGAGCGATGCTCGGGTGTCACCGAGCTCACCGCTCCCCACTAAAACATTGCATCCGTCTGTCGGATGCGAGACCCGGAGATCGTTTGATCTCTCCTTATAAAACTCCTCGTACGTCAAATTAGAATTAAATTCATCCTCAGATCGACTAATTCAGAGCTGCGAAACTTAAATTAGAAAAACAAAACTGAATCATTCGAACCTGAGCTTTCAACATCCATGATTACTCACAAAGTAAAAATGTTGACGAACATCTCAATAAAATGTAAAAATACGCTCTGTTTATAATATTATAAAGTAACTTGAGATTTTTACTAGTTCTTTAACTACAGTAAAGCTTAAATTTTACTTTAGTAAGCTTTGATAAAGTGCTTATATTATTTTTTATATCAACCGCGAAACTTTTTGAAAATGAAAAAACCTACAACAAAAAAAAACAATTAAGACTCGTCTAATAAACATAATATTTTATGGCGTGGCATTATTTTATGGCAATATTTTATAAAAGCAGACTTTCGTAGTTACACCTTATAACAATTTTTTCTTTGTAATTCTTCCTATTCGGTCCTTGTTACAAAACAAGGAGGCAAACAATAGCGCAGGAGACATCAATAACATTGCAAAATAAAATATCTAATGAAAAGATGATCGCGTTCCGGCTCCTTGTTAATTTGCTTCCTACACTTCTTTTATCAGTTCATCCGGTACTTTTTGATAATACTCGGATAGTCGTAAGTTAGTATTCGTACAAAAATCATTTGTCAAGAGCCGATAGGCATTTATTACGGTATTTTAACTTAGGTACATAACAGATTGGCATTCTACATTTTTTTTTCAAATATATTTAAAAATGTTCGTATCGATTCGTTAGTCAACTAGTATTTTTATTTCCTGGAAATAATATATATTTATGCAAAGGAAAACTTATTAAAATTTAAACTATAAATTTTTGCGCCAAAACGACAGCCACCATTAACGTGACGTCATAAGAACAGAAAGAAATAAATTTCTTATGTGCGTGTGTAGTGCATGAACTTTAGATTTAACTTTCGCTGTTGTTTTTCAATTTTTAAGTTCTTATGTCGTCACTTACAAGAAAAAATATGGCGGCTGGCGTTTTACGTCACGTGTCATACAGATAATAACACTACAGTTTTATTTTCGAAATTATAAACAAACCGCATATTTATATAACAAAATAGTGTTGTATTCGTATTTCTTATGATAGAAACTATATAAATAACAAATGTATGTCATTTAATTTTGATACATGAAACTATTCTATTCCTACATGGAAGACGTAAGGTCAAATACCGAAAATAAAACTATAAAATATTTCGTTTGCAACAAGAGTCACGCAGCTTACCTATCTACGATCTACAACAGTATATTTGTTGACATGTCGCTATTATCTCGTCATCTGAGGTCAGTTCTTGGAGCATGTCGCAATACTTGTCAACACGCAAAGCATCACTTCTGTAATCTTCATCCGTTTATACATTTCACATGTTGTATTTAAGTTCCTATATATTTTCAATTGGATTTTGTATTATGTTTCAAGACTTAATAGTATTTATGCTTTATGGTCATAATATTTTAGTAACAATTTAAAAATATCTTAATGTAAATTTAATTCTTAAGATACTTTAAAAAATCCTAAATAAGACATACGATAAAATTGGCTTACAAAATTTACATACGACAAGCAGATGAATGAAGCCTTTACAGTTTACAGTTACAAATAGCACGCTAACATATCGAAAACATGATACTCCCACGACAATTACCTACAGTAAATAACACGTTCGGCAAATCATACGTCAGAATGCGGGATAAAATGTTAGAAGTCGGCAGCGGGCGTCGGGCAGTAATGACCAGCGGGAATGCGGTCGGGCCCTGCCGCGCAGCTTCACACCAAACTAGGGATAAAGTGCTCATGCCGTACCCTTAACTCCTTAATTACGACTAGAAATTTAATTCATATGTTGCAAATTCTATTCGTGGCGTTTCCGACTGTAATTAGTTTCGTAATTCATTCATGTTTTCATTAATAAAATCACGTTCGCGGCTTATGTTTACGTGTTGTCTGAAAGGAGAGTGCCCTCAGGCAACTATTAACGGACAGGAATCGTTTCCCACAGCCCGCTTGCGCTCGTCACGGAATCAATATCTTTTATTTTATGAAACGTGCTCTACATACACACACGCAGTACGTGAGGCATCTCCGAACTGGAAGCCTCGGCAGCCATAATCCATGAAAACATTATCTCGAAAATTCCCGATATTAATTTCATATCAGCCGTTTTCTCAGTCCTGTGCCGTTTATTTTAATCTGTTATATTTTTATTATATTGGTAGATGTCGAGTATTTATTGGTTCGAAATTATCACGTACAGCATGAGTACAGCTCAGAAGAATAAGAAAAATACGCGCCAAAGTTTCAATTAAAAGTAAAACCCGTGTCAATGTAATCCTAATATTATAAAGATGAAAATATTTATTTGTCTGTTTGCATAGAATAGACTCAGAAACTACTGAACCGATTTTAATGAAATTTGGCATAGATATGTATCGGGCTATGACCTCTTGATTGTAAGTCCTTCTTGCGCTCGTGTGGTGATGATAATAATACAGCAGCAATTCTTATACTCTTTTTTATTGGTGCTTACCACAGATACGTATTACAATATGTAATGAGATATGCTTAACATAATATATACGTCTACACTATGTATAGCCTTTTGGCCAACTAAAATAAACTAACTCGATAGGCTTTACTTCATGACATCTGTCAATGTCAATAATGACATTGACAGTTACATCTTACTGTTGACATATGTAAAAGATATAGAGCAGATCACGAGGAAGCACATACGTTACTTTTTATCGTGGGAAAATGAACGGTTCCCGTGGGATTTTCTTTTTCGTTTACGAAGTCGCGGGAAACATCTTGTTATTATATAAGCATGTGTATGACAGATAGATATAATGAAAATGGTGATACACAGCACACTGTTGCTTCTTTATTTCTCTAAAATTTAATTTCTGGCAGTAATTATAACTAATAGTATACTATTATTTACGATATAATTTTGTTATATTACAATAATGCTTAAAATAGGACAATCGGAGCGCAGATGTGAAGTGTGCAGCGATTCATTGACATTTTATGACAAGAAACTCCAAACCTTTACGCCAATTAAAATAGCTGAGCGTTTTTTGTAGCTCGTCGACGGATGCCGAAACACATTTGGGTCAGAGTGAAGATTAATTAGGTTCAAACTGAGAGGCGCTTTGTTAATGTTTGTGTAAATACAGCAGGCGAAACGTGTTCATTGCTCCTGCTCTCCGCTGCGATCTTAAAATGTAAACAATGCAGCGATAATTGGTGCAATGCACTACTGTTTGAGCTAGCTTTAATTGTTTACACTCAACGATAAATCTATTTATATGCGAGGCGGCTCCCAGCATGAACCTGCTGTAAACATTACTCAATACGAGATCTTATCGTTTCCAAAACAACCACTTAAAACGTCGTCACTATCATTTAGTTTTTTTTTTTTTTTTAAGTTTGAAAATGACTTATCTTAATTCTTAACATTCCGTTCCATTTCTAAATACGGAATGGTTTCTGATTTATAATACTAGTCCGTATTTTGCTCGTTTAAGACTATGGCTTTTTGTTTTTTCTGTTACCTTGGATTAGACATGTAATATAATATATAATAGTTTATAATTTATTTGTAACTGCGGCCTTTTCGGTCAGTTCATGACATAGAGAATAATATTATTTAATTCACTTGAACATAGTGAACAGGTGTACAGTCGCCGACACATCCGGTGTACCACATTTGAACCTTATTGCCAAGTAATAAGGTCGAAAAGTGGTGCACCGAATCTTTTGGCGACCGAACATATTATTAACATTATTTGATGACGTATCTATTAACGTAGATATTTTTCGAGATTTTCCTTAGAAACAAAATAGCTTAAATTTTGGACACAAAGATTGAATTTACGAGTAAAACATTGTACAAATTCTGCTTTACATAATACTACTCGTAGCTGCATTCTCTCGATGTTCCAATAAAGTTTTTCAGCTTAGCTCTCACCTTTAATGCTAAATTTCAATAACCGTAACTTGTTGACCCGCTAAAGTAAAGAGTTTTTATTATTTTTTTGTCAAGCTTGTTTTATAGGCTACGGAGGCTGGGTAGCTAAGCCACAGATAAAAATTCTGGCAATGCTCTTGTATATTTTTGTTTAATAAAAAAATATTATGCCCGTTTTTAAACTGATGAGGTATATTTTTACTGTATGAAAAAAACAGAATTTTACACCTCAAAACATTCAGCTTGTTCATAATTAATAAACAATTTGTGTGAGAAGGATTATAATGGATTTTTTACAAAGTAAGTATAATATAGTATATATATAATATAGTATATATATAATATAGTATATAGTATAGTAGGTTATACAATCAATGGCGGCGGTTGCTAACAAGAAACCGTGAAGATAATTATTCGTTTCTTAATTTTAGCCGTTTTTATAAGGCAATCTTGTTGTGTATGAGAGTTTAATGTTACGTGTTTACATCAATCCAAATCCGTTACTTGAAATTGATCCAGACGAAACCACTTACGCCTACGTGGATGTTTTCGATAACTTCCATCGATATTTAAATAGATTCAAAATATCAAATTATCGCATTAATTTTCGTCTTCACGTCTCATTAATTAGTTACATAGTTCCTATAGTGAAATTGTATAAAAATACACCGGCTATTCGTAAATAATAACTATACACCTACACTTGACATGTGGCTGATCTGGAGTGCCCCTATAGTCCCGTATCGTCTAAAAAGTGGTTATGAAATACGTGATCTAAATCATCTCGATACAGGTTCGAGTGCAAGAACAGGCCTTCAGTATGTGGAGGCAGGACCATGGGAAACTATCGCCATGCTGCCCTTTATGCATATCGACTGTTAGAACTATTCAGAATGCTACTAATTGATTGTAATTTCGAGAAAAAAGTTCAGATATTACAAAGATTGAGTAGGTTGGAACTACTTTATGATTTTCACCAGATAACATAGACAATTTATTTGTCTCATGGGTTAAATAAATTATATTATATTTTCGTTATTCTACGTTAAAAACAGATAAAGGAACTCTCATCTGCAAAAACCACGAAAATCCTATTTAAAATATTATACGGAAAATAACTTCTGATTTCTTGTAATAAAAGTAAAACTAATTAATTTTCTCGCCTCATCTCACTCCGTCAAAAAACATGAACGTTATCTAGACGTGAGACTGACATTTTGCAAATCGAATTTAGTACAAAAATCTGTCGTAACTCGTGGGCCTCTCGGGCGAGCCCCGAAAACTTTTGTCGCCGTAAATTTAAATTCCCTAATGTTTGTCAAAACATACTTAAATCTGTCACGAGGCGCTAAATCAATTTATAAAACTCGTGGAGTTCGTTGTATGTTACTTACATACACGTGTATATGGAAATTCCGCGTTCTTCGCTTAAAACGCCTGATAGGGAACGCTAAGACTCTTTTATATTCTTATTCCTTATCCTTGTGGGATCATTCGAGCTCATAGGATAGGTTTAACATAATTTTGTGGCGACCCTTTGTATTGGGAGCACGCTTTTCCGGGACAACGTGTATGTGAAAATTTTATAGGCGAGATGGAGTCACGCCGAGCTAAATAAGCTTTCGAGCACATAAATCATTTACGCCGCACAATATTTGCCATCGTAAATTTTGAGACATGCGTAATGAGCTTCAAAAACAAACAACCCGACGTAGGGTCCTTTGTACCCCGCCAGTTGCATTCGCTACGAACAATATGGGAGGGTAATTGCTTGATATTCAAATCGTTGAGATCGACCAGCCGCCGCGTAAAGCACACTGTATTATTTAAACAATACAACCCGCCCTCTCAAATCTAAAAATTAACATTTGCTCCGGTTTGCTAGTTTTGTTCCCGACACATAAATCTATCACTATGTTTGTTTTAACCTACGACATCAAATAGAACATTGTATTGTTGTATGTAATATATCAAGGCTTAAACGTGTTTCAGATTTATTAAACGCATTTATTAAAGTTATTTACGATTAACCAACGTTTTAACCATATAAAATTTATTTCATATTTGAAATCCTCGATAGTTTAGCGAACTTTGAATAAAAATTATACAAAAACCAGCACAAAAAGTGTTTTGTTCGCACTTAGCACAATACATAATATTCTTTGTAATATTAACCGCATCACGTCGTGGGCACAGTCGACGCCGGTCTTTCATCTATCGCTTACGCCATGCCGTCTTTCGTACCCGTATTTTTTACAACTAATAACTCGGCGAGCTTTTATGGCACCTCGGCGCGAGCGCAAAAACTTTGAAAGCTCCGAGCTTTGGGGAGGGTCGCGCAGGAGCGAGAGCTCGGCTCAGTCCGAATCGAACTCCCGCGGGGAGCGTTTGCCCGCTACGCTCTCTAATCTGTTTACATTACGTTTAGTCGGTTCCTGAATTGAAGATGTTTCATGTTTAGACTAAAGTGGATTTATATATCGAGGACGATAGTGCAGCGATGTGAAGTGATGTTGGATCGTGAGCTCTAGTGGAGTGAACTTTGACAAGATGACGATGAAATCCCTGAAGTACAGCGAGCGGGAGGACATGATGGACGGGTTCAGCCCCGTGCCTCCTCCGCTGCCGCGCCGCCAGCCCGTCAGGAACATCTACGCCGAGCCCTTCGTAGACCCTAGGTGAGTTGTCGTTAGATGCTACGAGGAACACCAATAACAGAAACATTGAAATTACTTACGGCCGCACTCAGAGACATTTAATGCTCACTTAAGAAGTCATAGAGATTTTGACAGAAACTGTATGGACTCTATGTAAAAGTCTGTCCGTAGTAAGTCTGTAAGTAGCTCCTTAAGTAGGGATAAATGTTCCTTATGTGCGGCCGTAAGTCAATTAAAAAAAATCTTATAATTTGAAGTTGATAAAACTTCTATCAGTGCATTCTTTATGTAGCTATTATGGATAGACACAAAATTACAGTTTAAAGTTTGAACTTTTTTGGAGAAATTAACTAAATTCTTAATGTCAATTTATACTAAGTCTACTAAGTTTATGAGCCATGATAAAGAAACAAAAATCCATAAAAATTTTAAATGTATATACATAGTAGGTACAGTCGGTACAGTAAAAGTGAAAAAGTTGCTTATATTTCTATGGGTACTTCACGGGAAGTTACTACATGTTATTCCTAATTGGTCTTTATAATATGTAAATAATACTATTTTCATTTAATTCACAGTTTTATTAACATAATATTAGCTCCCACACACCTCGTAAAGATATAAAATATCGTCTGAGAAGTTACAACAATAAACATAATTTAACAATGAATAATCATAATTTAAATATAATATTTTATGATTCTCGTTATTAACTTGCTACGATAAAGTGATTAGTCGGAAAGGTCATGTAGGGTTTTGACACTATGGTAAATATTATTTACCGTTAATACAGAGATAATACAATTATTGAGGAGTCAATTGATGAAACAGATGTCATCTTATGTAATATGTTAATGAAATCCTAACTAACATAACTTAGATTAATTTCCTTCAAAATGTTGTTTTGCAATTTTCTCTTTGTTTATAGACACCTACACAGCCTAAGAAACAATGAATCTGTCACGATTAATTACTATGATTGTGAATATATCGACCAATCCGTTTCGCTTACACGCCTAATATTATGTAAAATCTAAACAAATCGCCCGTGTCGTAACATTGAAACTGCTTATGACCGTTCCCGTGTCGGTTTGTATAGCGCGTAATGTAAATCACTCACGATACAGTCCGCTTTCAAAACTAAACGCGGAACCAATGTGATCGATTGCTACGAAGACAAAACCTTTAGAAACGTTACTTATTTAAAAGAGCCGACTAATACTCTTGTGAGAGACGTCTACGGAATGAAGATTAGGGTCCGTTCACACCGAAACGAGACGACACACGAAAATTTTAACGATTAAACTTAACATTCGAACTCTTATTTAAACGTGTATCTTCTTGTATGCTGAATACACTTCAATTTTGAATCACTATTTTTTTAAACGCAGCGCCGCGTCGCGTTTCGTCTCGTTTCAGTGTGATCTGACCCTTGTGCTATGAGTATAATGCCATTGAATAATACCAAAAAAAAAATCTGTAAGTATATTTATCGCGGTTTAAGTATGATAATAATATGCTTCAGCAATTTCCAAGTTAATTAAATATTCAAAGTTGTAACTTAACATTCGAGAGAAGCCCACGTCAACCGCAACAGGTAGGTAATAAAATAGCTCTCGTGAACTAATTTCAACGACGAACGAAAGATTCCATACAACAGTGTTCATTGGCAGTAAAATCAATTGCACTCGTTTACCCGACCCCCAACTTCTGCTCCCCCTGTAGTTTCACTCAAAGTAATAATAAACCGCCCGAAGCCAGAAAACATCTATTCCATATCGCAAACAGGGAACACGGAAACCTCACAATACTCTAAAGACCGCGTCATTATTAAAGTAAAGCCTAACAAAACTAATTTTGTCCCACTTACACGGGCCATCCTTTGAGAATAACTCGGACATGACAGGGATGACTCGGTAATTATTATCAACAGGAAACGAATTTCCCTAGGTAGTAAAATAAATAAGTTATTATGTTTAAAATAGTACTAGTTAACTAAATTAAATTTCTCATTTTTATAATGATTCTCAAACATAGATTCTGTTTCTGTTTAATCGATTCAACGCATTAATATTATAATCGTTTTAAATCGGTTTCTAACAGTCTTTTTCTCCTTCATGATAATGTAAGAAATAATTTCATTATCAAAGATACTAAGATAATAAAGTATATACACATTTCAAGTAAACTTAAAAATCTAACTAATAAGCATATCATACTTTTACAATCTGCCTTTTTAACATACACTGTATTTAAATGTATAAAACAAATACATTAATTTAAAACTTGAAAGACAAAAATAAAGAGATTGTAACAAAGACAAATCTGCGCAGACAAGTCTTTGTAATTTTGTCGAAATGCGATTTTTATCTTTGCGCATATTCGGATGGCGGCCATTATTGACATCTGCGGAGTCTGCGGTCGCTTGCTCAGCTCCGGTTTAACATATTATTCAAGGGTGAACTGCAACTTACGGTGCTCGGTTCCTCTGCACCGTTAATTTTAGCATAATTTTCCTATTTAATTAATAATCCCAGGAATCTAGACAATTTTATCAGTGGAATACCAAATAAAGCGGTTAATGTTAAAGGAAATTGACACCGACAGAGACCTGTTTGGATCGCGGTTGGGTAAAACGGGTAATGGCTACGAATCATTCATTAAGTTGACTTCATTGTCTATTGTATAATATTACAAGTTATTTATCCTTTGTTAAATATGAAAAACGGGTTTTTAAATTTTATAATCGATATTTTATCTATAAATATATGTTTCGTAGCAAAAAAGCTTTTAAAAAATGTAGATGTCTATTTAAAATTACGACGATGTAAGTGATGGATCATTCTAGCATAATAACTGTATTAAAACATCAGACTTGACCCTCAGGTCAATATGCTACGATCTCCGGCAGCATTCTCCCGAGCTGACACTCAAGTGCTAGGTTCCGTGCTCTCGAGTGCATTAGCCAAGATCTGTTGTTTTGTGATCTGTGAAGCATTACATGAAAGTAAACAAGTATATAAATTAATAAATTAAATTAAATAATGTTAAAGCACAGATTACAAAATAGTTACTACGTAAGTAAAGTTTGAATTCATTGTAGGCATGGAATAAATAAACTATTTAATGTGTGAAAAGAAGGAATAAGTAACCTATGCACAGTTCAAAACATACTTAAAATTATATTCAACTTTAAAATTCCAATGTGCATGAATTTTGTAAAACCAATATTCTAACCTCATAGCATCTCAGACGGTCTTTGACCTGAGACGAACTTTCGTGAAAGACGAACCTATTTGACTAATGGTATGTACGAAAAGATACTCGTAAACTTAATATTGGGTACTCAAAGAAGTTGTAGTGCTTTCAAATGTCGTTATTACGCTTCAAATATTAAGATTTATTAAAAAAATCTAAACATACAAAATTTATAGCTGATATAATCATATTTTTGTTCTTTTTTAAAGCAAAATAAGCACATATGAGTACGATAAACTAGCTATCAATTCTGTCCTCCAAATCCTTTTAAAATACTACTTTGGTTTGGTTTATTATTATGACCGAATTTAAGCGCGTTTGAAGATTGAAGTATAAAATGTAGAATTTCTCATAGAAACACCCATCATATCTTCCAAATGTATGGTTTTTTTTCTTACCTTATTATTTGTTTTTGCTGTTAAGTAACCAATATTTAGGGTCTAAATCGTAAACCTCCAATTAAAAGTTTTAATAGGATTCTCTAATGATTGCATTAAGTTGATTATAAATAACTTGATGAAGTGTTTACGCTCTGTGATCACAAACATGTTATAAATTATATAAATTGAGCTATTAAAACTTTTAATTCATACTATTCCCCGGGTTTCCTAAGTCTGTAGTCTGTACCGTTTTGAATCCCTTATCTACTTATTATTTTTAAATACAACTCCCTACACCTACTACCTACACCTAAAATGTGTAGATAGTAGGTGTAGGGAGTAATTTGTATACCTACACCTACTACCTACACCTACAACATGCAGGCGACCTATGAAAGAGTACGTACACACAATATTATAAGAGTTATCAGCCACTGAGGATTGAAAATTATTACAGCTTGTGTCGTGGCTCTGCTCGCGTAAATATAGAATCCCACGCGAATACTATACTCTTTCGGAATAAAATGTAGCCCTTGTTTTAAGTCAGACTACTACCGTACCAAAATTTCATCGAAATCCGTTCAGTAGTTTTTGAGTGAAAGAGTAACAAACTTCAATCCTTTCATCCATACATCCATGATTCCTCACATTCTTTCACAATTATTAAAGTAGTAGGAATAATATCGCTACTAAAAAATAGGGAAGAATGTATGAAAATCGAGAAGAATGTATAAGTGTAAATAAAATAGCATAAAACATACAAGCATAATATTATTAAACATTTCTAAATCTTAAAATGGTCTTAAATTCTTAACGTTATAGGAGACGCAGCCACGAAGTCTATTATTTTATAGTTCATTATATTCGCCTACACACATGCGTCCGACTCGGAGCTATTCACCTTACCATATATGAAACCCATTATACTTAAGTCAAAACACATTTAACTCACGACCATATCTAACATAAAAAGATGTCGACTTTTTTATGCTTATGGGAACCGTTCTAATAGGAAAAAGTGAACGTGGTAAGTAAAACTTGATTCATTATTGACTCGTATAATGACAGTAATTTGACACGGTGGATGGACGGTCGATAAGGGCTAGTGCTGGGCGCTGGGCCGTATTCCCGACGTGTAAAGAATGTAATTTCCTCAACAACGTGTTAACAAGGCCCGAGTAAGTCGAGACATGTGACGGTTAAGTGCACGCAACAATAGCGGACA
Source organism: Phengaris arion (assembly GCA_963565745.1). Classification (NCBI taxonomy): domain Eukaryota; kingdom Metazoa; phylum Arthropoda; class Insecta; order Lepidoptera; family Lycaenidae; genus Phengaris; species Phengaris arion. Next base: position 12,860,182 of record OY751438.1, read on the forward strand.
GATAACATCGAGGGGTGCCCGCTGCCCAGACGCGCCTAAAATTATCACTCACTTACTCGCTTCTCCCGAACACATTCGTATGGTAAGTATCGACATATATTATGTAAATATCGATATAAATATATATTAGGTCGATATTTTTAGAACGCCACTATCAGATGAAAGGATTTAGGTGGTATTTTTGGCTGTCATAATCTACTTATAATGGGTCGTGTGCGTGTAATTATCCAATATATCCTCGACTAATTGAAGACACTTTTATCGGTGACAAATGTTGCGACTGCGGCGTAGGGCGGCGCTCAATCAAATCGAGATACTAATTATATATTTTTCAATGTGCTTCATACAGTAGCGATTTGTCAAGATGGCTTAGTGTGCTCAGTCCTGTTATTATTCAACTAAGTGATATTGGATAAATTATCAGAAATTTTCTCGATCCATATATCAGTAGATATCTGTGAGTTAATAATTTACGAACATTTTTACCTGACTTAACTTATGTATGTTTGCAAATTCCTTTATTTCCTCGTATCTTCCAAACGGCTGGATGGTTTTCGACAATTTGGTATTGTTAGATTTGTCTCTTAAACCTAAGTGTCCTTAGATAACTAGTTCATAGAAAAAATACAAAATGGCGGATTTTGGCGCCAAATTACAATTTGTGTTCTTAATTTTTTTTACCAAACCTATCAAGTAGGTTATCAAAATAAAGGAAATTAAGAGGAGATTTCGAAAATATACATAATATCATGTATTTAAATTTAATCAGAAATAATTACAACTATTTTAATTAGATCATTCGAATAAATTTGTAAACAATGCATTCAAACAGTCGTATTTTTGCTTTAAATCGACCAAGTGTGTGTTGGATATACTAAAAATCGAAAATAAAATAAATAATTTTAAAAAAACCAGACTGAAAAAAGACATATCTGTACCTAAGCAACGCACTAAAAAGACCGAAAGAAGATTGAGAAAACAGACTACACTATGCACTGAAAGCCTCAGTTAAATAATTAACATTATGTTTGTAGCAGGCGGAACCATTTGCAAATCGTACAAAAATAAATGGGTCCCGCCTGCTACAAAACATAACGACAATTATTTCACTTAGGACTTCTCTTAAATTTCCTTATTTCCTACGAACCTATCCAAAACCATTCACATAAGGACTACCGTGACGGAGGAATGAATCAATTTTCCTTTACGAGGTATTACAAAATAAACATGCATGGGTAAATATTTATTAACGTTCAAAGAACATCAAATTCGTAAGAGATTCTAGTCAAATATTTGTTCGTTCGAACGGAAGTTCGTCCAAGCAAGAAATTATTTCCATACACTTCGGACAACGCAAACACACACAGTTCACACATCAAAGTTCAACACGAACTTTCCAGTTGCTTAATGGCGTCTAGTTTGAATCTCAATTTAACCGAACATTGCACTTTGTTTAAGGACACATTGTACTAAATATTACCCAGAAATTAACATTAATAGATATGCTAGGGAAAAGCTCTATTGTCGTTTAATATGATCACTTTATGAAGTAGCAAAATGTTTTATGAAATTGATATATTTAGGAATAACGCGCTGCCCACATCTTGAAGTAGTTATACCAGTTATTTAAAAAGCGCTTGGCAGACAAGCATACCTAGAGTCTACTATAAAATTTGTGTATTATTTATAACAATTGGGCCAGACAGACGAGTCATTATTGACATTAGTTAAACTAGCTGACAGCGCGTCATTTTCGTCTGAATTAACAGGTTAAAAATGAAAAAAAACACACAATTAGTCGAGGCTTGTTTAGGTTCACCTCACAAATATCTAACGAAGATAAATGTGCACTTTACGCTTAACTTATCTATCGTACAAAAAGCACGTACTATGTAGGCTTATGTATCTGAAGGTACCTACTTTCAAATTGTAATACAACTAAAGGTAAGTAGAGTCAAAATATTAATGTTTTCTTTCAATTACGCGGTAGGGACTAAACACAGACTTATTTCAGCAATACGTCAGATATTACTCATGCCTCGAACGTAATAAATAATAACGTACAAAAAACTGAACCCTTTCTACTCACTACCTACCTACTACACTAACTTCAACTCCCATTAATAGTCAGACGTAAATACAGACAAAGTGATGGATTGTTTGAAATCTTGCGTTGTGTCTTATTAATAGGTTGAATAATTAGAGGAAACGCCTCATCAGTAGTGAGCGGGGTATGAAAGGGGCACTATCACCGACCTCACAGCCAATACAACGCAGGAAATTCAATTATCTTCCTTCAAATTCCGTTTAATATCGAAATCATTTCATTAAAGTGATTCTTCGAGCACCAATTGCTTATAATTCGGCCGCTAAACGCGCCAATTACATTCAGCCACACGCATCATCAAATAAATTCATCATCTGCTGTGGTTCGAGTCTGCAGTCCTCATATGAGAACTGAAAAGGAGGCGAAGGACGCTAACCTACTTCGTATTGTCCGTATTTTTTTGGTGCTAATCACTTACAAGCGCCACAGACACGCAGGTTTCCTCAAATGCTTTCTTTTAAATAAATCTTAAACTTTTTAATTACTTTATTTTTTAACTTCCTACATTGTTGCCATGCAGTAGATACATGGACGATAAAAGGTGTTCCTATTTATATATTCACATTTGAAGAAATCGGCAGATCTACCAATAAGGTAACTTGCCACTGTTATTTTATTACAATTTAACAGTAAAGTACTTTATTAAATAAATAATTAACTTTATTAATTAAATAATGAAAAGCTGCATGCTGTTGAAAGTTCATAAGCTTGAGCAATGAGCATATTACGATTTGCAAAATACGCTCTTGAAGTCGTTGTAGATACTGAAACTCAGCTTACATAGCAAGTAAGCCTGATTCAGTTCTCGGAATATATGCTAAGTATCCGCAAAAAATAATTATAACTAAGCAGAGGAAAAGAAGTATATGAGAGAGTTAAATGTGTGAGAGAGCATTTCCTTAAATCTGACTTATATATTCAATGTAAAATTGTCCAATGCGACCTTGATTATAACTGAATACTGATAGTCCGCAGCGATTTATTAGTTGTTTAGGACAAAGGGTAATCCTGGATTACGACAATACCGCTGTCACAGAGTTAGAAATAAATCTGTCACCATCGACAGCCGTTCCCAACGTTATCACATAAAACGCTCCAAACATAATCCCATATCTCGTCCAGTTTTTATGTCCTTTGTTTGTTTTGAGGCTTCGTGGCTCACACAACGATGCGGCCATAATTGTTTCCCTTTCGAGAAGTACCCATTGTGTATATTGATTGGCTGTCATCCCTGAACTAAGGAATATGTTATGAACAATACCTTCAAAATACGAGATGCCCGAAATGTAAATTGGGCATAATTCCTCAAAGTAATTTTGTTTTTAATGAATAAATATAAACAATAGAAAGCCAAAGTTCCATTTTCATTTACTGTCCATTTTAACGCAAATTCAGAACATCAATAGTATGACGTAGTAATGAAATTCCAAGATGGCCGCCGTTTAGTTACAAATCATACTGTAAACGTTAATCTGTACTGTACTCAAACTCATAAAGCTAATATACTTTATGATCCTCCGGGATTGTGAGTTCAGTGAACGCGCTCTTGAGTAATCACGTAATTCTAATTTTGGTTCTCTATTTCGTCATGATATAGAAATGACAGTGACGTCTGACATCACCGAAGAAAATAATATATTCACGTGACATTTATCGATGAAATGTTTACGATAATTCGATAAAACGAGTAGGTCACGTCACTACATTCGTGCTAGCTTATCTACAGGATATTAGAAAAACCTTTACAAAATAAACAAACCGCCTTACTAAATAAATACAAAAACCTCACTTTGACAGTGGCTGCTATAAATAAACGTAATGTGTAGGCGGCTGGCATGACCAGTAATATGTAAAATCGTATCCCGCTTTCGTTTATTTAATTCCTTATTAGAATAAGAACTTTTAGGAAGTTAATAACATGTTTTAGTCTGTAGTAAATCTCCGCACGTTATCAGAGTCCATGTCCATTTTAAATAACGGTCAGTTCATACTGTGACGATACGCTACGCGGCGCTGCATTTTAATATAGTCAATAAAAGTTGAACCTTTTTCACTACACATGAAGATACACGTTTCATATGACACCAGTCATATGACACTGCAATCTGACATTCGAACTCTTACATTTAAACGTGTTACATCTTCTTGTGTAATCAATTAAGTTCAATTTTGAATAGCTATATTAAATAAAAATGCAGTGCTATGTCGCGTATCGTTTCGTTTCGGTGTTAATGAAGGTTTTTCATGACATCTGACAGCTTTTTGACACGACAAGGACCATCGTGCTACCAAGACTTTTCCTATTGACCGTTTTTGATACCACTTACGCCACTAGATGACGCCTTGTGTGAGTTGGGTTTGCCCCTAATGGCAGAAAAAGTATCAAAAACGCTCATTGATCCTAATAGCTCACTGCAACTACTAAGTAACAGTAACCAAAATATTAGGAAATACGCTGATACAAAAAAGTACTGATACTAAAAGCAAATATTACCTCTGCATTACATAATACACACAACGTGTACTGGAAACAATTGTTACGCGTCCCACTAAAGAGGCGAATTTAGATGGGAGCGCACATATTTGGTGAGTCGGGAGAGCGCAGAGAGAGGAGAGTTAGCTAAACAGTAAACAGTGGACCACACAGGCATTTGTCGAGCCAACTGGCCGAGATAAACGCGTCTCTCCGCTACACTTATCTAAACACTTAACGTTACCACAAACAAAGCTCGCCCCAACTTTTTACCACGAAGCGCCTTTTTATCCTGCATACTTCGCGTGTCGACAGCTTTTGTTTGTCCGGACATTCGTGCATTTACCGCAATATGCTTGTTATAGGAAGATACAAAGGAATATCTTTGTTTTAATTTATGAGTTAAGTCTTAACTGGCTCCGCATTTAAAATAAACATAGTTTGTAGCTTAATAAATCGCAGATACAAATAAGGTATGTGAATTCGAGTCTTAGTGGTTATGGTTATTACCTTTTGGGTTTAAAATTTAAAACTGAAAATGTCTTCCTAATTTAAACCATGAAAAAGTTAAAAAAGTTGCAAGTTTACGGAACGAAGACAAGGGGGACAGGTTAAAAGTTCTAAGAAACACTTATGAACAAAAACCAGACGATACCATTCTAATAAAATTTTGGTCTTGTCCAAGGTACACGTCACCGGGCGAGTCTAAATGGATCGCCCTTCAAACCCTAAATTCAGAGTCGTAAGTATCAATACACGACGTCCGGAGTACAATGTTACTGGAACATTATCATAACTCGCCCAGCCAAGGGCAGAAACCGACATTTCTTATTGATGCCTTGACTACAGTCAGCACTTGACCACATTCATCACACACAATAAGTATCAAACTAAATACCTATTTCGTTTATTATAACTTGTAATCGTCACTTACTTTTAGAAACATAATATTATGTTTCTAAATTTAATTAGTGACTGAAAATTCCAACGTGAATTCAGTAATTCCATTTTAAGGTAAACTAACAGTATAGACGTAGCAATTTTGTTTGACGCGCAGTTTACATTCCATTCGATGTTATCTATATATTAATACGTGAAGCGAAAATTTCAGGTACAGTTTCACGAGAATTGTGAGTACAGAGGAGAGTGAAATTTGACACAGTTAAAGTTTATACTGAGGAAGGCGTACGAAAAGTTTAAATTTCTTAAAATAATGCATAGAAATACATTAAATTATTGAAAATATCAGCAACACAGTAGATTTGGTTATAAGTACACACTCACACGTATTCATTATTGATTGACAATGAGTTTTGTCATTCGGTTTCAACGTGAAAAACATGAGGGAAATTTTATTTTTCGTAATTATAATGGAACTGGACTGATATTCTTTTATAATTATTACATTAATTATAGTCTATAATTACTATCGCTACCTCAGTTAGCTCACACTACCTACCGTGCGTTTGATATCATTTCGTTACACGTTGACGTTTGTCAATCTGTCACAACATTTAAAAAAAATATATGTTTAAATATAAAAAATAATAAAGCTGTTTCTCACATTGTAGCGCGATAAGCGACATCGTATCGCATAATGTGAAAACGCTCTAATACGTGAAACAAAAGTTTTGGACCTACTTTAAGGGCCATCCTCACGGTCCAGTCTGCAAATCCAGCAGCCTGTCAATAATTTGTTTATATATTTTCTTCTGTTGTCTGTAAATGGTAGTAAATATCCAGACGGTTTCACCAGAAGGCTGAGTAGGTCTAGGGCGGCAAATTTTAGGGGGCGGCAAATGTGGCCTAAACATTTTTTTGCATTACAGAACTTTAGTACTGTATAGTTCTCTATAGTACTGTTTAGTACTGTATAAGAACTGTTTAGTATTGTATAGTGCTGTATAGTAATGTATAGTGCTGTATAGTAATGTATTTTATTTTATTTTATTTTAGGAGGCGGAAAATTTGGCCTAAACATTTTTTTGTATTACAGAACTTTAGTACTGTATAGTTCTCTATAGTACTGTTTATTACTGTATAAGTACTGTTTAGTATTGTATAGTGCTGTATAGTAATGTATAGTGCTGTATAGTAATGTATTTTATTTTATTTTATTTTAGGAGGCGGAAAATGTGGCCTAAACATTTTTTTTGTATTACAGAACTTTAGTACTGTATAGTTCTCTATAGTACTGTTTAGTACTGTATAAGTACTGTTTAGTATTGTATAGTGCTGTATAGTAATGTATTTTATTTTATTTTATTTTAGGAGGCGGAAAATGTGGCCTACATTTTTTTTGTATTACAGAACTTTAGTACTGTATAGTTCTCTATAGTACTGTTTAGTACTGTTAAAGTACTGTTTAGTATTGTATAGTGCTGTATAGTAATGTATTTTATTTTATTTTAGGAGGCGGCAAATGTGGCCTAAACATTTTTTTGTATTACAGAACTTTTGTACTGTATAGTTCTGTATAGTACTGTTTAGTACTGTATAAGTACTTTATAGTAAAGTATAGTGCTGTATAGTAATGTATTTTATTTTATTTTATTTTAGGAAGCGGCAAATGTGGCCTGAACATTTTTTTGTATTACAGAAGTTTAGCACTGTATAGTTCTGTATAGTACTGTATAGTGCTATTTAGTACTTTATAGTAAGTATAAATAGGTACTTAACACTAACATCTGAATCCAAATAATTACTAAACGCTCTGTAATTGATATTTTTGCGGTAATATACGATGCAAAATATTGTAACTAAGCGTTTCAATAATTTTTGACTTTGTATTAATGTGTGTCATTTGTTTTGGTCCATAGGAATTTATCCAATAGAAACCTGGAAAATTAGAGACACTTTTGCTCTGCTCGCTCGCTTTTAACGTATAGAACATAATAATGTTATTTCTAATATTTATATTTATTTTATTTTTCTATTTATTTACTAATATTTCTAATATAGTCTATTCTGCTCTGTTGATTATTCCAAAAAATAAACCCTTTCAGAAAGGTATTTGTTACAAATTAAACAGTTACAATTGAAAAAAAAATTGATTTATCCTATTTTATCCCGCGAAATTAGAGACATTTTTGGTCGCTCGCTCCACTCTAGCTAGCTATCAATGTTATATTTACACACTTTCAAATAGCTATTTAGTACAAATTTCCACCAAGACAATTGCAAAAAACTACAATTGTACTCTTGATTAGTATGAGAAGAGTAATTTTGAGAAGGAAGTTTTCGTCATAAACTGAATAGCCTATGGCGGCTAATGTGCTAAGCGCCTTACTCACCATCCAGCCTTCAAATCCAGCACCGGTACTAATAGCCGTCATTAGTGACAATAATTTATATTTTTTGCCTACAAGTCCGCGGCCTTGGATTTGCAGGTTGGACCGTGAGTGTGGCGCTTAATCCGATACTTTAAATATAATAGCCAAGATTTACACATTTTTATTGCATATCTAAGAGCCAAACGAGCCCTTAAAAATTTTAACTAAAAAATTTAAATATGAATTATGACCTCGAATTTCGAACTCAGGGCGATTTCTAGTCAATATAAATCACTGATCACATTAGTACCTATACTTGTACGCACATTTTAACTAGAAGGTTGCATTATGCTTTTAAGTTTAAAAACATGTTCCTTCCAATGTATGTTTCATCTTAAAAGGTACTTACTGATTCGATTAAAAAGGGTGCTAGGATCACTCGTATCACGACACTTAAAAAGATACATTAAAGTAATTTAACTTACCTTTGATCAAATGGAGTACTTTTATTTTTAATACCACACCACACTATCAGGCTCGAGCTCGTAAAAGTTGACCCAAGGCAAAGTGTTGGGGTAAAATATTTTTTACATAATTAAAAGGTAACTTTATTTGTAAAAGAGATAATTTCAGTATATCTACGCTTATTACGTATAATATATCACATTATTTATGTATGTACATTTATCCCCTCGACACTCGTTGGGCTGTGAAATTTTAACAACGAATACTTACGTAAACTATTCACTTAGGGCGATTCGTAACAAGTTTTTTCAGCGACATCCGACCGACGTCAGTAGTCATAATAAATATTCAGTGCGCATGTAACAGGGGCTTATTGGATCGATCGTTCAGCACCAACGACCCACTGTTATCACCCGCGCCGGTCAACCGTGAAGTACTGACTACAATTTCTAACGAGTTTTTCTTTCACTTGTTTGTCTTATTGCAACTAATCCGATGAATTACATTTCACGGACATTGAATACTGTTTTTCAATTTACTGGGGCTGTCCTGACATTTCCAAAACTTTAATTAAGGTTTTGTACCGATTCGAAATAACTATACGATTACATTATATATAATACAACCTTATTTTATGCGTTTAAAGTGCTACGCAAAAAATTTACATCCTATTAAAAATTATTATTACGTTACATTATGAAAAAAAAAACAATAATTTGTTTATTATTTCCCATTCCGCTGTCCATATAAATTTTGCGTCCTTAATATATCCTGGGAGCCGCAAACAAAACCGACCCATTTTTGACAATCGCCAGAAATTACGAACCCCATTAAGCCAAATGGTGTGCCACCATGATATTTTAATTTAAAACTGTAGCATAAAATAAATGACGTCCAATGTTATTACGAAATCGAAACCGACCGTGTTTAATTGATAAAATATTACGCACGGAGTTGTCCTTTATGAGTTTCACGGCTCATGGACCGGGTATTGCCGAAAAATGGAAATGTGAATTGACAATAGATCGTGTTTTTGAGAACGGGGTCCTCTGATCGGCGGCGGGCGCTCGGCGGGAGTAATGTACTGAAACCATACTCTCACGCCCCATTTTCCACAGAACAAGGGTCCTTTGAGCACTTATTGATTTTTATACCTACCTCCCCATGCCATTGAAGCTATACAAGTTCTGCAAGCCGTGAACTAAACACAAACGACCATGTCACTACCAGCACACATACCTAAAAACTATATTTTTTATAAAAACCATAACCCTACCCGTAAATTTTAATATAGCCTATGTTACTTGGGTTGTTTATTATTACGAATCTATCGACAGCTAATCTATTACAATTGGACCAGTAGTTTAGGCGCTACGGTGAAACAAACATTACCCCTTCTTTTGGCTTCGCCGTAACCTCGTAAAAAATAAGGTTTCAATCGGTATGAATAATCCTATACAAAGTTTAACATTTAAAACATTGCTAAACATTTTCAACCGAAAAATACTCGAATTCAAATGTCAAATCGGAGGAACATTTTTAAACGTTTCGTAATACGAAAAGCGAAATGTCAGGAACGGTTTGTCAGTGCGGTGTTCGCTACTACTTTTCACCTACGAGTAGCTTTTCACTCGCTTTCGCTACCGAGCCGCGAAACCTTTTACGTTGAAGTTCTATTAATATTTTCCCCCTTGCCGACTACTCCTATATTTATCACGTTTTTATTATAATGATACTTTCCCTTTGAATGTCAAGGTAATTATGAATGGGCGATAAAATTTTACTACTTACCAACTACTCTCAGCTTTGTAAGATTCTAGAAATTTATAAAATGGTTTCTGAATTTTTATATAATATGTTTTATAATCTTAAGTTCTTATACATATGCACATCCAAACGTATTGAAGTAATTGAACTGATCCTTTCGACAAATTCCTTGCTCCGTTGAAATCGATTTTCGAATTTAAAAATACAATCTAAAAGTAATAACAAGTATGGTAAGGTGAGAAGGTGATGTGATAAAACTTTCAATCAATTTGCAGCCGAAATATTAACAATGTATACCCGGAGACAATATTGTGGAGGTGCCCGCGGCGGCACGGGCCTTCCGCTTCTTTGTGCCTGTCCAATAATATTGAACTGGATGAAATACTGCCCGAGGCCGATTCCCCGCCTCGCTGCACAATGCCTACGTTTAGTGAAGACCTGCGTTTCGCAACGCGCCAAATGGTTTAAAAATAAAAAGATTTTAAGTGTTTCTAGGATGAGATCTAAGGTATTATTTTTTTAATCCGGCCTTTCAAGTTTTTTTGGTTGAATATTTATTCGGAAATTCGTCGAAAAACTTGTAAAATAGTGCCTTTTAATTGTTACAGTGCCTTTTAACGTTACTAATTTAAGTGTACGGCAATGCAATAGTAGCAGATATTAAAATGTTGGCATTTTTATTTTTATACTCAGTATTATTAAAACAAATACGCTTAGTTTGCATAATAAAAATGATAAACCAACTAGAGCCTGTATCAAAAAAATTATTAGACTTAAAAGTGGGACGTGTATTATCGAATACAGAGGGAAAATTATTATTATTCGTCCTATGTTTCAAAAAGCTTTAAAATATTGAACCGTTCAAAACCTTTCAAGATAAACGGTTCAGCGTTATTGAGAATAAGTGATTCTACAAAATATAGTGCAATTTTAAATAAAAGCTTCTCAAATCGTCTCTGCCCCGCAATACTTGTAGAATCTATTGCCCCAATAAATTTGCATCTCTTTAACATTAGCATAATAAAATCTTTAGACGACGACATAGCCATAAAAGGCCATATATTTTACATATGGGAGAGATAAAGAAATGGATTTTCACAACATAATCACAACTAATTAAAAAATAATGGAATTGATAAAAACATAGTTTTTCTTAGTTTTTATATTTTATACTTAATTTTATTTAATGCAATTAATTTTTTGTCAGTACTAATCTAGTAAGCAAGATAATATTATAAAAGTAATTCATAAGTTTGTAAATTTAAAAACTTTATTTACGAATTCATAAATGTAGAGCATGCTCATATTGTACATACCTAACAATAAATTGTTAATATCACCTTTTTAAAAACCACTTTAAATAACTCGAAAAACATAACCCTCCTTCTGGCGCAGTCGGGCTGCGCCAGAAGGAGGGTTATGTTTTTCGAGTGTATGTATTTATATTTCTTTGGCATTCTCTAGAGCCTAAACGGCTAGTCGAATTTCAGCTTGATCATAATCAAAAATAATCATTAGATTCGTCTTATGTCCGCTACACACCAAAACGATAAAACTGCACAGTTCTGTCACAGTAGTAGTACATCTTCATACTAGACCTCCTGAATCGGCGTACGCGCACATACTAAATATGTCTACTGTGACCAAACTGTGCAGTTTTATCGTTATGGTCTGTAGCGAGCATATATCGTGAGATTGATACTGGGTACATCAAAATAACGCAGTCGGTTTTTTTTAATTTTTATCGACAATAATTTTAACTTTTTTATCGTCGTAAGTTTATATTGGCCCGTAGGTACGCGTGTGCACGATGCACGCCTCCATTGTGTCCGTGCGTCGGCAATAATGCCCATACATTCAGTATAGAGTCCATTCATTCTCGCGATAAAACTGCCCGAGGCGCTTTGCCGTCCTGCGCTTCGCTCTCGGAAAATTTAATACTGAATACGAAATAAATCTACTCTTCTTTTGTGCGGGCAATTTGTGTTATTTTTACACTCGCAATATTAAATATTTGATGTTAACTTTTACCCAAAAGATCACAATTTTATAAAGTCAGAATATACCGTCATTAAACACTGCACAATCGTATTATATGCATATTCTCATTTATTATTATTTAACTTCCCGCGAACGCAATATGAAAATTTCGTGTACATTTAGCGAAATAGTTTAAACGGGGACTTCGCAATTATTTATTAAAGCTTCCGTCGTGTGTTTCTAGGAAAATGATATTCGCTAAATATACGCGAGTGGGCACTCGCTAGGCGCTCGCAATCTCCCATTCATGAATCAACTTCAGCGTTACCTAACCGAGCCCGAGGCGACCAAAACAAACACAGCGCTACGAGGGTTATTAATAAGAGTTGCGGGTTCAACGATACCGGCCGCTGCTTTAAATATTAAACACGCCACGTTATAGGAAATATTAGGAAACTTAGCTAAGTGACGCATTCATATTTTAGATTGGAATATTTTCCAAAATTTCGATTTTGGAAAATATTAAGTAAGGAGAAAATTACTATAATTTAAATGAATAAAAATGTTTTTTTTAGTTGTGTTTGAAATGAAGAAAAGGGAATTCTCACCTAGGGAATTTCTCACCTCTCAAGTGACTCACCTGTTTTGGAAATTATGTTTTTGCAGTTAATTAAACGTTTCGTGTTCTGAGTGTTTACTTGTTTTTTTAAACGTAACAAAAAACCTAATCAATATTTTGAAGCTTTATCATACTAAGCATATAAGCTATTACATATTACATTATAATTAAACATAATCCAAGGATTCTCGTTAGAACTGTGTAAAGAACTTGTCTGAAGATGAATGATTGATCATTTTCCCGGAACATCCGGCTCTGTCAGGTTTTAAAATAATATTTACAAAGATCTTAGCTACTCTTAATTATATTACAGTAATGAGGTTTATAACTCAACTAGATTTGGCCTGCGGCTCCGTTTTCGTAAATAAAGTATCCCACGGGAACACTACACTCATTCAGAAAAAAAATAGCCTATGTTTAATCCAGAGACTGATGAAAATTGGTATGGTAGTAGTACCATACCAAATTTCATCAAAATCTGTTCACCATTTTTTGTATGAAAGAGTAACAAACATCCATCCATCCTCACAATCTTTCACATTTAAGTAAGTAGGACGTACCTACTTATTTAAGCATACTGAAATTGTTTAGTAACCATCTCCAAAAACTTGAATTATTGATAAGGAATAACTTTACATACAAAATAATTGATGAAAAATTACGAACACGTTAACTATATACTAAAATAAAGATAGAACGGCAGTGAAATTTTACATTTAAAATTATAATGGCGTTTTCAATTTTCTATTTTTGGTTGCGAGTGACGAGGGCGGAAATTGGCGAAACAGGGTACAGTCATTACACATTTCGCTTTAAATTAAGGGGATTTCTTAAATTTACACCACGTCGGGAAGGGTGGGGTGGCGTCTTGCAGAACATCGATCGAGCCCACTTACTATTTATGAATTCACTTTGTAATGTGTATAACTTTATCGCCTTTGTTTTTTCCTCGACACTTTAATGGCTGTTTATGCGATAATAATGGTATTGTAGTGCTACAAGAAAGAAAATAATGTTTCACAATTAATTTTCTGCTAAAACATTCAAAATACTTTGTTTTACAAGAACCTAATACACATTTTAATACATAAAATACAATATTGTGATTATTACTTGCGACCTTTCCCATGTAGTTTGGTTTTATCAGAATTTTTAATAAGTCAGAGTTTGAAACTTAACAGCTTTCAAAGTTAACGTCCATTAATGTCATAAAAATTAATTTATATTGCATACGCTTCTTAGAAGTGACAAAGGTGCCTATCAAAAGGCTAGCCCTATGATTCACTGTATTACAATTAAATTACAATATACAATTCAAATATTTACTATTAAAACAGGTGATGAACGAATATTTAGTAATAATTACTAGTAGGTACTAGGTATTAGGAAGGTACGAATCGTGTTACTTCCTTAAATTCCAAAATAACTATTCAGATTTCAGTACACCATTTCGCTATACTAAAGTTGCACCAGCTTACATGCTACGTGTTCACATTATATATGTGATGCGACTATGCCGTGTAAATAGTTTGTGTACAATGTTACATCAGCCTCTAAATCCCGAAGCACGTAGCAGAAACGTAATTAGGTCTGTCCACTCCGTTTATTTTACCTCTGTTTCAATTTACTCTATGTAATAATTAGCTTAAATGTCACCTAATTCGCTGGAACATCTGGAAATAAATATCGTTAAAAATGTTGGAAAAATTGTAGGTAATCCTGAAATTAATTAAACATCGAATTAGACATCTATTCACAAACATTTCCAGGATTCGAAGATCGCTAGATCGCTACGTAATTAACTTTTTTAATTTCACAACACGCTCTGAAAAGGCTGCATTCGTAAATAATACGAAAATACTTTTTACCGTAAAATGTCAGATATAGGTATAATATGTTTCATCTAAGTTACGAGCTCAAACTTTTTAATAAACACAGATTTACTCAACTTGATACTAATATTATCGCTAATATAAAATTTTTATCTCCACAATATTTTTGAAAGTTTTTATTACATTTCAAAGAATATGGCTACACTAGAATATTCATAATTTATTCCAACACATCTTTCATACAATTCACATAATTACATGTGTACCACACAATAGGAATATTGATCCAAACAAAACATTGAATGCCCCATCCCTGCTGCTAACGTCTGTTTATAATTAGTCTTAAGATTTGCCGCACGCCCACAGCACCATTGTAAAATATGATTAAGTTGAAATACGATAATATTTACGAGTCATTTGGAGGCACTTTATTGTCAGTATGAAGACAATGTAGAGAATTATAGCTTTTATACAGTAAATTGTTACATAAGTAGTAAGTATTTCTTGCAGTCGTCTAGCTTAATAATAATCAAATCAAATCAAATCAAAATCATTTATTTGCAGGAATATGGTACAATAAGTTGTTAGTTATTTACATTTTCCACATATTCTACTTTTATATTCACTACATTTATAGTGTGCAAAATATTTATTATAAAGATCAAGCTTTTTATGGTTAATGTATTACCAAGTCAGAAGATTTATTACATAGAAATGTCGACACTGATTCGATTCGATTCGATTCGAATAGAGATTCAATTAAAACCAATACTAATTTTCATGTCGATTATGTAAAAAAGTTGCCGAGATTACGGAATTATTAATTTATTACACAAACAGAAACTAATAAGGATAATGCACGGATACCCCTTTGTTCCATAAAAAGCCCTCCGAAGTTTTTACAATCAGCGGGCACGCCAAACAAAACAAATCATTAACTTTCTTCTGGGCAGGCGCTTTCTAGGAAACTTAAATTTACGATCCTTCCCTGTAAAAAGTTAACGTCTAAGGATGCGATTTAGTGGAAAAGAATTTTATAATGGTAATTGGTAAAGTAAACGTAGATTATGATTTCCGGACATCAATTATAATTATAGCTCCGAGCTTTAGATGTGAATTGAATAGGCGCGAACTTTTTGCTTTTCATAGAATTGTTTATTACCTAATTCATTTAGTGAAAACATGAGTAGGTGCATGAATTTTGCGAAATCATAATTAAAATGTATTAGTCATAGACATGACTGTCGCATATACACTAGAAAATTAATCATGTTATATTCCAGAAACTGTCAAAGCTTTAACATGTAGTTTCAAAATGTCTGCTGGCCACTAAGTTCGAAATGTCATCTCAGTTTGGTAGTTTGAATGATGATCAGATCAGTCTTTACCAAATTCGGTAAAGTTATTCCTAACCGTAAGTTAGCCGCAGACCTATATTTAAGGGATCGGTGCAATAAAAGCACCTCGACAGCCATTCTCGCACGACCGTGTAAGATAAATGGTATGGAGCTTCGTACCGCACCCAAGGAGCGTTCTCACGGCCCGTGCCTGCATTTTACTTTTTTGTTTCGTCTCGTTTCCCAGTTAGAAGGCTATCATATGAGACGGACTCAAGTATTCAAACGACATTAAACTGTCTCCGCTGTTATTATAGTTCTTGTTTGCGTGTAAAACAAATTTTCTTACAACAAATGTTTCTGAATTTAAGTGATTCCTACTCACTTAACATATGAGTCAATTTCGTTTGAATAGTTGTTAACGTTGTGTGATCGAGCCATAAGGTCGGGCCGTCTTCGAAACTAGAAGTGACCGCTGCACGCGCGATTGTGGCGATAAAAAACTGTAGGACAGTTGCGATCCACGGCCGTCTAACGAGTTACCTGCAAGTGCAACGGGCCGCTCTTCCGATACTTTTTATATGTCATTCCGTTTGCCATATGAAAAAGTTACCGTTGCAGCTGTGGGACCGTGTGAAAATATTTAAATATGCGGATTTATCTGTAACTAAAACACTTCGTATTAGGTCCTAGCGGCTCTAAAATTGGGACTATATTGTCTGGAATCCGTAAGGCCGGGAAAAAATCAGTGCACTGAAAATGGAACTCAGCGCTAATACAATAGAGCTGAAAATCGAACACACAAGTGTCGAGTCAAATGTCCATGCCATGTCATGTATGACAGCTTGACACTTCGATACTTTTCTAACTCTATTGTATAGTGCAGAGTTCTATCTTCAGTGCTCTGTACTACTTCAGTACTACTCACAAGTAAGAAAATGAATAGATCAAATACAAAGCGTCTTTACTCACTTTAGTATATGCTATTTGTTCAGTAATATAATACTAAACTGAGTAAGCTAGTGTTATTTACAAAATATAAAAATCGATAGCACGTTAATAAATTGCTTCATCCACTCAGATCTGACGGCGCTCAACACCTCTCATTATTTACTGCTTCATTAGGAGCTCTCGACAAGCAGCCGTCAAAATCTTAACGAATACCGCTCTTAAAATATCGCGCCATAGTCCTACAATACTCTCCGTCATCGAATTGGTTAATTGTCCTAATCTTACCTTCATCGTTTTAAATTTCTTTTAAAGTCCTTTAATAAATTCGTTGAAAAGCTTCACAAATTAAACCCAAGAATAATGAATTATAAGCAATGTAAGTAAATGTTTTTGTTTATTAAACGTTATTATTTCCTGGCTTAGGTTAAAATATTTAGTGCAATTTTTTTGTTAAACAAAAAATTAAACCGACTGCCAAAGTAAAAATACACAAAGAAGTATGAAAAAATAGTTACCAATTTTATCCGCATTTAAAAGGGGAATTATGTAGAAAATAAGATTCATTTCATAATTTTTTGTGTATTTATACTTTGGAAGTAGGTTTAATTTTTTGTTTATAAATAATATTTTTTTCCTTTTTAGTCATATTTGTTACATTATTATTAACACATTTTAAGAACTTTTAAAATAAACTATTGAATGTATAATTGAATACGCACCAAGCTTCCATTACGTATTGTATATAAGATGATGATGATGATTACTGTAAGTTACATCATTATGTAACTCACATTGTCATTACATATGCTTTCAGTTCTTTAAACAATGTCGACATTTCCAAACGCGTATCTATAAAGACTGAGGAGTTCTGTTCAGTGCTTTGCTAGATTCAGAGTATACTAGATTTTGGTAGCATATACCTGGGTTACTTAAAAAAAGTCAAAATCACTATATGTGTCTATATAAATTTCGAGGAGTTCCCTCGATTCCTTATAGATGCCACCATCACGTCACCACTTTGGTGACAACGGGACCAACCTCGGATTATATCGGCAGAATAATGTTCAAAGATGTCCATCCGTGTCGGTGTAAAATACTAAGAGAAGTAACCTATTATATCATCATTATTTGGTGGTGATGATGATGATTTCTTTAATTGACAAAGTGGCTTATGCTTGCAGCTCTTTAAACAACGCCTAAATCCCTAAACAAGTATCTATAAGAAGTCAGGAATTTGGTTCAGTACTTTTGGATCCAGGGTATACCTACGTTGATGCAAAATCTTACTTTTTGGTAGCATATGCTTGGACTACTTCAGAAAAAGTAAAAATCACCCATATAAATTTCGAGGAGTTCCCTCGATTCCTCATGGATCCCATCATCAGGTCACCACTTTGATGTCAAAAGGACAATTTGAGATTATACCCTCTATACATAAAATAAAGTTTGAAAATCAGTCCCCAGAGGGCGGAGTAAGCCGTTGAACATACAAAAAAAATAAAAAATTAATATCTGTATCTAAAGATAATATGTCAATCCCATCGTACCCTATACATAATATATTTTACATTATACTATCTTAGACACTGGCAAAAATTCTATAGAGCATAATAGCTTGTTCGAAGCTGGGTCGGAAAGTATATTATGCTTAGACAGAAATTTACACTCAAGTATTATGACTTTTGAAGCATAATTTTACATTCCTTAATACCAAACGTGACATTACATGTTAAAGGGATCCTAAAAGTGCGTGACATAGGGGGGCAGGGATTCGAAAAGTCTAAATTTTGTGTGACGTAATATGTGGACGGCCCCTAAACCTTATAAACTTATTTCTATTATCTTTATAAATATTCCTCGATATAAACTTGAACTGCGCCAAATTTACTCCAAAAACTAAACTAAACGTATATATAATATGACTATATAAACTCATTATACACACCGGAAATTAAGAAAACTTTTTTTTAAGAAATAGCTTTAAATTAAATAACAAAAGAGTAGCACTTACGAAACTATTACCTGTACAATTTTTCAAACAAAAACATTAGCGTTCCCTCATTTCGGTAATGCGCGGAGTTGATGCGTTTTGCCCGATAATAGAGCCTTTGCAAGATTGCCAACTATAAAAAATGTAATAACTAGTTATGTAACGAAATCAATTTCGTATACAGTTACAATAACCAACATAATAAGTAGCTGTTGTGAACTACTTTTAGCGAATAATCTATTTATAGAACATCAATTTACGAGGTCTATAAAAAAAATAACGTACACAAAACATGTTATTAATTACCGAATAATAATTCTACCATGATTCGATAATACAGAAAATATTATCTCTGAATCGAACGTTAGTATTTTAGTACCCACTACGTTAAAAAATATTTTAAATAGTACCTACTTAACACTTACAGCTTTTAAGTCTTAAATCTTCTGATATTTAAAAACTTTAGATTTAAAGTCAAATTTTGTTGTTATTATTATAGACAATCTAATGAATTCATTCTTTGTTCGAAAGCTCCTAGCACTATTCAAAATAAAATTACAGTCAAAAGCGTTCTCCAAAACCCTTTATGAGTTACGCTCGGTATTTGCTGAGGCTGTACAATTATTTCCACGGTTTATTATTTTTGTTTTGCACATTCCTTGTCCATAATTGACTAAGCCTGAGGAATCAGGAACCTTGCGAATACGAGTGTGTATTCATATGTGACATTCGTATTTAATGAACTGGCTATGTTGTTATTATTTATGTGGAAATAATTCTTAATAATTTCTGAAAGATAATTATTATTTTATGTGTATCACTCGTACATTACACCATTGTAATATACAGAACCATGTAAATGTCATGATTTATATCAGAAAGCTTTTATTGACCATTAAACGAATTAAATAAATAAAAATTATAGTTAAGATATGCTTAGTACCCGTTTATTTTGTTAACTGTGTAGATAAGATCTTTAAAGCCACACGACTTCGTTTAAGCTCGTTCATTCTTTTGATTGTTATTCTAATTAACTGTTTTAGATAGTTTTATTGAAGTACTATCTGATAACCCATTATTTAATAATAATTAAATAGATAAATGGTATAATAGTTTTTATTAAATGGTGCCCG
Source organism: Phengaris arion (assembly GCA_963565745.1). Lineage (NCBI taxonomy): Eukaryota > Metazoa > Arthropoda > Insecta > Lepidoptera > Lycaenidae > Phengaris > Phengaris arion. The sequence continues at coordinate 12,880,108 of OY751438.1, forward strand.
TTGAAATGAAATTGTGAATGCTACGTACTATTAACACGTAAAATTGCATCAATCTTGTATAAAGAATACACTTTATTAAAAGCCAACCAATTTTATATTTTAAACAATAAAATAACCTAAAATACCGGGTTTTTTGTAAAGGCGATGAAACGGTACGGTCATTACACAGACGTCAGTTGGCGGATGGCCGCGCCATATGTTATAACACTCTTAAAACTCTTGACAGATGAGCCAGGCTAATTGATTAATCGCATTCAGGGTTTTAAATTTTGATTCCATTTTTTTAGATATCTTTATAATATACCGTGATTGCTCCAACATATGGTTCTCTTCGCAACTGTTGTTTGGGTCAACAATGTTGGACCGATTTTGTACCTGAGATTTTTTCAATGCAACAGATTTGTGACGGATAACAGCGTCTAATCTTAACGTTTTTTTTTTCTGTGTCGTGTTATAATAAGGTATTCTTGTCAGTTTTCACTGAAGTGATTGTATTGAGATCTATACAGTATGTATAACCTACGTGCCTTATTATACTTTTGCAAGTAGGTATACAAAAATATACATTGTTACCTAATCAAATACCTTATAAAAATACAAAAATGTTGTTAAAATAATAAAACGGAACCAAATTTATTTATTCAACTTATCCAATACCTGATTATATTTGTACAACTCGCTGTAGACGGTTCACGGTAGGCTTTTATGTGGTCACAATACACACTAATTGTATTATAAAAATGTATTTAGAAAGCATCTTAGGCCTCACATAAATTGACCGGATATGTGATATTAAAGCCATGGGAGTCTCTGTAGACTCCGATAGTGATAATAAGAATATTGATTTTCTTTCCCCTGAAGTGGAGGAAGCAATACGCTTTTTAAAATGATCGTTAGGGTGGAGAATGTCACAATCATTAAGAATAGTAATGTTTATTGCTACGTACGTGGATCGCGGATGCAATTTCCGTCTGAGACAAATATAAATGCGAAACACGAATTCCTACCACGAAGACATTACACCCACACGAAACATGCTCGTTTGCTTCGGAAAAGTAACCATTTCTTAAGTGTTTATTCTAGACCTTACTTCACTTGGCACTTTGTCTTATCTGTGAAATAAAATTATTCATGACTTGAGAGTACCTACCTAGTGAGAAATGTATCATGATTTCAACAATCCATCAATAGAGTTGTTTTATGACTTATTTATATGTGCTTTTTAGTGAATGTTGGTAACTTAGTATTTACGATTACTTTATATTTTTTCACAGAATGGGCGGTACGGGGATGCCAAGTGACATGGGCAGAGGTACTATGGGTGGGCACTGCCAACTTGCCAACCAGCCTCTGGTGATGCCAGTATTCCCTCTGCGTGCCAGCCAGCCGAGCCCCGTGCCAGTGTACTCGCCCTCGCGGTTCCACATAGACAAGCGATGCCAGCATCGGTGCACGTGGAAATGCCTAGCCATATCTATGATCTGTCTATGCGTCATTCTAGCGGCCATGCTCGCCTACTTTATAGGTAAGTTATTCTTTGCTTTAATTTAAAATACACTCTGTACAAACTTCTCACTGATTAAATTCTATTACACCGTTTACACAATTGGATAGCTAAACAATCAAAGATGGACCTATTTGATATTCATTAAATTATTGATAGCTTGATTCTTTGTCCAAAGGACATGAGGGATTTTATTATGAAAATATTAGCCACAGCGACCTAATATTAAATAAGGTTAGATGTAAGTGTAATTACACCTAGGTTACAACGGCATAGGTCGTAATATCTGAAGGAAATGGGGTAAACACTATAATATTTTTAATCATTTCAACAATTTATTGATCTCCATTTCTCATGGATCTGATTTAAAATAATTACGAATAATGAAATGTAAATGAAAATTCTACATTCTAATAGTATTCTGGTTTGAAATCGCCAATTTTTAAAACAGCGGGTCAACGACGCCCAATGTCTTTTGTAATATGATTTATAATATCAACGAAAATACACAATAAATAAACCACAAGTGCTTCCTAACTTATTCCATGTATGGATAATATATAATTTGAACATTAATGAAGACGTTCCAGTTATAATTTGTTTGGTGAACAAGTTCTACTCGTCTGTTAGTTTCAAGTGCCTCCACATGCCAGCAGTCAACGACTTTAACTGGACAGAATGCGTTTACTGCTTAACAACGCTATAATACTATAAGTTAATATTATAGTTCATGTACACATTCACATGTTAATTTATATCTAATTACAATAACATGGACATTATCATACAGGTAAAAATGATATTGAAAATATCAGTGTACAGATACAATAGAAACGACGTTTCCAGAACATAACGATGTTATGAGGCGTAACCCAGATGTAACAGATGATTTTTCTCGTATAAGGAATTGAAATTTTGTGTTAATCATAAGTTATTCATACAATGTAATAGAACTGTCGTGTAGTTAATGTATAAGGTTGTAGAACAGAGCTCGAAGTTAGTATACAATACATCATCGTTAACCTCCCAGCGGGACACTCGGCTGCGATAGACGCCGTTTTTATTAAGTTCACTCCAATTGTTCCAACGTGTTGTTTTAGATATTTTAAAATACGTGTTCCGGGTATAATATAAACAATGTCATCATATAGGTATTACGTGGTTATGAGATTGAAAATCATGATAAAAAAATTGCCTCAAGAGATATAATTAATATACTTAAGATATTACTGATATAACGATTCCCTTTATAGCTGTTCAATTTAAATGTTATAACGATAATCCAATTGAAAAATATTACAAAAATCTCGAAGACATAATAATATAATCCATTTCAGTAGAAAACGGTCTACATAGGGAAGAAAAATATGATAAAACTTATTATCTAAATTGAAAAAACTATTGCTGATACAAAATTGATATCGCGATTCAATATCCTGCTACTACTTCTATTCGGACTAAGTCGGCCCGGGGCAACAGATTCAATAAGGGACAGGTTTAATCTTTTGTGATTGAAAATTTATCCAAAAGAATCCTTGAAGCTTACACGGCCTTCGGCGAAGTTCCGTTGTTCGTGGACAAAGCGAAGTCGTTAGTGCTTTAGTAGATTCGTATCTAAATTACACGTTAGAGCTTTATTTAAACCTCGCCCCTGTTTCTTATTACAGATAACTATGTTTTACATTTAAGTTACTTCGTGACAATCTCCTGGGGCATTAAACACTAACACAGATAGGATAAATCTGTGGTCACTGGTCTGAACTTTGACAAAACTTTTTTCAACAAAAATTTTTTGATGAATATTATTTTATTCAATTTAAAGAATCATTGAAAGATTTGTATTTAGATATTTACTAGCATGTACACAGCCTTGCTAACATTTCATAAAACAATACAGCAACGTGTATTAAAAAATGAATACACAATATCTGAGTAACATGTCAGGTATGTAAATGAGTTTATTAAACATTGACGTCGTGACGAAAACAGACATTAGCCATTAGTCTTTTTACATTCTTTGTTTAGATCTCACAGTCGGCTTTTACAGCGAATGAGATAAAAAATAAACAAACATCACAAAAATATAAATGATGCGCCTAACCCGAGGCGGCGCGGTGCGTGCCTCGGGCCCTCGCTGCTGTGTTAGCGTGGTTATAAATTATCCCGTATTTTTACGTCCCGTATCATTTTACTATGTATACATCAAGCAATCGCAATCTCTACCCATCACCGGAACAACCAATCATAATTTACGAAAATATTCCTTGGAAAATAAATTGCTATTTTTATATTTCCCCCGTGCGTATATAATCATTATTTTCGTAGTACAAGTTATTTATGCGGATGCATATCCTGTGCGTTATAATATATACTAAAACAAAAACTAACACAAATGTTTGTTTCATTTCGATTTATCGTTATAGTTGTATTTCATACCAACTTTAAGCCTCCGTTAAAATGATCCTCCATTCTGCAAAACACTTTATATTATACTTTATCTTTTGATATATATCACTATATCTTTTGATGTTACGATATAAATAAAACTACAACATTGGACGACTTTTTCTATGTGTTTAAAATGAACACCGCTAATTAAGGTTAAACTACAAATAACTCTAAGGGATAGAGTGCAATAAAATCCATTCAAGAAATATACAAACCAGTCTTAATCTACGAGTACTTTACTGTATACAAACACAATATTATCGTTTGTAGTGCCATAGAAAGATCATTCGAAGTGGCGCAGGCATACGGTAAAGCGAAGACGCAACTCCGACCGCAGACACATTGATGGAAGCGAAAATAGCGTCAAAGTTTATACCGACAGGGCGATAACTACACCTGACCTACATACAGCGCGCACCTCCACCCATAACACATTTCAACTTTTGTATAGGTGAAGTGAACATATTTTCATATGCGAGCATTAGTGTTTTCGTAATGTGAATTCATGAAAGCTATCTAGTCGTTACCGACACGCAAATAACGTGTTATGCAAGATGTTTTAATTGTTGGAAATGGAACGTTGTTCGGTGAATGAAACAGTTTTTGCGAATTTTATAAATTTCGTACCTCCACTTTAAAGTTATGTAAGTAATTGAATTTGGCTCTTTTTTGACATGACGGTCTTATAATTCGATGGAGCCGGCTGCACGCACGAAAAAACATGACTCATGCGGCGTTACCAGCGTTACCTCGCTAAACATGACTCATGCGGCGTGAACTTGCTCTGAGGCGTTCCATTTCTTATGACGTTGCACGTTGTCACGTTAAGCTATCGTCAGTAAACCGACTTTACAGACAACCGATTATTTTTGTTAGTTTGCAACCACTTTATTACTTTACTTACTTGACCTAAGTTAAAAATTATCGTACCCAAGTAAGAAATTGGATAGTCATAGATGCTAAAATATTAATATTTAATGTAATAATTACGTAGGTTGTAATCCGTTTCCCCATGCAATGATATAAATAGTATATAACTATATGCGTATAGATTTTTAAAGATAATATTAAGTATTCTAAAACTGTTTTTCATTTCCACTAAAATTAATATCTTTTAAAATTATTTTTGTTTCAGCTTCCTATCTAAGTGGCGATTATAGCGTTTAATAAAACCTTTTAATAGTGCCCAACATCATGTCATATATTTAGAAGGCAAAGCCTGATAGGTAAACTTTTTATTGGTCAAAATTACATTTCGAGAAGTGCTTACAAAAAGTTATTAACATAGAATTACTGGAATATCATTGTTCCCTGTTCACGTTCATACCGCCACTTTAATTAAACTTTGCCCACCGTTTCATTTAAGTATAAACGAACATTAAATATGCTTCTAACACGCCACTGGATCTAACTTTACCAGTTTTGATGATGTTAGTTTCTAGTTTTCAAATTATCATTTCATTTCAGATAAGCTTATAGGTAATGAAAACCTTATAGTTAAATAACGTCCCCAAACAGTATATATTTTTTCTCTGTGCCCAAACACAACTGAACTTTTTATATACTTAGGGTCAGTTTACACCGCGACGGTGCGCGATGCTACGCGGCGCTACATTTTTATGATAGCTATTCAAAATTGAACTTTATTCGCTAAACAAAATGCTACACGTTTCATATGACATCAGTCATTCGCTGTGCAGCGCGGTGCAACCTGACATTCGAATTGACATTCGAACTCTTACAATGAAACGTGTATCTTCTTGTGTAATAAATAAAACTTTAATTTTGAATAGCTATCTTAAAAATGCAACGCTATGTCGCGTATCGTTTCATTTCGGTGTGAATAGACTCTTACAACCCCACTTACTAGGTACAACTAGTCAACGCTAGCTACGTATTTGCTGGCGATTGAATGAAAAATGTCGACAGAATTACAGTGTTGCAATCGACGGGGATAAATTTTATTTATATATTGTATTAGAAAACAGAGTACAGATTACCATAAAATTAGATTCAACACACCTATCGCATGCAACAAAATATTTAAATTCAAAATATATTGAAATTCTACATAGACATATTTCGGTCAATAAGCGTGTAACTGGACCAAGAGCCACATTCGATGAAGCTAATGAAACCAACGTGAAATGCGACTTGAGTTTATCTCCGATCTCCGTTTAGAAGCACATAAAGTTATAGACAGATAACGTTTGTATCGCTTAGCCGGTAACACGTTTTGGACGGATCGTGTAAGTATTTTTAATTAAATCACTTATACGCCTCCAAATTGCCACATTTAGAGATCTCCGAGATAACTCGATAGTCGATACAACCAGAGACGATAAGCCGCGGCCGACGCCTACTAGAAACAGTAAATTGGAATCCCTTTAATACTAAATAGAAGGTATGGATTTATAAATCTTGTCCACTTTAATTACGTACATACTAATTTGTCAGTAGTGAATTATGTGAATGTAATTCTTTGTATTTGTAGAAATACTCAAGGACCCTTTTGATATCTTTGGGTATATATATAGGTTTTAATTATATATACTTTGGGTATATATAATTAAACAGTATATATAATAACAAAATTGACAGCGAATTTTAAGAACATAATTGTTCGTCGAATTCGCTGTACGTCATAAAGAATTTCATTTGACATAAATAACTGAAAACAGCTTCTACATTCTTGCGGATTCGTTTTTTATTATTAACTAGCTTTTGCCCGCGCCTTCGTGCAAAAGTGTTCTTGGAGAACTTCTGAAGCAAATAACTCTACTCACTGCAATATACTTCTGTATACAATATTGAAAATGTTTTTAGGTTTTCGTACCCAATGGGTAAAAACGGGACCCCTATCACCTCGACGCGAGTGCGCGACCGCTTTTTTCTCGCTTGAATATAAATTTTACGATATCTTCTAAATATAAGATATTAATTTGAACTGTACGGTTTAAAGGGCTAAATAGTTCTTGTGATGATTCCTTTTGTGACTTCGAAATTAATGTTGGCCAAAGAAGCTCTGAAGGTAATTTTGAACCAAGAGACAGAAATATCGAATGAAAATGAGTCAGCTGCACTCGAAAAATACTTGTTATGAATGCAATAGTTATATATATAGAACATGCTGTTTTGCGTGTGGATACTGTGCTTAAACTAAAGATGATTATGAGAAGTCTGACTAATTAATATATAGTATAAGTTTAGATCTCATTTGTTTCCAAATTTCATCTATAAGGAAAAACTATACGTTTTTTTTAACTTTACTTTTTTAATAAATAATAATTCAGTGTTACGGTATGTTTAAGTAAAAAACTTTGCTTTCGTTAGTTTCGTAAATTAAGACTAAGAAATATTTGCTTGCTTTACTTTTTGAAATATTTGCTTGCTTTACTTTTTCCTCTCAGTCAATTTTTCTTTATTAAATAGTCACATTTAGTAAATAAAATATTATGAACACATTAAAATGTTCTAGTCCATGGGTATGCAGCACCCACCTAACGCACGATGTAACACATATTAACCTTACACTCGCCTGGTTAAATCTGTAATATCTACGATAATATTAATTTAAATTACATGCTGTAAAGGGCCATATTGATCTATATTAAATGCACAATGTATTGAAGATATTGATAATTGAATGAGGATTAATGCTGTATTGTTTAAAATCGCTTTGTAAATAAGCCATTATTCCTCGTAAAAAGTAATGTATAAAAAATGATTATTGTGGGTTATCATATTCATATCAATATAGACATATACCATCGCGGATTTTTTTGTATAACTTTTTAAGGTGTACAATACTGTAGTACATTTTTTTGATCTATCTCGTAGGGTTCAGCCAGCGTTTGCAATGTAAGCGCAAAAAAATGTGTTTATTTACGACATTAGAAACCTCTAAAATTATCAGTGTTTCTATATTCATATATTATCCATGTTTATACCTTCCTCTTAAATCACTCTATCTATTAAAAAAACCCGCATCAAAATCCGTTGCGTAGTTTTAATTTTTTAGATCTAAGCATACATAGGGACAGACAGAAAAAAAAAGCGACTTTGTTTTATACTATGTAGTGATAATAATTCTAAAATATACCTGCCCAAGTTATACACGAGCAGGTTACTAAACACATGCTATATTGTTATTAATTATGTTACAATGAATTAAAATAACGATTTAGCTCGCATTTCGAAAATGAAATTTCAAGGTAATTTCAAGACCGACTAAGAAAACTATTAAGCCTAATCCACTTTACGAGAAAGGAAACCACACCACATCCACAAATTATATTAAATAATATCTTTATCACAATTGATGATGTATATTTACCAAAGGTTGTTTCCGCTACCATTCAAAATCGACGACAGCTTTTCTTTCAGGTAATATGATGAACTTATTCGTTATCGAATTTAAGTTATTTCAAAACTTGTAGGTACTAAATACTTGTCTTTGAATACCTTTCTTATGTTAATGAGTCCAACTTCTTAAGTAAAATCAATACAATTTTTCACATACCTAATAATAATAATTATGGAAGTTAGGATCTGTTTACTGCTTTTAACCGAAAACTCCATTCCATGTAATTACAACAACTTTTAATGACACCATTACGACGGAACATTTTATAACTCTTCAAATATTGTGAGGAACTTTAATTAGCTCAAAGAACAAAACATAATTTGACGAAGCTACTTTCAAGAAACAAATATAGCAACGAATCGAAACGGTCCTTTTAATTAATAAAGAATCGCTTCGCTATATTGGGTCCACGGACAATAAAATATCTGTAGTACACGCCTCCGGGTATGTAGCGAATAAAAACTTGCTTCGTATATTAATCCGACATAAATCAACTGCTTCGGTAGTTTTGGGTGTAATGAAAAAAATGTGTCCCAGCTGTTGCACCCTTCATTACGTGTGTACGATGAATGGGCACAAATAACACTGTATCAACTTTTTAATATAATTGAAAATTTAAGAGCCCTAAATGTTTTATCGAAGCCCCTATAGCTAGCTGCAACTAAAGTTTAAAATATTGATATTTGGATCATGCACATGGTATGCACTTAGGTTATTAAATGCTGCAAATATATATCTCATATTAGTAGAGATAAAGTTTTTAATCCATTTTACTAATATAGATAATAGTTACGAACGAAAATGATATTGAAAAAAGTGGTAAAATATGAAGTGTCCTTGATTACGATAATTTCATATCAAGTGTGATAGCTGAAAAAACCATGAGTCTAAAAATGGTATATCTCGATTACGGACTAAATTAAAGCCGAGCACAATCAATCAATCAATCAATCAATCGTTTATTGCAAGAATATCGTATACATAAGGTCTTAAAAATATTATAAAAACTAGGATCCACATTCTGCATCACAATGGCGCGCAAAATTTCCTTAACATGCAAGGTGTTAGGTGTGAAGTAGACACTGAAGTAGACTCAAGCAAATTTACAAACCAATTTACAAGATGACAAGTACCTACAGTCGGATGTTTTGGTTTTTTTACGACAATATCAGAATGTTATCTAAGTAAGTTTTCTGCACGGAACCGACTTATTTTGATTAGGAATCCTTGTGATAAACCAAATCAAGCAAAGCTGTAAGTCTGAAAAAAACGAATAAGTACAAATAAACGTAAATAAACCGCAAATTGTAATCGAATTAGAAAATGTTTTAGACGAGTGTATAAAATCTTTGAGAATGGTTTGCACTTTACAAACGCTCTGTTTGTACACAACTTTGATTTTACTTCAGAATCTTTCCGCGCAAGTGTGATGATCGACTTACGTCTTTACAAAAGTCTGAATGCATTTAAACTTATTTCCACTTGACATAATTTTTCTTGTCTGCACGTCATAAAGGAGCAAACGAGGACCCGACCCTCCGCAAATGCGGATTATATTAACACGCAAAAGAGATGATGTTATGATCTATCACCGAAAATAGAAAGAGATAGTAATATTCACGAAGCGGAAGATTTATCACGTGACTAATACCCAGTCGGTGCGACGCGCGACGGCGCGTTCCTATCCCCAGAGAGTTTTTCAAACGAGTTTCGCTCCCCCAACCCACGATGCAATCTATGCTGAATCGTATTACAATAAATTGTATTAACTCGAAAAATAGCGCAGATAGCAAACATCGTCCATCTGCACACAATTGTCCCGAATATCGGCCAGACCCTTCATTTCCCCATCGCAGTTGTATAGCGAATTTATAGATTTTACGAGCTATCATCGGGAAAGTCACGACACCGCATTAAAATATATCATTTTTGTGGGCGGAAATCATGTCGTTTGTGCTTATTTTTGTTGAAATGTTTATGGGATTGTAGTTTGATACAAATAAAAGTTTATTCCTTATGAAAATTAAATGTACTAAACTAAATTTATTGGTTTTTCGTTGTCGATTATAGATGGTACAATTATTATTGATGAGACATTATTTTACAGCATTTTTGAACTTAAAAGTTTTAATAAATATTATTATAAAATTACAAATTTCTCATCAACCAATCAAGCATTCTTTTTTACTTAATGCAAGATACGAAGTAAACACTGAATGGTTTAAGGTATGTTCAATACAACGTCTATATTATAGATTATGACCCAATGTGTTCACAATACATTGTGCAATAGATATCATGACAAAGGATAATTTGATCTAAAGCCTGTCTGAAGCTTAACAATCAAGCTCATCAGTGAATGAAGTAAATTGATAGCGTTCAGTAGCTCCATTAAAATCATATCGGATTTCTTGATCGCATTGATATTAAATCTAGGTGCATGAAACGTATAAGGAACAAGTATTTGGAGCTTATTATATATAGTACCTTGGTAATAGAGCTTTGCTCAAAGTTCTAGTAAATTTAAAAAAATAAAAAGAATCAAAAACATACTTATATAGCCGGGATTCGAAATTACCACATTCCAAATTACCGAACAACGCATAAATCATACATACGCATACCAAACTACCAAATGGACTGCCAAAGTAGAGTCAAAATTCAATAACTCGTTGCCCGTGGAAAAAAAACATATTATATAACTTAAAATGCGCAGTTTCCCCCTGGACAAGACCTATATCAATTTTTGCAGCCGTATATACGAGTATTCAAGATCAGCTCATTTACCCCCTTACTAATAAAAATATTTACACAACGGATAAGCAATACAATGTTTTGTACTTGTCTGTCAAGCGAATTTATCCACGTATCAGACGTATCAGACAAAACATTGTATAACTTATCTACTGTTTAAATATTTTAATTAGTAAGTGGGATAAAGTATATCATTTGTATTAAATCATTTTTGTTCAAAAATAATAACTTCGATAGTTTGATACTCTCAAATTAAATTGCTTTGTTGTTATCTTCATATTTATGTTCGTACTTTGTTTATTTTTCGCAAATAAATCCTTTAGAAGACTATAAAATATTTATCCAAAAAAAAAACCGCTCCTGAACAATAGTGCGTTATTCAAAGGCCTTTTATCTTTGCGACCAGTGCGAGATTTAAGCTATAGCGCTTAGTAGTTACATATGAATATAAATTACTGGTTTAACCGCCGATCAAAGTGAAGATAACTTATTGTCGTTAACTATCACCCTCAACACATTTAACATAAACCGTCCAATCGATACGCAAACGGCCAAATGGCGTCAACGCATCACGATCCTAATCTCCTTCACCAAGGGATAGATAACCATCTGTTTAAGAAATCCATGAGTGTTTTTTTATTGTTTTTATATCCTCACGAGAAAAATGTAATATTGACGCGAACACATGAAGAACAGATTTGCCCTACGGCGAGAACGTGAAAATTGAAAGACGAGCTTATCTAGGGACACAAAATATATTTTCGGTAACTTTTTCGTAACATAGAAGTCAAGCTTGAAATTTATTTTAAATTGCTATTTAAAAAAAATATTGATACGATAACTAATTTTCTAAAAAGAACTAATTTAGAAATAACAAAAATGTAAACATTAAATCATTCGAGTGCGACGCCGCCCGCCCAAAAAGTGTTATTCTAAGAGCAGAACTCGAAAGAATTTGGTTGTTATTGGATCCAAATTGAAATAACTTCCGTCAATTTATTTTGTGCTCCCTTTTCTCGTTCATTATTTTAAAAAATCAATAATATTAGGCAATTAGTTGAATTCCGCAACACCACCACGTCAATTACAACATCCCATATCCAATATCCCATTTGACATATGGTCTTTGTTTGCGGGATACAAACTTCCGCAGGCGCTTTTAATGTCCATGCCATGTCCAATTGAACACTAATCTCGTCGGGTGAAAATATTAGATATAATTCGGAGGACATGACACAATGTAACCATATGTTAGAATATGTTAGATAAACAGATTCCGATTGTGATACTAAATATTTTAGAGTTTATTTGTGATTGGGAATATAAAAAGTTATTCCTGTCTTAGGTTTAGTAAAAAATTACATCAAAGTATTTTATATATATTTAGTTCCGAAAGTTCTAATTGAACAAATAAATATTCACCTTTTAATTATTAAAATACGAATAAAAATGAGGACGGTGAAGCACCTACGTGCTCGAAGCTCGTGGCAGTGGAACCGATCACTTAGTCACACCGATACGAAATGCGCTTCAGCCGAGCCCCGTTTAATTAAAGCTCGACGTGACGTCACGGCACCCTACTCACTTACGATTCAAACGTCAAATTCTTAAGAGACACTTCTCATTGTTGTGTAATGTGTCTCGAAGCGAGATATATAGGCTAATAGAATTAAACTACCACTACCAATTGACGATCAAACGATAAGATGCATTAAGCTAACGACGCGTCCATAAGCACACGTCACATCTACATCACGGCGCAATTGATTAATGTGCCTGGATAAATTCTTTGCGTAGCGCTAGTTTCCATTCCCATATGAATTACACAAATTCTTTGCGTAGCGCTAGTTTCCATTCCCATATGAATTACACAGAGCACCATTGCTTTTTTATTTTTTTATTACATCACTACTATATATTATGAACACTTCAAATGTAAATTACTTTACTTTTTTGTTTCAGCATTATCGTCAATTAAAAGTAATATAGACAATTCTAATTGTATACTGGTACAAGATGTGAAAGCGGTAACACATGCACATGGTATGAAGGATTCGCTATCAACCTCATCACCATCCGATGGTATGTAAACTACTTTACAAAGAGTAATCAGACATATTAAAATAAAAATAAAAATTGAAATATGTTTTTAGAGTCAATATCAACGTCGTCGTTAGGTTGGTCAACTACTGCCGAAGCTTCTTTAGAATCTGCCATAATACCGCAACAAGCACAACAAGCTGCTCCGCCACCTTGGTCACCGGCTTTAGAACTTAGAGAGTTTAACGAGTTACACAGCGCAACTATACCTGCCTATCAATTTTGGAGTTCTGAATTTCGGAATAAACAGCCTGCATTTGTCAGCCTCAACTTTACAGTGCCGTGGGGCGCTAACTTTGCTGTTTACGGAAGGCGAAATGTTGCACCCAGCGTAACTCAGTACGATTTTGTGGAATTCATTCGTGGCGGCAGAGTTGATCATCGATTAAGGCGAAGACGAAGAAGCTTTCCCGACATACCCGATCATCCGTACGATAACTGGGACGCATTTTTGGGTACCATTAGTCCATACCAAAGATGGAACCATACGATTAGTAAACGATCAACAGATATGAGAGTAAATGTCAGCATTTTACAATATTTGGACACAGGAAGATGGTTCATATCAGTTTACAATGATGAGCTTCAATCACATAGCGTCGAAATGATTGTATCTGAAGCTGAAGGGGTAACCAATTCTTGCCCTGATGATTGCTCTGGTCACGGCTCATGCTATCTTGGAAAATGTGATTGTGTGGATGGATTCGAAGGACACGATTGTTCTAAAAGTTGGTATTTAACTAAAAAGAAATAAATACACAGATTTATAACGATGGACATACCATTTTAACGCTCTTTTATATTTTAGGTGTTTGTCCTGTACTTTGTTCTGGTCATGGCGTTTATGCTGGTGGAATATGTCACTGCTCTGAGGGATGGAAAGGTGCTGAATGTGATGTTCCAGCACATGATTGTGAGCCTACTGATTGCTCTGGGCGTGGACAATGTATAGCTGGACAATGCAATTGCAAGGCCGGTTGGAAGGGACCAAAATGTGATGAAGGTAACTTGTATAACATTACAAGAATATAAAATACAGTTGAAACATGAATAACATTGTAATTACAAAGATAATTCTGGAGCTAACGGCTTACGTTCTGTTTTTGTAGAGGATTGTTTGGATCCTACGTGCGGCGGTCACGGGTCTTGCGTCCGTGGGCGCTGCGTGTGCCGCGCGGGGTGGCGAGGATCGGCTTGCAATGAACGCGATGCCCGCGTACAACGCTGCCTACCTGCTTGTTCCCAACGTGGTGTTTACGACTTGGATGCTGGAAGATGTGTTTGCGATCCACTCTATACGGGAGATGACTGTTCTCAAGGTAAAAATCTAAAAGAAGGTGATTCCGCAAATTCAGAATATTTGTGAAGTGTTGTGTGTTTAAGAAGTGTACTTATTACTTATATAAGTTTTTGTTTGAAAATAAAGGTATATATTTTTACTGTTCCACTTTTTTTAGTTGTATGTTCGTTGGATTGCGGACCGCATGGAGTATGCGCTGAAGGTGTTTGTCGTTGTGACGACGGCTGGACAGGAGCATTGTGTGATCAACGCCCTTGCGACGTTCGGTGTCAAGATCATGGTCAATGTAAAAACGGCACTTGTGTTTGCACCCAAGGGTGGAATGGAAAGCACTGTACTTTGCGTGAGTTATATTTTTAGCCATAAGGTTGTAAACAAGTTTCATTTTGTAATTATATTTATATGTTAATGTTTCATGTACAAACATTCCGTATTAAAATATACTAAGGTTTATATTATATAGGTTTATTACGTTTTAAGTAAGTTATATATATATATATATATATATAACTTACTTAAAACATAATGTTGCTTTGAATAATATTTTTACATACATTAATTTTATATTTGTTTTATTTAGCCGGTTGCCCCAACGGTTGCTCACGCCATGGCCAGTGTCATCTTGAAGATGGTGTCTACCGTTGCTCCTGCGCTGAAGGCTGGGCCGGAACCGACTGCTCCATTGCACTCGAACTCTCCTGTAATGATAATGAGGATAACGACGAAGGTAACAATCGTGACCGTCCTTTTGTGTTTTCAAATCATCATTTTCGCTCTTTCTGACATTACCCTATGAATTTTAAAGATGGCATGACCGATTGCCATGACTCGGAGTGCTGCAGTCGTCCAGAGTGCTCCGAGCACATTATGTGCTTGGCCTCCAACGACCCCGTGGAAGTTCTTCTCCGTAAGCAACCACCATCCGTCACTGCATCATTTTACCAACGAGTAAAATTCCTCATCGAAGAAAACTCTGTACAGAGTTACGCCCATATGGATGAATATTCTGAGAGGTAAGTGATCAGTATTTTAGAAACAAACCGAACTAAACACCGAAACACTTCTTGTGTGAAGGATATCGATATATCACAGTAGTCCCCAAAGCTATATCTTTTACCTGATGTTGGATTAAATTGATCTTATCGGTTTTGCACAGTTATAAATAAATTTATTTGCACTTTTAGTCCAGTAGAAATGTGAAATCATTTATTATATTATCTGAATTGATAAAATAACCGACTCCAAATAATAATTAATATACTTAGGTATTAAATAGCACCCCTACCTTATACCTCCTGTCTTCATCCCTGACCTCTCCGAGGATTTGGTGTGTTTAATTTTTTTGTTTTAATATTATTCAACTTTATATTTTGAAGATTTTAATTTTTTTATTATCTGGTGGAAGTGTTGTTGATTTTCCTAATTTTTTGATGTAAAATATTAATTTATTGTTAGCAATCCCGGCATGTTTAATTTAAAATATTACAATATTTTATGTTGTATGTAATTATTTTTGATGTTTTTGTTATTTCACACCAGATCCGATGTGTTGTGTATTGTCTAATGTTTATCCTTTGTGTGTGTCTAACCTAACCTGTTTGTCTTAATAAACGTCATCGAATGATTTCGGTAAAGTTTGACATGAACTGTAATTACTAAACGCTCAAAGCTTACAAACAGTTTTGTTTGTCTTCTGACGAATAAATTATAATTAATTTAATAAGGCCCTCTTTAAAGCCTCAAATCATAGGAGTTTACAATTTCACACAAATTATTATTTTCGTTGCATAAATTTAAATTATAATTGATAATAACATGTAATCTCTTGTGGTTGGAGTAAACTTTAATAGAACAACATTTAAAAAATATTTGATCATGTTATAGATCTTAAAAGAACATCCGATCGAAAAACATGAAAAATAAGACCAAGCAAAACTGAATATATAAATAAAGTAGACACCCACCACGCTTTATATGCAAAAGCGCCTCTAAAGTTTGTTTGCATTAAAACACAAGCCGCTTTACTATTTTATTTGTGTTGAAGTCTGGAAGGGTTATATTGCGTTCTGGCATTTGTTTGAGAGGCCTGAATAAACGTTATTAATAACAAAATATCCCGGTGGTATTCACCATCCAGCATGGTCAGTGTTACGCTAAAGAATTCTTTATACAATCATAACGGAAATCAGAGTATTCCAAATTGTAAAAGTGGTGAAGTTGTTCTAATGCAAACGGGCTTTATGATAGAATCGATAAATTAAGAAATTGAATTCAATTCAACCATTAAAGCAAGTGTTAAAACGCAAGGTAACCAGCATAGATGAACGCAGCCCTCAGAGGTTGCTAATAGGGGTGGGATTGCACTGAGGGATGTAGGTATCTGTGTAGTAATCTGTCCTGTCTTTCTGTGTCCCTGTGCCGCCGTGTGTCCGCCACTCCTAGCGAGTTCTGGAATTCCTTTACACCATGGTAAGTGTCAGTCAGCCCGCCCTCGCCCCTCAGTGTTCAGTATCTGTTGACCTCTTCTCTTTTGTTGCGTTTCCTGCATATTTGTGTGATGCTACTGCCCGCCGCAAGTCTACTAAGTGGCATGCGAACGGCACTACTAACGCTTTTCACTTTTCGTTTACTCCTTTGTCTGTATTCGTTTCATTCTATGTGTATGTAACATCTGTATGTCTGTCTTGAATGTTATTAATTTTTGTTTATTGTGGTTGCGGCAAAATCTGTGTACGATGTTCTGTGGAGGATGTGATACACTTACGTCGGTCGTTTTGGCGCACCCACAACTGTACATGTTTGTTATACGACTACTCTGCTTTTATAATTGCTCACATACTATATTTTATACTATAAAAAATTTTGGAAAATCATTTACGCTTTCACGCAAAACGATAAACACATCGATAGGTCCTTCAAAATTATAAAATAGTTGAGCGAAAAAAAAATTGAGCGATTCGAAGAACACGCAATTACGCTTCGAATAAACTTACCCTTTTATGTGTTCCTTGTCCTTTGTCTGCGTCTCTCATCTGTTAACCAACCCTGAACCCTCTGCCCCAGCTCTCTATGTGTTTAGCTCCTCACCCCTGTAACTAACCACACAACTCTGAATGTACTCGAATACTTCACAGCGAGACGTTGTGACCACGTCGACATTGTACATTACATCGCTTCCATCGGTCGTTCAGTTCAGCAGGAAATTGGTGCTGTGAATTTATATCCTGTGATATTAATCATGTATTGTTTCTATTTCAGGCGTGTCATAAACTATGCATCAAACATGTGTCTATTAATTTTAAGTTTTCACAATTTATGATTTATTTCAACATTCATTTAAAAACTTTTGGTTATTTAAATATCAGTAGGTACATTATTTTATTATAAAGCCATCACTTAAAACATAAAAACATTAACACATCCAATCGAAGAAGTTTTCAAGTACTTTGCAAATAAAATATAAATGAAACATGATTAGAACGCTAAAATATTTTATGAGGATAGTCAGGATTTTAGTACCTATATTATGACTATGTTTGTTGTAAAACAATAAATATGGAGTCATAAAGCATAGTTACATTAACATTGAGCGTTATTACCCCCGAGAATGTAAATCTGCATACAGTTGATAAGCTCAAACGCTATGAAAATTTCCAAGCCCCGTATTCACACAGACAAACTTTTGCAACTGTTATTTCGAACGTCTATTCAAATTTTGAATGCGATTTCAAATACGTTGAACTATTTCTGTTAATGTTATTCATAACCTTCGAACTAACCCCTAGTAGTTCAAAATATTAATCAACTTGAAGATAATAACTTCGATGAATAGGCTAATACTCAATTGTAAAAGTACTCCTAATGCACTTGAAAGTTAGGTAGATTTTATATTCATTATAAAATGATTTTAATTTACTAAAGTAGGTAATTAAATTAAAATTCGTCTAGACCAATTTTAATCTTGATGCCTAAGGCTTTAAGCTCTTTACTATGTGATACATACTGGGAAAAGATGAAACATACTTATTAAGAAAGTCTGATAAACGTAAAAATACCAAATATGGTTCTGATACAAATGTATCTTCGACAAAATATTTCACAAAGTTCAAAATTAGATTATAATCGATCAAGAAACGAGCGATGTAAAATACTGGTAATCTCAGAATGTTGTGTTAACTTGGGTGAGAAGGAAAGTCATCAAAAAAATAACTCGTTTTGTTGAACCTATAATTTAAGAAGGCAATAAAATTTAATCTTATCTATTAAACATAAAATAGAGCTCTATTGTATTCATAATCATAAATTGTGTTACCAATTATTATAGATTTTTTTTATAAATTGGATAACTTTCTCAGCACCAATTTCTAATGTTATAAAGTAACCAAAATTTAATCATACGATACTCGTAACAATAAAAATGAATATATGTGGCAGCTGTTACATGCATTACCTACACTATCTAGGCAGATTTATGATTACATTAATTGGTTAAATACACTATTTTATAGTTAAGACATATTGCCTAGTTTTGCTGAGTAAACTAAAATCTTGCCTAGAACTTTAGCTACTCCTGAAAAAGAGAATGTGCAATGCTAAAATCTTCTTATTTTATTTTCGATTTTATTTTCATACTTCACTTTCACAGATTTATCAAAAAAGCACTTTCTCAAAATTGAGAAGGCGGATAGCGATATGATTCATAAACGGCAAAACAGAAAAAATATGTTTTTTTTTTCTATTAGGACTATAATAGTGCTGATAGAAACGTATGATTTTACTTTGACGTTACCAAGCCCGAAAAAAAAACAAAACCAAACATGAAAAAGTTTTTTATTAAGAAATTAATACAAGGAGAAAAGAAGCTACAAAGGAGCGAAAAAACAGCAATCCGTTAGGATACTAACGCCGTGCCTTAACACTATTGATTGAACCTCTTGTATGAACATTGAACACGACTAAAATGTCGCGAGACGTGAAAATTTGTAAAACAAAATACGTAAGTTTTGGGAATGTTTCATTATTTGACCTTTTAAAATGTTACCGAAATTAGCAAACGTTGAAACATAACTTATGGCATAAATTTATTTTAATAAATTGAACTTTCATGCTAATGAAAGCTATGAAATAATTAGCTTTACAATAAGTTGTATCTTTTAAATTCTTCTAAAAAACAGTCGGTCTGTGTAAAAGTATCAAATATAGAATATATAGAATATATATCATTATATTTAGTAAGATTTATATAATTAATTCCTGGCTTTCCCTAAAAAAAACTGGTGAAAGGTATTCTGATACGCGATATAATGCCCACAAAAAAGCGAATAATAATAATCGAATAACCCGACTACGTAAACTATATAACCTATGTTACCCGGGCTATTATTACAAATCTATTGACATCTCATTTATTAATGTCAGACTAGTAGAACAAACATACATAGACTGCAAAATCATTACCCTTCCTTTTGGCTTCTCCGTAGTCGGGTAAAATTATCAAAAATTATAAGCATGGATCCTATGAATCATATCGCTATCGCTGCGACCTGTGCCTGTCGAGCCTGGTCTGACGAGAGTTGTGATGTGCAGCCGTGTGTCGGTGATGCGGGGCCAGGTAGTCTCCCCCCAGGGGCTGGGCATCATCGGCATAAGAGTCTCCGTGGATCGGGAGGCGCGATTCGGATTCACCCTCACCAGAGCTGGAGGATGGTGAGTACCACGACTTACTTCGTAAATACTGTAAACTAATTTCTCATCTATCTGCACTGTTTTACGGCCGGATACTGAAACGCTAATCAAAATTAATAGCCCTTCTATTCACAGTTTGTCGCTGTCTCTACTAGCCGAAATGACAAGGACAGAAAGTGACTTGACCGTCACTTAATTTAACTTTCGTTTCAGTATTCGGTCGTAAGTGCATTAATATTATTATCTGATTGATTGATAATGCTAGTCATTTACATGGCTTACGCATGAAATTAATAACATTACAATCCAAGATTCATTAGGTATTCAATCCAATTCTCAAGGTATTCGACTGAGCCATCGCCCAATCGATCTCTCGTAGTAAAATTAGCTAGTCCTTCCATTGGTTATTGACAATTATTGATTTTTTATTATTTTGGGTCTAAAGCGATTCGCTACCCATCTATTGGCCACTGATAAGTAATATAGCCCCATAGGCACAGTAACTAACACAATACTGTCGTAAGGAAGACTCGCTATATTGTAGCCACACCCTTTAAACTTTTAAATCACCATTTATCTATGGTTTGATCAAAATCAAACTAAGAAGCGTGCTTCTGCATTTCAAAACAAAACCGCAAACCAACTTTGATAAATTTCTTCGATATAGAGAACTTTGATTACATTTCTTTTATGTATTTCCACTTGCACTAAGATCACGTGCAATAAAATAACACACAAATAACCCTTGCATGATCATAAAATGTAAAGCAATTGAAAAATACTTGGACTTTGAAGTATAAAGTTTACTTGTTCGTCCCCACTGGATAGACCGATTGAGATTTATCCCTTTGTGATATTATGAAACTTGAAACGAACTTTCCAGACTACCAGAATTGGTACCTGATGGCTGATCAAATATTTATTAAAACGCAAAGGTGCTCAATAGCACAAACTATTACCACTTCTGAAATCTTAATTTTCAAACATTTAACTCAAGACTTAAAAAATATTACGCTGTATGTCGATCCCCTTTTTGGAACATTGTCTTGAATGGCCCCACAGGACAGACTACGCCTATGTATTTTTCGGAAATAAGGCATTTTTTTCATGACATGAAAATATCAGCATCATTTGGAAAGAAATCTAGTTCTTACTAGATTAGGTACTAGATAGGTAGGTAGTAAGTAGGTAGGTATAATTTATCGACATGCAAAATCAATTGCGGATATTTTGGTCATATTATGATCTACTGCTTATTATGTAAAGACGTTTAGCAGAAAAATATTGAAATCATTGAAAAAAATATATTTTACTTAACTAAATTACATTGCACTCTCTAAAGCGCTGAGGTCATTAACCTCACAAGTATAGTAAGTACCTGTTTTAAAAGCAAAAGCAAAGACTTTGGCTAAATAATATCAATTCAATCAGCTGTGTGAGGTTCCTTAAAAAACTACCTTCATGGCGTAATTTTTTCAATTTATATATCTTTAATATCTAATATATATACAGTACTCATATGCCCAAAATAATGCCCGTAATTGATTTTGCATAACGTCATATAATAATAAGAAGCATTTTCAAAAGCTTAAAATGTACCTCACCCACCTAAGGTAGGTAGAGCCTTGTGTGAAAACGAAAAAAGTCTAGAAACGCCAGGTGGTACAAACTCAAACTTGGCATTGTAATTTATAAAATACAAAGAGCAGCTTGCAGCCCTGTTCACCTTTGCCTTTTAGCGCAATAGTATCATTCCGTTTAAATATGTATCAAACACCCTGGAAATATTTAAATTATTTAGTAATGCAAACTCCCTCTTTAAAAAATCTATTTATTCATTAAAGCGCCATAATGTTTCATAAGCGTACCTTGATATTTGTAGTGCACGTTACAATCGCTGCCGTTAAAATGAAATGTATGAAATAATATAAAATGTACTATTTATTCGAGATATTGCTATGTTAAAATTTTCCCCAGGTTACATGCATGACATGTAAACATGTCATGCATGTAACCCTAAGTTTAATCTAAAACTGGATAGACGAAATCGAAAAAGTTTTCACATATATTTCAAAACCGTTAGGGTAGCTACAAATATAGACTTACCTGATACACAATATGTTCTAGCTTTAAACGACGCGATGTGAAAACAAAAGCTTAAACTGATGACGCTTTACACAGGTTACTGTGCACCTTTAGATGCTAATAAAAAAATAATTATTCACATGGCGACCGCATTGTTTGCACACATTTTATTATTAAGCTTTGTAATTAAGTGTTGCTATAAATTCACTAAACCTCACATATTTTAGTGACATTGAAATATATCGACGTTAATTTGTTTTAAGGATAAATTATTTAAATTGTAGTAAAGGTGAATTTTTAGCTTAGTAAAATTCAATTATATCATTAACAGGTCTAACTTAAAGAAAGATTAATTTAAGTTGCAAATGTCTTCGAGAAGTACAAAATGTGTCAATCTGATTGTAGTGATTGCAATATAATGTTTGTGTCCAACCATGGACAAATTAATATTAAGTACCTAACATGAAAGTGCAATGCTTTTTTAATGTACAGGAAGGAAGCCCTAGTAGGAGATTCTTGTAGTAAGTCGTAGTTGGAGGAACTCGGGCGCGTCCGATATGGGATGTTATGTAGGCCTCAAAGTATCAATCAATCAATCCTTTATTATAATAGCTGGATCCAACATTCTGCCATCACAATGGCGCGCAAAATATCCTTAACATGCTGTAGCTCGTGTAACATGCTGTAACTTAATGTACTGACTGATTTGAATGTAGGATAAGCTCGGAGGGACTTATTTTTTTTATTTTTTTTTGTTCCCCCAACCATTAGCCGGGACAATTGTTTGCTTTATTTTTAATTACAGCATATATTTTCTTTTCTAATTACAGTTTTGTTTCTACTTTCACTGATCGATCTTACATATCTATTTCTGTCATATTTTACATTTCTCTTTTATACTTATTACATTATTTCTATTTATATATTTATATCCTTTAACATCTTACGTTTTCTTTTTGATTTCTATTTTTATATTACTTCACACTACATTCATTTTTGACAATTTCTATTTATTTGGTCTATTCTCTACTTATTTACATTACTTACTATTTCATTTTTATCTACCTTAACTTTTACTTGTATACCTACATTCATATAATTTCTTTTTCTTATATACATTCCACTTTTACCTTTACATTTCTATCTTCATATATTTACATTCTTTACTACAGGTAGTTTTACTACATTACCATTACAATTACTACAATTTAATTTTTCTACATTAATTTTATTTTCTAATTACAATTCATTTCAATTTTATTACCTTTTGTTACCCTACCTTAATTCAACGTTTTCGCTTTACACCTTTACTTCGATTTTACATTTTGTGACTTTGCCTTAATTTTATTTTGCTATTACAATCTCCTTTTTTTCGGATCGGAGGGACTTATTTAAAATTTAAAGAAATAAAGCACTATATTGAAGTAATTGAGCATCTCATTTACTTTATTTTGGATCGGACTCTACTTTACGGTCTGGTCCCACTTGTCTAAAATCTGATGATAGATTATCTACAAAAGCTATTTTTTCTAATTTAAAAAATAAACCACTCTATTTAAATAATTGAACGTCTTAGATATTTTATATTGGACTCAACTTTAAAGTCTAGTCCGTTTTGTCTAAAATCTCATGACTTATGACCTACTAAAGATACTTTTTTATGTCATTTTCTTTTTTCCCCGCATATCACACCACTAAAATAAATTTTCATTATGTTTTTTTATTCCTATTACCTAATCTACACCTACTTGCATCATACCAATTAGCATCATGGGATCCCTAGCTATAAAGTAAGTTCTTTAAATAATAGATGCCTAACATGGAAATAAGTACTCGTATTACAACGGAAAAGTGTAAGAACTTTATTATTATCTGTTCAGATGTGTCTAATGTGATGGCTGTGATGAATGTTATAAAAGCAAAAGATAAAGCGATTTGATACGTAACAAGGCTTTAAATTCCTCTCCCATAAATCTACCGCTCCTAAGCGAAAATCAATATTGAAATAATTTTGAAGCGTGTCAGGCAATTCCGTAATAGTCCGTATAGCTAGTTTCACGTCACGTAACTCGATTACGTGTAAGAAATTCATAATAACCGTGTCTAGATGTTAACGAAGGTTTACGCTTGTTAAGTGATTATTCGTATCGACGCTAAGCTTGTTTTTCATTAACCGAACACTTTTCATAATTGAAAATATTATTTACTTAATTAGTTTTATTCACGCCCGCCTTGGTGGCTTATCCGTTAAGTATTGGTACTTATTCACGAATTATCATAATCGAATATCGTAATATTTTTCTCCAGCGCAATTGTTCGCGGACCGTTCAAGAAATAACGCGAATTTTGGATATTTAGGGTTCCGTACCTCAAAAGAAAAAAAGTAAAACGGACCCTTATAAGATCAATTTGTTGTCCATCCGCCCTTTCGTCTGTCGTTCTGTCAAGACCCTTTATTTCGGAAACGCGTGGAGGTATCGAGTTGAAATTTAAGCCACACCTACTCAAATCTACGGTCACTTGAATCTGTGAAAAATCAGATATCAAAGTTAATATTATAAAAAAGTTACGACCATTTATACCGCAAAAAACGCATATTTCGACTATCTCAAGGGAATAAAAATTCATCTAAGGGTATTTGCCGTTGATTTAGAACTATGAAATTTATTATTAAATACGAGTTTTTCAGTATTTATATAAGAATTTACCCTCTGAGGGTGTAAAATAAGAGTTGAAAATTTGTATGAAAAATGTTTAACATCTGTTCCAATTTCCATGAAATTTAATATTCGAGGTAATAAACACAAATTAATGAGTACGTATTTTATAGTTTTTTGACATTCGTCACCTAAAGGGATGAAAGGAAAAAGTTTATATAGTGAAAAATCAACAACTGAACGGATGGCGTAGAATTTTGGCAGGCAGATATTTATTATGAGGTAGAAATCCATTAAAAAGGGATTTTTCGAAATACATACCCCACCGGAGTGCAATGGGGATCCAAGTGGACAAAGTCGCGCGCAATAGCTCGTCTCCTTATAAGCGTCAGATAGCTTATTTGCATATTTCGCCTCTGTCGCTCAGTATTTTTGAATAAGTGTCAATTAGCTTAACTGCATGTTTTGTCTCTGTCGCTCGATATAATGTAAGCAGCGACAAAACTACCGGATAAGTTATTCGACACTTATTAGGCGACAAATGAAACAGGCTGCTAATATTATAATATTTGAGCAACCGAATCGTCTCTTCCTTTTTCTACATTGAACCAAATAGGTATTATATTATAGCTATTGTATTTTCAAAATATGTCAGAATCAGACGAAATTAAAGAATAATAGATTAATCATTGGTCTCGCTGGGCGCTCTACCAGACCGAGCTGACGTGCTTGTCAAATACTGCAATAATATACTCAGCTGAGGTCGGCTTACCCGAGCCAGTCATATTGAAAGCTTTATGACAGGTGTACATCCCGAATATTTTTATTTAATTTTAGTTAAAATCGGAAAAGATGCCATGTTGCGTAGTGAAACTATGTAAAAATAATTGGACCAGAAATAAGAAGGACACTGGGGATCACATATCATCATTAGGTATCGAATAATTTCGAAATTTAACATAAAATTACATGAACTCAAAACGCCGTTGCCGCGTATGCAAGAATCAAGTTCCAATATTTTTATGATGTGAATGTATTGACATTGTATTTTATTATAATGAAATAAAATAACAATGCCAATAAATATCCTATTTCATTTATCTAACCTAGTTATTATGATTCTACCCATAGAACTAAATAACTATTCGCAAGAAGCATAGGTCGAAAAATATGAAAAAATATATTATGAAAACGTTACAGTTAAATATATTATGTGTAATATTAGTATCGTACTAGCTGCCTCGGCACACGTTATTCTGTCTTGACTAATAATTCAATAAAAATGAGGCCTATTCATTCATATAGGTACATACCTAACATTTTTCTGAAGAAGAAGTGCATAAGAATAATATATTGATATGTACATTTGCTTTTAATTAATTTTAAATCCTACTATATTTATAAATGTGAAAGTTAAAGTTGTTCCTGTGGGATACTGTATTTACGCGGGCGGAGCCGCGGGCAAATGCTAGGTATTAAGTATTTTCTAAGCTACATTTATAACCAATAACTTAACTAATAGACCACAGCATAAGATATTTTTCCCATTAAATCGGGCAAAAGTTGAGTAGATAACAATTTGTCACATGTAAGTCAATTGTTAAAACTTTATACACTACATTAAGGAGTTGCCGCATCTACGAACCTGTTTTTATTAGGGAGTGCGTCATCTAGTCTAGCGAGCGAGACCAATCATATATCTTTCATCAGAATGAATGGAACCAAACCAAATTAAATACAATGTATATGAAATACTTAATTATTTATGACATTTAACTCATAATATATAATCAATGTAAATTTTATCGGTCACCATATGGTCGAAATTCGCCAATAGTAATAATTCATATCATTTTTAACATTAAAAGGGTTGTTTTGCCTCTTAAATGGTTTTTTTTTAAATGTACGTAAGTGTTGTGACAGGTTGGCTAACGTCAACGTGTAACAAAATTGTATCTATCAAATTCACGGTAGTTTGTGTAAATAATCTGACGTAGTGTGTGTGGTTGTTATTTTTATTAATTTTATGTACCTATTTCTAAGCATTATTTAAAAAAATATAAGCCTTCTGCACACCTTCTTCCTCATTAACTATAATTTACCGGGTAAATTTCGTACACCTTCGGTTGCACAATTCTCGTAAAACTGTACCTACTGAAAGTTTTTGCTTCATGTATTAATATGATAATACTAGCTGTCCCGACACACGTTGTTCTATCGCACTTATAAATATAGTGTTAATATTTTCCCCGTAATATTTCCAATTTTTCCTATATCAAATCACACGTTTTATAAATTTACGTCACGTACCACGGGAACGGGATAAAAAGTATCCTATGTCCGTCTCCTAGTTCTAAGCTACCTCCCACGACTTTCTTTTATATATATAGATACTTAACCAAGGTATTTATAATCATATTTTTATGTAATACCTACGTAAGTAACACAAAACGACGATGCACATTATGAGGTACCTAGGTATATTTTTGGTAAATAAGCGTGCCCTTATAACGTGGGTATGTAATATGGTAATATCCAACTGAATCTATTTTAATAAAGGTACGGCAGTATTTTTCTTACCTTATGTTAAGCGAGGTTTTGTTTATTTGCATAAGGATACCCGGGTGTTTTCGAAATTTTCGACGTGATTCGGAATCAAAGCGGTAGCGGTTTTGCCCAGCAATATTCATGGAAAATTTAAGTAGCCTCGTGTAATAACCATCATCATGATCATTAACGCCTTCTAGGATAACGTCTTCCAGGAGATGTTTTGGGATATTGTTCTTTATAACATGAGACATGGGGCATTACGAAAAAAGACAATTTTCTTACATGAATGTTGGAATAAATAGTTAATTCAATTTTAAACATTTTGTACATTGTTACAAAGGAAAATAGTGATATAGTTATAAATTACCGTACATTTTCACGGAGTTGTACTGTTCTCACAAAAAAAAATTGTATGAAGGGATTGATTTTAGGCATGAAAAATAATTTGGTCTAACTACACACACCGGCATATTTAGCGGAACATAAAATAAAGGTTTGATATCAGTATCATATAAGGTTGCTGGCTAGTTTATACGTCATTTAATTTAAAAAAAAATATTTTCAAACTAAGAAAACAACTGAACATCACATTTTATGCAATTGTTTTAATTTTATTCAAATACACCTTATCTGGAGCGAACTTCGAATTTCTTCCTTCTGAGTTTAATTTAAAAATTCATTGAAATACTGATTTTTGTTCGTTTTTTTTAATCGCGTATCTTTTTGGAGTTGAGGACTGAATTATGCCTGACTTAGCCCCAACGGAGATTGCCAGGGCACTCGAAATGCGAAGGAATGGTCAAACCTACAGAGTGATATCCAGAGATCTTCATCGACCAGTTTCAACGATCCATCGCAGTATCCAACGGTTCAGGGAGACCGGTACTTATGTGAGAAGAGCAGGACAAGGCAGAGAAAAACGCACTTCGAGTAGGGATGATCGTTTCATTCGGCTTCGTGTACGTAGGAACCGCCGTTTTACAGCCGTCCAAACCCGACATGAGTTAGAAGCAGTGCGGGGTGTAACCGTAAGTGAGCGTACGGTACGAAGAAGGTTCGAAGAAGCTGGTTTGGGTTCATTTGTGCCCGCCAAGGCTCCAAGGCTCGAGGTAAATCATCGTAGAAACAGGTTAACTTTTGCTCAGGAACATTGACTTTGGTGCGCGGACCAATGGAGTAAGGTATTGTTTAGTGATGAGTGCAGAATTATCTTAGATCAAATTAACGGCAGGCAAAGAATAAACAGATGCAAAGGAAAACGATACATTCAGACAAATTTTGAAACTACAGTTGCATACGGTGGTGGATCAATAATGGTTTGGGCGGGCATTTGTTTGGGAGCTCGCACAGACTTGGTAGTGATTGACAGAGGGAGTCTGACTGCAGACCGCTATATCAGAGAAGTTTTAGAAGAAAATGTCGTACAGTTTGCCCCATATATCGGTGACGATTTTGTTTTTATGCAGGATTATACTCGGCCGCATACCGCTCGGGTAACTTAAGCTTATCTTAATGATATGAATATCACTGTTATGGAGTGGCCGGCGAGATCACCGGATATGAACCCAATAGAACGTTTGGGACTTGCTGAAAAGTTAAGTCCAGAATTCCAGCTCCTGCCAACGTGGGTGAACTACGAATCGCCGTAGTTGAGGAATGGCGGAGACTATCCCAGGAGACCATCGATAACATAATTCTCAGTTTGCCTAGACGGGTAGAAACTTTAATAAGAGCACGTGGAGGAAATACGCGATATTAATCACCATTTTTCTAATTTAATTAATTGTTATTTTAATATTAATTTTTACTTTTCCCGGTTACATGAAAAGTTCAAAAATGTACCATTTTTCATAAATAGCCTTTACTCGCAAAATCTGTTCTTAATATTGTGATCTCATTTTAAGTAAAACAAATGAACCTTTAAATAACAAAAGAAGTGTAGTAAGTAGATTTTAAAATAAAACCATATTTTTTTAATTATGGACCTTTTTTTTGTGTTCCGCTAAATATGCCGGTGTGTTTATATTAAAAGGTATTTTATAAAAAAAACTATGGTTAATAAAGGACCAGCTCTTCACTTCACCCAACTTACTTATAAATTATAATTATACGTACGGACTTCCTTATTACCAAAATTACTAATTAAAAAAATAGCCCCTTATATAAAACAAAGGAACATCCGACTACCTTAACGCTTTCAATCAGGCCATACGAGTGCCTGTTTGCCTCTGCATATATCGTAAAAACTACGAAATGCGTTTTTAGAAAGTATTACCTATTCTTATTATTATTTAATTGTGCCTAGTATAATCCTTATTGTGTTGTAAATTCTCTTTATGTTGGTAATTCTAAGTATAGTAGTTGTATCTAAGTTACGTGTATCGCATTTTTTATTTTAATTAAAAGAATAGTTTTAGGACGAAACAAATATAAGACATCGAGATACTTTATTTGGGTTTTACGTTAGGTTAGAGCCCGAGTAAGCCGCTGTAAGAATTAGGAAACAATAAGGGACCCTCGTGCGCTCGGCTTAGCATAAATAAGGCCGGAATGTCGTAAGATGTTCCTTTGTTTTATATAAGGGGCTATTTTTTTAATTAGTAATTTTGGTAATAAGGAAGTCTGTACGTATAATTATATTTCATAAGTAAGTTGGGTGAAGTGAAGAGCTGGTCCTTTATTAACCATAGTTTTTTTTTATAAAATACCTTTTAATATAGTTGGGCCAATTTCATTTTGATACCTAAAATCGATCCCTTCATACATTTTATTTTCTCGGGAGAACAGTACAACTCCGCGAAAATGTACGATAATTTATAACTATATCACTATTTTCCTTTGTAACAAAGTACAAAACGTTCAAAATTGTATTAACTATTTATTCCAACATTAAGGTAAGAAAGTTGTCTTTCTTCGTAATGCCCCATGTCTTATGTTATAAAGAACAATATCCCAAAACATCTCCTAGAAGGCGTTATCCTTGGGTACTCTTAAAATATTCTAATCGCAACAACACTCAGGTTAAATCTGAAGTAGGTACCCGTGTAACCGTAGGTAGGGCTTTGAAAATTTTAAATTACAAATCTTCAGGTTTACCTCCACCTAAATCTACCTAGATTTAAAATTATAATTAATAATAATATCTATGGAGTATGGACGCTTCACACCACGTATATTGACGACCTCTGTGGCTTATTGGTGTAGCGCGTCGGTGCTGAAGCCGGAATACAAAATTATGTGCGTTCGTGGGTAGTGGATGTGTATTAAATATGTATATCATTTAATAAAAATCTTAAATATATGTGTAGTTCAAACGCATTAAATATACTTACTTCCCGTTGTCTGGTCCCCGTAACACAAGTTCTTCGGATATAAGTATCCGAAGAACTTGTGTTACGGGGACCAGATACCAGATACACCAATAAGCCACAGAGGTCGTCAATATACGTAATAATTTGTAAACATGATATTAAGGTTGCCAGCGTCATGAAATTTTTACAATTTTGTGGAAATAAATTTAAATTTTCCTACCAAATTATACTATTTTCTAGTACTCATATCATAAATTAATATTTTAATATATTTTTAATAGCACGCCACATGAGATTGATAAATTAATAACCAATTGTTTTGTAATGTAAAATAGAAACTAAATACGCATATCAGAGTATAAAATTGAATTACCACTAAGGCCAATAATAATTTAATAAAATAAATTAAAATGTCCATAATACTTACGATATCTAAAATAATATCAAATATATTAAATTAAATCTTGTCCAAAATAAAACAAAATAAATAATGTCAAAATTAATGGTCTGGAATTAAAATTATATAAATAAATTCAATTAATGGTGATATTTAAAATATAACTTAGCCTATGAATGAAATTAAATGTCCTGCAATAATATTATGGAGTTCGAAAGGCATGTGGTCATTTAGTATGTTTCGACATTTAGAAATTCAATAATCCGGGCTTGCTGAGAACAAGTCGAAAAATACAGTAACGTCACTCTAAATCCAATACGTCTGAAATTAGTCGTAATCAATCCTAATCTCATTTTAGATATCTGAGATCAAGATTTCAATACATTTCAACGATCCTAGGATTAACTTCACTTCAATTTTTGTTTGAGAATCTAAGATTGAAGACAATCTAATATTTTAGATACGTTATTATTTTGGGCGTAGTAGAGTATAATATTAGCAGCCGGTGTTGACTAAGTTTTCGTTATTGGTATCAAATGAAAGGATTTACTAAGTAAGTATACGAATGCGAATTTCTAAAAACTAATATGTTAAACATCAACACCGGGTTTTTGGAGTTCTAGATTAATAATATTGAGGTCGAATTAAATTCTTAATAATTAATTATTTAAATTATTATATTAATAATTCCCCTAAAAATTCGGCAAAAATTTGAACAATTTCTATAGTCAATCTTCTTAATTTTGAAGTCGGTACCATCCCAAACAATATCCTACAATATTTTATAGAACTCACGGTCAAACTTGCTGGTACCGACATCAAAATTAAGAAGATTGAGTACAGAAATAGTTAAAATTTTAGCAGAATTTGAAGGGGAATTATTTAGAAAATAAGATTTATTTCATACTTTTTTGTTTATTTTTACTTTGGAAGTCAGTTTAATTTTTTATTTAAAACTAATATTTTTTCCCTTTTTAGTGATATTTGTTAAATTATTATTATTCATAAATTTTAAGAACGTATAAAATAAACGATTGAATGTATAATTGAATACGCGCCAAGATTCCATTAGGTATTGTAAATAAGATGATGATGATGATTTTGCGGATTGTTTGAAGCACTTTTGCGAGCTTCGTGAAAACACTTCATATAAAAGTCGTACAAGTAGGTGACGTCACACGCTACTAAAGTTGCTACGAAATGTATGGCCATATGCACAGAACATTGTGATTTGTCATTTGTGGACTTCTGATTAGTTAAATATACTTATCTTAAATGCACTCGTGTAGGTACATATTGTTAATTACAAATTAAGTCTCCTATTTTCATTGCATTATTCTTATCTTAGAGCTCAGAGCATCATACCATATAGAGCATCAAACCAATATTATGATTTTTTTTTATTTTTGTAACTATTGTAAAAGTTAATATTTTCAATGAGACTTTAGTAATACAGTGACTAACTAACTATGAATATTTCATTGAACAGATTATCACAGTGATTTAACTTTATGGGAGACTAATATTTTTATTGCATATTCTAACTGCAATCACTTCACGAAATTTTGTAATAAAACTTGCGTTTCTACTATTGTATGTGTCTATTTGTTTAAGTTTTCGACCGCTTGTTGTATAAAATATAATCATTTATCTAATAAAATCACAAAAATCATATCTGCCGAGGTATACATAATATTATAGGCACATAGGATTATTCCGAAACTATATTTTAAACAGACAAAATGAGAAAAATAGTAATTTTATTTCTATTATTTTTTGTAAAAATTCTGCTCGAAAAAAGATCGATCCGGAGAGTTATGCTCAAGTCTTAAAATATCCAGTGCCGAATTTGGGATTGCCTAAGTCGTAAAATTTATAAAAAATACCTATTATAGTTCCGGAAAATTTCCTAAGCCATGTTTATGGTTCTTACATATGATTTTGGCATTTTGTGGTACTGGCCATTTTGATCTCAAATATATCTTCTATAGTTACGAATTCCAATTTCAAACTTAGACCGCTATTTACTCATGCGTTTCGAAAACCGTAATTCATTGGTTTTTCCCCCTTTTGGTTTTTTCTTTGCGTCACGCTGTTTACAAAATTGAAAACTTGAAATATCGTATTATTTTCGAGTACGAGTTTCACCGTGGCACCAGTGCTGCAGTAACGGCTCGAAGGATTAATGACATATGGTGGCGGTGTCGCAAAATAAAACATTGCGTTTTTGGTTTCAACGTTTTCGTTCTGAAAATTTCGACCTGCAGAACAAGCCGGAACAGACGGCCGGAGACCAAAGTTAATAATGAAGAGTTGAAGGCTATTGTGGAAGCGGATCCATCGCAAACCACGTCCGAGTTAGCTGCAGGCTGCGGTATTAGTGATAAAACTGTTTTAATCCACTTGAAGCAAATTGGGAAGGCGAAAAAGCTTGAAAGGTACCTCATGAATCGAGTGCAGTAAACCGACAAACGCGCGTCGACTGCTGCGTTACATTACTCAACCGGCACAATAATGAAGGGATTTTAAATCGAATCATTACCTGTGATGAAAAGTGAATCCTGTAGGATAATCGGAAACGCTCATCGCAATGGCTGAACCCTGGCGAACCAGCCAAAACCTGCCTCAAGCGAAAAATTACTCAAAAAAACACTGGACATGTTCCGTCGACTCGGAAATTAAAAACATTTCGTGATTTTTTGTTTTAAATAAAAAGGTTACCTTTTTTATGGCCGTAAAAAAATTAATTTATAACAGAACTTCATTTAGGTATTGTACCTTTGAAGGCTTGTAGGTACAATCATTTCAAAGGCTCGGGTAAAAACATGAGTAACGATCCTTAACTGGTAGCCAACGAAAAGGGAGGTAAAGGAAAATGAGGGAAAATCAAAGCTTTTTGTGGGAATGTAAAATTGTCGATCGTTATAAACCTGCGCCAACTGCAGTTGTCGGCAACGGCGATGGATAATATCTCTGTGTGGGTGCTTTAGTTACAGTCCAATTTTTTTCTATATTCTAATTTATCAAAATTGGTTTAGCAAACGAATTATTAAGTGGTTGTTTTTTTTACTTCAAATTACTTACTTGAAATACTAGCAATCTATTTTATAGTTGGCCTCCACCTAACGAAATATTCTATTCAGGTTCGACGTTTTGGTGAACGGAGGTGGAGCCGTGACGCTGCAGTTCCAGAGATCGCCCTTCAAGCCCTTAAGGAAAACTGTCTTCGTGCCTTGGAACCAGATAGTGGTACTGCCTCCAGTGCAAATGGAATTGAGCGACGACAGCGTAAAAGTGCCTACACCGAGGTCAGTTAAAGGAAGAATTAGATACCGATTATAGCCAGTCTCATTTCTTTACATTTTGC
This sequence comes from Phengaris arion, assembly GCA_963565745.1. Lineage (NCBI taxonomy): Eukaryota > Metazoa > Arthropoda > Insecta > Lepidoptera > Lycaenidae > Phengaris > Phengaris arion. Next base: position 12,914,632 of record OY751438.1, read on the forward strand.
TTTTAACGAGCATATAGGTACAAGCAAGCAAAAAGATCGTTAATCAGATAACATTAGCTGTTTTATAGCGTTTTAATTTCTAAAATTACCATATGTTAGGCAGGTGAAGCACCCAAAACCCGTGCCACAAAAGGAATTCTTGCAAAAGAATTTTACGAATGTCTTTAACGATAAAATCAAGGAATTTGTAGCAATAAAACTTTGTTATTTTCCGATTAACATAACTCATTTGTGATTTTGTAGGGCACCGCCTCGCCTGGACTGGTCTCCCATGCCTCAGTGGTGGGAGGAAGGTGCGCCGCCTTGTGCCACTCACGACCACGAACGTCTCCGGCCAGAGGTTGTTGCGATGCCAGTACTGGCTGCCCCAGCCGCTTCTACCGCTGCCACGACCACTGTTGTTTACCCAGAAGCGCAGGTACGTTCATTAATTTTGAGTGTCTGATCTTTCTCATTACAATATTAGACTTGAGATTATTTTCCTGATAACATCATTGTTCCCCTGATCATATGACATATCTTATTTATTATAATGTTAAACGCTTTTTTCCAGATAATATCTATTTTATTCCCCTAATTAATTTTTATTGTATAAAACTAATTTTATATCTTAATCATCTACCTAGAATTAAAAAGTACATAATACGTACGTAATAGCAGTTTCTCTGATTAAAGGACAATAATGCATATTTCATGACCAATTTTCTTCCAGATCGTGAGTGAATCTTTCGGCATACCTGGCTCATTAGTGAAGCTCACGTATCGATCATCGCAAGCCGCTGGGTACTTATCGTGTGTGCACATCCAACTGACGCGCCGCGTCGTCCCTGCGTCTCTAGCGCGCGTGCATGTGCGTGTGGAGATCGAGGGCTCGCTGTACACGCACACATACGAAGCTGACCCAGACTTGACCCATGTGTTCGCGTGGAACAAGAGGAATGTTTATAAGCAGAAGGTAAGCCCAGAAATAGTTACGATAAACATGTTCTCAATTCTAATACAAAACAGGAACCCAAATCAAACGCGAACGAGAGTATTTCAATAATGTTTTTAAACATATTGTTGATCAAATTATGTTAATTAAAATAATATTATCAACTTCTTCCATTTTGTCTATAGTTGTCATTATAATGAGATTGTCTTATGAAGCTTCTTTTATTACGGTAAAAATCAGTGCTATGCTTTTTTTGTTTCTCATTATATTGTAGGTAGTTGTTCTTATTTAGTGTAGGTGCGTAAACAATTAATTCTCATCTTTATCAATATATATAATATATATACAAAATAAATCTTTTATCCAATAGGTTTACGGGCAAGCTCAGGCCAAAGTCTCAATTGGTTACGAATACTCATCGTGTTCTTCTATTGTCTGGGAGACACAAACTGCTACTTTAGCCGGCTTTGATGTTGACATTTCGGACATTGGAGGTTGGGGACTGGATATCCACCATCATTACAATTTCCACGAAGGAATCTTACAAAAGGGAGACGGAGCTCTGCTTCATCTGAAGCAATATCCTAGGACTGTACAGGTAACATAGAAATTTAATCTTTTATATATATAATATGATAAGTTAATCTTCTATAATTTTTTCGTTGTGCTAAGTAGCTTCTTGACTGATTTTTTATTTGCAGGTGGTTATGGGAACTGGGCTTCAAAGATCTTTGAATTGTCCCGACCACTGTAACGGCAAAGCAGCAGATTCACGCTTATTGACTCCAACCGCGTTAACATCTGGTCCAGATGGTTCACTTTACGTCGGTGACTTCAACCTTGTTCGACGCATAACACCTGAAGGGGTGGTAACAACAGTGTTACAGCTAGAGTAAGTACTCAGTACACTACAAATATTATATTGTGCAATAAGTAAAGCAAAAGTATTTATTTTGTTTTGTTTCATGTACCTACACGCATGATTTTATAAATAACCAATGTTGTGCTTTTCAGGACAACGCAAGTCGCATATCAGTATTACATGTGCATATCACCGGCGGATGGTTTCCTTTACATATCAGATTCAGAGAGACACCAAGTCAGAAGAGTTCTTTTGTTGGAAAAAGTTCGGGATCCTTCGTCAAATTCAGAAGCCGTTGTAGGTAATGGAGATCGATGTGTACCTGGAGATGATTCGAATTGTGGCGATGAAGGGCCAGCAATCAAAGCGAAGTTGGCTCATCCTAAAGGTTTGTTACCTAGAACTTGTTCTAACTCTTAATTAATACTAAAGTATATATAATTTATAATGTAAGTTAAATTAGGTTATAACCTAAAACTCCTAAAATTCTAGGACTTGCGATTGCTGCTGATAGAACAATGTATATTGCGGATGGAACTAATATACGAGCGGTTGATCCGAGTGGCATAATCCACACTTTAGTTGGACATCATGGTCATCACAACCATTGGTCGCCTGTGCCATGTCGAGGAGCTATACCGCCGTATGAAGCTCAATTGCAGTGGCCAACAGGAGTGGCTTTATCTCCACTAGATGGATCCTTGTACTTTATTGACGACAGAATCATTTTAAAACTAACAGTTGATATGAAAATTAAAGTTATTGCCGGCCAACCTTCTCACTGTCGTATCGGAAGCGATGGTAAACCTATTGCTAAAACTGCAAATAAAACATCTACAGAATTTCGTGAAGATTCAAGCCTGGGTACCATATTGGCTATCGCTTTCGCTCCTAGTGGCATGCTGTATGTCGCCGAATCTGATTCTAAGAAAACAAACACTATTAAAACAATCGATCCATCAGGCAAAATAATGCACTTCGCTGGAAAACTACAAGAGAATCTTAAGGAACTTAGCTGTGAATGCAACTCATCCATTGCAGCAACAGTAATCCCAACTAATCCACGTGATGAAGGAGCTGGTTGCCCGTGTCGTCTCAGTGTCGTAGCTGGCGATGAACCACCCACAAGTACAGAAACACTTCTGTCCTCTAACGCTAAATTCCAAACAATATCTGCACTAGCAGTAACACCTGATGGTGTTTTAAATGTTGTAGATCAAGGTATTATTATTATTCAAAAATCTACGTGAAACTAAACTATAATAAGTATACATTATAAATTTTATAAAATATACAATTTTTTTAAGGTTCCCTGCACATTTTGGCGCTAAAACATTATTTACCGACCCATGACGAAAATGGAGAATTCAGAATACCTTACCCACCAACATCCGAAGTATATGTTTTCAATCGATACGGACAACACATAACTACAAAAGACTTAACTTCAGGAAAAACGAGATATTCATTCTTGTATTCTAAAAATACAAGCTTCGGAAAATTGTCGACAGTGACAGATGCATCAGGGAATAAAATACAACTTCTCAGAGACTACAGCAACATCGTTAGTTCTATTGAAAATACACAGGATCATAAGTTAGAGCTGAAAATATCAGGCATTGGATATCTAACAAAGATAACTGAAAAGGGTTCTTCTGAGATCGAGTTAGATTACGATGCTAATACTGGCTTGCTTAATAGCCGTTCAGGGGTAAGCTATTTTAATATCTATTCTATATTTAAAGATACATTTCATTCCGTTATACAGCGATGTTAATAACTTTGATTTATCTTTTCAGGCTGGGGATACGGTTATTTATAATTATGATGAACTCGGAAGAGTAACAAAATTAATTATGCCTTCTGGAGAACAAGTGCATATTACTTCTGGTTTAGCTAAAAATTATGGGCTCGCAGTCACCGTATCAAATCCGACTAGTAGTATACCAGTAGGAGTTGCAAAGAAATGTGAATATGTGCTACACGGCCAATCATTTAAACAGATAACAGTTAATAATGGAAAACAAATAACGGAAGGACGCATATTTTCAAACAATACTTTGATTTTGGACACACCATGGGCGGGCAAATTCGAGAGCATTGCAGCTGCTAAGCATCCGTTACTTGAAGCAGCGTTACCAATCGAAGCCGAAATGTTACACATGTGGTCACACCAGACTACTACATTTGGAGACGGCTTAGTAAATAAAATGTACTCCTTGTATACTTTAGTAGGTGACGTAAGAAATCCGCAACAAACTCTGAACAGAGAAATATGGGTCAACGATTCACGAGTACTGATTATAGAGTTTGACCAATTTAAGAGTAAAGAGACATTCTTTAATGCCGACAGAATACCACTGTTTACTATTGCTTATGACGTAGCCGGATTACCTTTGTCGTTTACCCCTCATGGAGCGGGCGTACCTCTTAATATTTCATACGACAGATTTTATAGAATAAACGGATGGAAATGGGGCAATAGCGAAGAAATATATAGCTATGATCCACATGGAATGTTATCTGAAATATCTAGTCCACAAGATGGAACTAAATTTATTTATTACAATGAGGGTAACCTCGTCTCAAAAATTACTTTAGCTAGTCAGAGACACTTCAAATACTCATATGATAGCGACGGTGGACTAACGAATGTTATATTACCTTCTGGAAGTAATCATTCATTCAGCGTTCAACCTTCAATAGGATTCTTACGAGTAACCTATTCCCCGCCAGGCTCATCGAAGAAATATTTGCAACATTATTCGCATACGGGAGAACTTCTTCAGACAGTATTTCCAGGTGACGGAGCGAGGGTTATTTACCGATATTTCACAACTAATAAAGTATCAGAAGTAGTTCACGGAGATGGGCAAACACAAATACATTATTTAGAAAATAGTGGCCTGCCTTCAGAAATATTGCACGTCGATCGTGATGTAGATTACCGCTGGGAATCCAGCTATTCAGGAGGTTTACTTATGGAGGAAAGGATAGACTACGGCGCTAAAACGGGCCTGAGCAATGCCAAAATAATTTACGAATATGACAACAATTACAGAACTATTTCTGTTCAAGGACGCATAGGCGGTCAAACGTTAATTCCACACCATATTGTATACAATACCAATACGGGAGCACCGGAAACTCTTGGACAATTTACGGTTTCCAAACAAAGATGGAATGAAACATCAGTATATGATGGCATCGCAATGTTCTCGCGAACTGTAAATGAGCAGTTTTTGGAAAAAGAAATTTCTGTGAATATTCACAGAATGGAAGTTTTTAGAATGGAATTCACTTATGATATTCATGGCAGAATTTCTCAAACACGAACACATACAAGAAATGTCGGTGTAAATACTTACACAAATCTGAAAAATTACACCTGGGATTTCGATGGTCAACTCACTGGGTTGGAAGCTCAGGAGCCATGGGGCTTCAGATACGATGACAACGGCAATATGCTCTCTTTGACCTATCGTGGAAACACAATCCCTATGGAATATAATGACATGGACCGAATAATTAAGTTTGGAGAAGGGCAATATCGTTATGACAGTAGAGGGCTTGTTTCTCAGAATGCTCGAGAGGAACGATTCCAATACAATTCGAAAGGGCTGCTGATCAGGGCTTCCAAACGAGGAAGGTTTGATGTTCGTTACTATTACGACCATTTGGATAGACTATCAACAAGAAAAGATAATTTCGGAAATGTTACTCAATTCTTTTACACTAACAACGAAAGGCCTCATGAAGTCAGTCATATTTATTCACCAAGAGAAAATAGATTTATGACACTGGTATACGACGATAGAGGACATCTTATTTATACTCAGGTACGACAACTACTACCTATTACTAAATTAAAAGTAATTTAGCTCATATATTAAATCATCATCTTTCAGAAATTCCTAAGTCCAATAATAATTCGGTGGTGAAACCTGGAAATTTTTCGGGTAGTTTTGAAAATTTATACATTTTGATGTGCTCATATTTTCGCCACTAACTCCTTTATCTCCGACTCATTTTAAGATAAAAACACATAATACAAAAATTAACTAGAGGAAATTTTCTACAATTTATGTCAATGTTTTTGTAAAATCAATAGTTTCGGCGTACGATCGCCGCAACATCTTACCCTAATGAGACTTTTCTTGGAAATACTTATTTCCACACTTACTTCATTTCTTGATGCAAGAGTTGGGATATTATGTACCTGTTGAAACCGTGAACAACAAGACCGTCGACAATCTCACAACTCCAAATTATCTTTAGGAGCGCTAGTAAGATCTGAAACTTTTTTTTGGAATTTTTTTGTTTGAAACATCCGATAACGTTTCCTGAGAGACCGGTGAGATCTTGTCACAAAACCTCACGTAGGTACTACATATTACATAATCCTAAATCCTTGGCCTAAATGTCACAGTAGTTAAATAACGGCCATTTTCCTTTCCTGTAAAAATTTCCCATGTATCGCCATCAAATCCTTATAATTTTATTTTGGCTTCTAATCGGATTTTCACCACAGCAACTTTTATTATCCTTGAATAAATTGTCCTTCTAAGTCACTCATATTTTAATACAAAGAGCTCCCAAATTCTAGGAAATAAAATGTTTGAAAACCACATAAAAACAAAATCGATTTATTTAAAACTAAATAAGAAAGCTATGAACTTCAAAACATTTTAAATACCTACATCGCTAGTTAATACTCTTCCCAGTAATATGCTACATGTGGGCAAAAGTATGTTAGTAATCCTTCTAATATTATAAATGGGAAAGTTTCTGAGGATGGATGGATGTATGGATGGATGTTTACTCTTTCATGCAAAAAATACTGAACGGATTTCAATGAAATTTGGTATGGTAGTAGTTTAGGCTCTGGATTAAAATATAGACTACTTTTTAACTCGAAAAAGTCCCGTGGGATACTTGAAGTACGCGAGGAAAGCCACGGGAAAAAGCTAGTTATTAATAAATTTTTATCCCGAAAAAATAAGTACAGTGTTCTTACAGGAACACTGTACCTATTTTATTACTGTATTTACGCGGGTGGAGCCACGGGTAACTAATACACACGGGCCTAGTAATATTCTCCAGACAATGCGACGCCTAGGCCGTGCATCATACGCATATCATCATAATATTATGAAAAAAATTAAAAATTAAAGTGATTTCCCGGCTAACGAACGCCGATGTTTTTTTTTACTTAGCGTCGTGTTTGCGGAGCTCGTAGGCCGAAACTATTGATCTCACAAAAACATTGATATGACATGAATTGTAGAAAATGTTCATGAATCCCTAGTTTTATTTAAATTTTTAATTAATTTTCAGGTTGCTCGTCATAAGTACTATATTGCTACTGATCAATGCGGAACTCCTGTAATGGTATTTAACCAGTATGGCGAAGGAATCAGAGAAATAATGAGATCACCGTATGGTCATATCGTTTATGATTCGAATCCCTATTTATACTTGCCGGTGGATTTCTGCGGTGGATTATTGGATCAAGTTACATCTTTGGTACACATGGCTAATGGGAAAGTTTATGATCCATTAATTGGTCAGTGGATGTCTCCACTTTGGGAAAATCTGATAGAGAGAATACATACTCCTACTCAATTGCACTTATATAGATTCAATGGCAACGATCCTATCAACGTACGACCACATGACAAGAAGCCTACAGGTAATAAATGACCTATATTGATTTTGTGACATTATTATGAAAATAAAACGAAGAAATAAAGATGTTTAATACTTATACTTTTTTTTCAGATCATCTGTCTTGGTTGAAACTGCTAGGCTACGACACGAAGAGTCTGGCGCCACAGCTGTATCCAGACGAACTACCGGGAGGATCCGTGTTGCCCAGCATCCCGCGCGGTCGTCCGATCTGGGGAACTGCTCCGACTGACGGGAGCCCAGGATTGCCATCGGCTATGTCCCTACTTCCGAGTGTCACCATTGAATCCGGATTCTTGTCACATATGTCCAATAAGAGAATCGCTGACTTCAGAAGCCTTTCAATTCCGGCAATGTCAGCGCTGAAGACCGACGCGCTGAACCTGGCTCCCAAACGAATCGGATCAGACTCTGAACCGCCATTCGGGCGTGGCATATTGATCTCACGAAACTCACGAGGACGCGCCGTCGTTACGGCCGTACCTTCGGCGAATGCCATTTATCGTGATGTCTACACTTCAGTTTTCAACAGATCTCACCTGCTTCCGTTCTCTTTTGTGGTTCACGGAGATCAGCAGGACGTATTTTATTTCGTGAAAGAGGAAACGTGGCGCGCGGCCGACGACAAACAACAACTGAAACGTATGCAGGGGAAGCTGAACGTAACCTTCCATGAGGTAGCAGAGGGAGGCCGCTCCTACGCCGACGTGAAGATACACGGAAAGACTAGCATCGTGAACTTGCGCTACGGAACGAGCGCTGAAAGAGAGAGACAGCGGCTGCTGCATCACGCCCGCGCTTCGGCGATCAGAAAGGCCTGGCACCGCGAACGCGAGACGCTTCGGGCCGGCCTCGGTGGCTCCCTGGACTGGTCGGCAGCCGAGCTGGACGAGATCCAGAAGTCGGGCTCTGCGGCGGGCTACGAGGGCGAGTACGTGCACGACGTGGCGCGCTACCCGGAGCTGGCGGAGGACCCTTACAACATCCGCTTCGTGAAGAAGCGCTCGGACCGCGCGGAGCGGCGGCGGCGGAAGCGCGAGGACTGTCGCGCGCCCTGGTGGCTCGCGTGGGACGACCTCTGCTAGTGATTGCCGCCATCCATATGCCAAATTGTGTGAATGTAATCGGTGTGTGTGCCTGGCGACGGACGAGTGTGTACATGTATGCGTGGTTAAATAAATATATTTTGTAAATAGTCTCTATTAATTGTTAATTGTTGATGTATGTATGTACGGTAGACGCGAATCCCTATCGCTATGTAAATATTTAATTTTGTGTTGCGGGGAGAGAATGGACCTTTTGTGAGGACTGATATAAAATAAATGTATTGTATGTATAAAATAAGATCTATGTGAATATAAATTATTTATACTTATTTATCGGTAAAAAGCTTCAATTGTGTCCAATGTTCTTATAAAATTTAGATGAAGACTATTTGAAAGAATAATAAAAAAGCATACTTTTTTAACCAAATCAACGTGTCGTTTGAATTTATCCCTTTGCCTGCGAGTATAATCGCCTTGCGAGTATAACTCATACACAAGTATAAGTTACAGTGGCGTGGGGTTACTATAACTCCATTCATATAGGCTTCACTGAACACTCACCTTTCGAAGACCTTCATCCAAATTCCTACCTATTACACAGGCTAGGGCTTCCCTATAAAGGAGAACCAGCTTTCGCCACTAATAAGTTATCAATCTAAATAGGTAGGTATAGGTTTATGAAATAATTAATTATTAAATTAACACAGAAAGGTATCTAATACTATATCTACTCTATGTCTACTGAACGCTATAATTGCAATTTGCAATATGCTCGAACTTTTTACTTTGATATATTCATTTTACTATACAAATCAGTAAATATATTAAGCTGGGCATTGACAAAACAAATATGTGTAAAAGTTATTATTTATTTATGTTCGAAATGTCAATCTCTGAACAACATAGTCCAGAAAATTTATACAAAATCATTTATACACAAATAAAGTTAACGCATTAATATAAATTTTATGATACAATTTGTGGGTAAGCGTCACTAGGCTTATTATTATTTACTTAAAAACATAATATTTACAATTAAACAAACTTATCACACCTATTTGACACTGGAAACTTCATACGGTTAATCTGTATAAAAATCTCCTTTAAAAAATATACATAGGTACCTACAATAAGATAATTGCTACAATAATATTAACATATTAATCAGATAACGTTTTGAGTTTACATTAAAACTAATAATTCTTACATATTGAGCTACATTATGTCCATTAACGAATGAGATCAACAATTCCCATAATTATTTAGCTATACCTACAGGTAAATATCATGCAGACTGGCCGTGTTCGATTTCTCAAATAAATTATATGTCATAGTTAGGTTGACGCACAGCACATAAGGAATTTACAAGTAAATGAATCGAGGCTTCACAAAAAATGTTTTCAATTTTCATAAGAAATTGTAAAACTCAATGTTCATATTTAAAAAAGTAAAAAAGCACAAAAATGTATGAAATAATACTTATTTTCTAAATAATTATGTCCAGTACTTTTGGATCCAGGGTATACCTTGGTGCTAAATATTACTTTTTGGTAGCATATGCTTGTACTACTTCTGAAAATGTCGAAATCACCATAATGTGTGTCCATATAAATTTATGTATCCCATCATCAGGTCACAATTTTGATGTCAAAAGGACCAATTTCGAAATTGGTCCTTTTGAGGTATACATCAAAAAAAGATTTTGAAAATCGGTGCACAGACGGCGGAGTAATCGTTGAACATACAAAATACAGCGCAACGTATAACCGCCTCCTTTTTTTGTAGTTTTTTTGAAGAAGAAGGTTAAATAACTACAAATTAATGTCGTTACAATTTAAATAAGCACAAATAATATAAATTGGTAAGTAACATGTTGTCATATCATACAAATAAAAACTATAACAATAGTTAAAAAAAATTGACGCCTATATCATAAAAGAACAGGCATAAGCAAAAATAAAGTGAGCAAACGAACACGGCCAATATAATGTAAAATAACCTGAAATTATAAACATACATACATCACCATAGCAACCTATATTCTTTCTGCCCTACACACACTAGAACTTTATGAATAAACGCAGAACATGAGGAAATACGCACAAAGATTAATTTAACTTAATGATATACTATAATAATTATAGAAGGGCTATCTCAAATACCTCAAAGAAACCATGAACACATTCATGTCAATATTTAAATATAAATATGATATCTTACTGTGAATATATTACTCAAATAAACTTTTGCGTTTTTTTATTATGACATTGGATATGATTAATATATATTTAAGGTGTACTTATTATTACTCACTCTCACAACATTTGAAACAACATGTATCTTCATTTAAAATCTATATCTGCAAACTGTGTATTTTAGGGGCACAAGTGGTTTACTTCAAGCTACTCATCTTATGCAGTTATGTAAGCCTATAATGACTTCACTATTGTAGATTTTTTACAAGGCAGCCATTGCTATTACCTAGCCTACACTAAAACTAAACTTTTCGAAAAGAAGCTTTTGTCAAATATTATACAAACTACTATGGCAATAAATACGTCTGCGACGGTATATTAAATGTTATATAATATTATTATTAGATCCCTACTAATAGGACATTCTGTCGAGTTTAGCATGTGAGGTACATAAAGGCGAAATAATAATTATTGCTGTCATTTTTGACACGGCAGTGTATACAAATTGGCTTTCATAATATTATACTTTGATATTTATTATAAATAATTGTGGCCTTGATAATATTAATTTGGTACATTACAAGAGAAAAAAAGAAAGGCATCGTCTAAATATACACATACCTCCTCACTGGTAAAAATATTTATACAGTGTATAAGCTACACAATGTTTTGTCCTTGTCTGTCAAGCGACTTTTCCGACGTATCAGACAAGGACAAAACGTTGTATAGCTTATACACTGTATAAATATTTTTATTACTAATAATATATACTATATAGATCCTACAATGTTTTAAAACAAGATCAAAATGTTCATTGTATTAAATAGTAACTGTATGAATTACTTTCGCAGTTCGTTTCAATTAAGTACCATAATGTTTACAACCTTGATGCTTTTATAATCAATAAAAAAGTAATCATTATGAATGCATATCATTACAAAAGATATTAATGTATAGAAAGCATTCTATGTTAATCAAAGGCGATGATTTTCATAATGATGCAGTCGGCACTCTTATCTTAAAAAGTTATACCACGATCAGTCGTCACAAGCTGAAAGATAGTGTAGATCCTGTATACAACTGACTTTGACGTGAAAATTACGTCTTATAAATCGATGAACGCCGGCTGCACGCACGAAAAATTGTCATGTTCCGCCTGATTGTCACGTTCCGCCTCAGCAGAGCGTGCAAGCGCGAGCGCGGAACAAGCGATAGAGAGGCACGATCAGCCTAAGCGTTGCTTTTGTTGATTTGACATTAGCTAATTTTTAATTTTATTTCTATTACAAAGTCAAAATTTAAAAGGGACGGTACAAATGCATGCAAAACTAGACAATTATGTTACAATTATTACATATTTCGTACACCACTAGCCGTTGTAAGTCTAATTGTATTTAAATGGGGTCTAGTAATTGACTTATCACACATTTTTAAGTAGTTTTGCAAAGTGAAATTAAAGAGAAAACGGAGACAAAAAAAAAACGTGTCACGGTATGTAGTGTATTGCTTATTTTTGACGTGACAACGTCTTATAATTCGATGGAGCCACGCACCAAAAAACGCACGAAAAAACTTGACTCATGCGGCGTTACCGGCGTTACCTCGCTAAACATGACTCGTGCGGCGTTACCTCGCTCTGAGGCGTTCCATTTCTTATGACGTTGTCACGTTCAACTATCGTCAGTAAACCGACTTTACAGACAACCGATTATTTTTGTATTTATTTTCATTTAAAAATATTATGGACGAGTATGTATAAAAATTGCTAACATCAACCAATATGATAAAAAAATGTACTCTTTCTCGTTTTCGCATATCATCTTAATTCATATAAATATAAATGCGAGAAAGAGAAATGAAATATTGCCGCTCTCTACGTCGATTTTAACTTTAAGCAGGCCACTGTATGACACGGGTATATTGTCTACGTTCTAAAACTATTCACTTCAATGTAATATTGCTTCTGATTGAATACATAGTTGGATCTAATGCTCCATAACTTAATCATTATACATACTATTTGATTAAATGAGTAAAAAGTCTGTAAATCTGACGGAAAGAAATTGTGTGGTGTTTATGTGATTATCACTAATGTGAAAAAATACATAGATATATTTTATTTGTTGATTTCATTAAGTTCAACTGTTTAATACTAAATTACTTATTATGGGAAATATTTATTTATTCAATATTTTAAGTAATCCAAGACAGGTTATATATACATGCATCACAATGTACATTTCCAATTGAACATCTTATACATACTATTTACATTTTTTGTTATACAAAATTATCGTTATCATTACACGCAAAAGTTCACAAAACTCTAATACTATTGTACTTTCAAAACAATTTTAGATAAGCAGATATTGACAAAATAGAAACTCGAATTTTAAATATATTTTTTATCCAAAATCATATTAAACGGCTAATAAATGTCGGGCAAATAGTATTTTGTTACATTGAACTATTCAAAAATATATTATTATGTTTGAAAGCAATCGAATATGAGTACACAGATATTTACATTAAGATGGTACAGAAATGAGATCGTAAGAATAATATTATAGTTCTGTCTGCATCTGCACCTAATAATATTTTATTTACTTAATTTTACTAGCATAATTTAATGTTTTATAAAATCATAAGTAGTGCATGCGGAAAATTTTCGTTTGAATTAAAAAAAGATTCACAATAGGCTACTTGACCTTGTTCTCATTTATGTCCTTAACGCTTCACAATTGTTTCATTGCACAATAACAATATCACATTATTTGAAACCTAAAAACCTACAAAAAATATTTAAAAAATACACACATAAATAACTTTTTAAGATGTCATGAACTAATTATTTACAGAAACACGTTCCGATTCACTATTACGTACATACGTAAATACAAACACACTAAACACATGTTTAGTGTGTTTGTATCGTCACATCCTTGCCGGAAGTTACTTCGAGGTGTTTTCATCAGTGGAAATTTAAAAACAAAAATACATATTTTTAAATCATCTTTATTTATCTTAAGTTTTTAATTTATGATATCGCTAGAATATGTTTTCCTAAGCCAAGTACTAAAGGAAATACTCCTTCAATGTATGAAATTAAATGAGTCAAGTAGCCTGTTTCAAAAATTTGTATACTGCCATGAAAACAGACTTATATTATATACTCTTTTAAATTAAGTAAAGGTACATTTGTGACAACTTTTGCGAATACACATTGTTTGTAGTGTTGATGTCAATAAAATAATTCGACGATATGTCAATCTAGTTTAGGATTGATGCGATTTAAGTTAAATCATATCAATGTGATCTTACTTCAGCCTTCTTGAAAATATTGCACTCTAAAATCCATTACTACACTTCGAGAACTATCTTTATATTATTATCTAGGGATGGGTCTACATTACATTGTCTATGTTATATAACATCTCTAGACATTTATCTATTGCCCGATTTCTGAAGAACTTACATAAACTCTTGATAAACTGAGTTTATCTGGCGTCTGAGTCTAAACTAAGTCTTTCTGAGGTTATGGAATCAATTACTACTGACCACTTGATGGATATTTTTTTTAATTCAAGCATAAAGTTATTAATTGCTATAATTCGGCTTATTTTAACTAAAAAATATAATTTTCTGTAAAGTTTCAAATGTGTCAGCGCGATCATCATCATTAGGAGCAATGTTAATATTTGGATAAACCACATTAAGCTAAACTTAGTTTATTTTCACTTTTTTGTTGGGAAACGCAATTTACACAAGTTATCCAACCAAAACCGCCAATGAATAGATAAACTACCGACAAATTCACCTCAGAAATCTCTTAGCATATAGGCGTGATTACTTATGGCGCGAAATTGCAAACTGAATTTTAGTCGCGTAATTTTGCGAGCTTGGCCTGTTAAATTTTCGACGTAGTGTATATAGATACTAAAACTAAATTATATCGCAAGATTATGAATATTTTTATCCATTTGGGTCAGTATTTAAGAAAATAATAATGCTTTTGTGGTAACGGATACTTTTTTTTTTTTCAAATATAAAATAGAATATAAAATAAATAATACGAACACTTTGATAGCAACACTTGAGAAAATATAAAAGTGTTTCTGTTTGTATAACGTACGTCTTCTCACACCGGGGGCGGGAGCCATGGTCAGGGGCCAAGCCCCTCTGTGTGGGAAAGCAAATTCCTTTTGTATAACGCTTAGCCTACTCTCATAGTGGGCTCTTTATGTGCCAACCACTAAATCAAATACTGTTTTTTTTTTCTACCAACCTTTATGGTGCACGTAGCGCCATCTATCCATTGTAAAAGCAACAAAAGTTCTCTTTAAAACGCCTTTAATAGACCACAACAGTAACTCGACATTTCACACAAAAATTGAAGCACTTCTTAATCGGTCTTAGTCTATTCCTATTACATATTGTCAAAAATTATCGATTACACTAAAATTTATTGCTTTCTAGAGGTATTTTAGTGCTCGTTTAGTTTCTATTTCTAGCTGCCGTACAAATACTCAACACCCTCAATGTATAATGTATATCGTCAATTGAGTCTAAACGGGTATTTCATGATTTCGAAGTAAGCAGAGAATATCAGTAAGGCTTCCAGGTTACAAGTTATGGCAATTTATTAAACAATGACAAACCCATCTGAACACAATATTATAGTGACAGAAGTACACAATTAGATAATGTTAGGGTCAGTTCACACCGAAACGAGACAATACGCGACACGAAGATAGGTATTCAAATGGAACTTTATCCACGACACAAAAAGATACACGTTTCATATGACATACTGCGTACACAATGTTCAGCGCGGTGCACCGCGCTGAACATTGCATTGTACGAAGAAACATTGCAAGTAAAGAGAAACAATGAAATGTGTATCTTAGTATAATAATGAAAATAAAGTTAAATTTTGAATAGCTATCTTAAAAATGCAGCGCCGCGTCACGTATAGTTTCGTCTAGGTAGGTGAATTGACCCTAACACATCTGATTTCCTCTTATCCATTTATTTGATGCCTATAGCCACGACTTTATAGTAAACAAATAATACTATTGAATTATCTGGGACAAAATATTCTTGGATATTTTTTTTATGACTATTTAGTAAATCGGAGGCAAAAATCTGCTCATTTCATTCTAGATGGTTGGTGTCAGTAGTATGCAAAAATCACATACTAACTAGGTCTGCGGTGCATGATACGTTGACTTATATTTAGCACAAAACAAAGTATATTTAAAAACAGCACCAATTGTTATTTCAACACGCAATCCATAAAACTATATTAAAGTTGCTCAATATTTTACTAAATTAAAAATATAATATGCGCTATTTTCAACTTATCGTGACTACTACCTACTTACCAACTATATGCAGTATGTACAGACTATTTACAATGGCAGTGCTAGTGTTCCAGCTTCTACTATGAACTGTCCGCGTTCGATTTTCGCCGCACCTGGTGTACGTTCAGTACTTGCGTCTGCGTCTGCGTTATGAATTGAGTTGTGCCTGAAAAAATGCGTTATTATATTAACTACTTCTACTAACATAAAAGACACTGGCTAAAATTGAACCACATGCTGCCTCGAATGACCGCAAGCACTATGTACATGTTTTCTGTTCTTTGAGTCATCATAAGACCGAAGCGCTCCACATTCCATGCTAGAAGCAAAGACTTAAAAGACTGCAAACTACGCTTTGATGTTGTGGCGACATTGGCTTTGCATGGGCATTTCTTTTGCTCGTTTGCCGGTCCTATTCCATAAAAATACAAGCTCAGTTTGCTGTCATGCTGTCTCATTCGCACACCCATCATATCGTGCGTGTCGGAGTGCGACAGCATAATGGTGACACCCATACAGTTGTCATACTGCGATTTAACCATTTTCAATTAACTGAATTTTCCTTTCATACCATCGATTTTCCATAATAGTTATGCCAAAATTTAAATATATACGCTATGTATAACTGTGCGAAATTTCATCAATTTAAATTCATTATAACGCATGGTTGCAGTACAAAAAAAACGTAAACGAGCTTACAAAGAGTTAAATCATGACTGCACGTCACCGCATAATGAACGCGGGAGGTCGGTGCGCGCTCACTTTAAAATTAAATATCTTGTAAACTAATTGACGTATCGAAATAATCCTTTTAGTTTTTTTTTTTTTTAACAGAAAATACCGAATTTCAATTCGTTCCATCAACACTATCGAAAATTGGCTAGGAATATTGATAATATCTAATGTTGTAAAAACTAAAGTTTTTATCAAAATCGCACTCACAACTCCTTATAACATTATTCGCTATTCCTTATAGTTTCGTATTTCGCCTACCATGCTCAGTTGAAAAACTCATCCTCCTGTACATTACAGTAATAAGACACGTGCAAAAATCCAAAACACATTATTAGATTCGTATTGTATCCATTTGACACAAACAAATTACAGAACAATATTTTGGCGGTTGTAATTTTACTTTATTGGGGTGTGTCCTCGATGTGCCGTACGTTACGTACCTGCGGGCGCGGTGGGAGCGGGCGCGGCGCGGGGCGGGGCAGGGCGGGCGAGGCGCGCGGGCCGAGCGCCGCGCACCACCTGCAGTGCACCGCCGCGCACGCCACCCTTTACGCCGCCGGACATCAGCTGTGCTGTAACCACAGATTTATAAATATTTAAAGATATGGGTCAAGTTACTATTATAATATGAGTCATCAGTTGACCTCTCGCACCAAAGAACTCGCGGAACATCTACGTATGTGCGTGTGTACATACTCCAGTATAATATGATCATTTTACATACATTCAGAGTTCGCATTCACGGTAGCAAGTCATCCTCACCTCTATAGTGCTCTGTAGCTGTACGTGAAAATTATTTTTTTAACATCAGCTACTGTAGTGGCCACGTAGCCTTGTGGTAGAATGCTTGGTTTGCACTCGAACGGGTGCAGATTCAATGCCGGGTCTTAGCGTGTACAAAGGTTTTTTTTTAAATTTTAGTTACAATAATAATAGGTATTTACCTATGAAATTGCCGTTCTGCAGTACTGGCCATTTCAAACCAAAATAATTTTTGTTTGGCTAAGAATTCTAATTTGAAATTAATTTTATTTTAAAAACATGGAAATCTTTTTCCAAAAGTAGTCATTTGCTTATTGATTAGATTTACATTTTCATCGCATTTCAATCTTTTTCGTCATCATGGATAAGTTAAAAATTCGAGTAATTATGGACGCAGCAACGCGGCACAAGCGGCACGCAACATCAACGACGTTTACGGAGCTAACACTACAAACCAACGCACCACCTGTTATTGGTTTGCTCACTTCCGTTCTCATGATCCTCGCGGTCGTCCCAAGACTTTGGTCCAACAATGACGAATTTAAGGCGATTGTGGAAGCTGATGATACACAATCTACGGCTGAATTATCAGCAGCTTTCGACGTTAGCGTCAAAACAATATTGGTCCATTTGCGTCAAATTGGCACGCGTCGAGACGTGCCTTGATTCTGTTTGATAACCGCAAGCGCTCAGCAAGTTGGTTGGATCCTGGTTCAGCACCTAAACAATGCCCTAAACGAAAACTTACCCCTAGAAAAGTGATGGTCACTGTTTGGTGGTCTAGCACCGGTGTGATTCATCACAGCTTCTTACCAAACGGGGTGAGCATTCCTACAAATGTGTACTGTGAAGAACTGAACACAATGATGGAGAAGCTGACACATCTCCAACCAGCATTGGTCAATCGCTCGTCTCCGCTGCTCCTGCACGACAACGCGCGACCTCTTACTGCACAGCAGACGGTCTCCAAGTTGCAAGAACTGGGGTTGGAAGCTCTCAGTCATCCGCCCTACTCACCAGACCTTACGCCTACAGACTACTACTTTTTTCCAGAATTTGGATAACTTCTTGGCGGGAAATAAATTCAATACCCGAGAGGCAGTAAAAATGCCTTTAAAGAATTTGTTGCCTCCCGTCCAGCTGATTCTTTAAGAAGGGCATCAATAAACTGCCACTGCGTTGGCAAAGATGCATTGATTGCATGGGTGATTACTTCGATTAATACAAATAAAAAATACATGAAAAAAATCGTTCAAATTTTTTTCATACAAAACGGCAATTTCATAGGTAAAGACCTAATATTTAACATAATATTATATAATTTAAGTACATTACGCGCCAAAGGTGAAGAACGCGAATTACGTGAAGAGAAACGTCGCCATAAGTCGAGACAATAGGCGATCCATGCTCTGTGCGCTGAATGGTCCGCCAATTATTTCGAGTTTTGTCTATAGACGCGTAATTGAACATAATCTAGACTAGTCTTATAATAAACTTCATGAGACAAAATAAAATATGTAAAAAAAAAAAAATTTAGGGATTCGCAACCTCTAGTTAAATTTTGAATAATCAATTCCATCACTTTCTTATAGATTAGAATAAATTTACTTAAAAATGTCGCCGTACCGACTATTAACAATTCACGTGTCGAACGCATCATTATAATCCGACCAAGTGAAGTTGCTTATATTTCGTTCTGAATGATATAATTAAGTTACTTTGGGTTGATTGAATTTTCATTTTGACAGAAATCTGACAGATTCCTCTCGTGGTTTTTAGTATAGGAACAGTAATATTTTATTCCTTATGTTTTGTGTCTTATGTTTTTTAAATTTTGAATTATCGTGTATGCAGTTTTAGTTCTTAACAAAATAGAGCTAAGAAAAGTAACACAATTACACTTACCAATAGGCAAAGACAGCACGGAGGGTTGGTTGGTGAGCACCACGGACGTCGTGGGTGGCACAGACACGAGTAGTCCACTGGGCGCGCCCGAAACGTTTAGCGACAACGATATTGGGGCGGATAGACCCGGTATCTGTACTTGCACGTTCTGTAAACCCTGTATACCCTGCAAGCTTTGAAGCCCTTGAAGTGACGTCAAACTGAGTCCCTATAAAGATAAATACACTTAGAGAATCCGCATTGTAATTTTCGGTTTCCGAAGCAATTAATGAAAAAAAAATATCCGACGTTTTATATCAAACATTTTTACGACTACATAGTCGTAACTTGTCTTAGTCCCTCTGTTTATTAACACTAATAATAATCAAAATAGCGTAATCAATACCTGTAAATGGCATACTGGTTGCGTTTGTGCCTGCGGTTGTGTTTGCGGTTGTGTTTGCGGTTGCGGTTGGGCGGGGGTTGCTGCAACTGTATCCGCACCCATGAGCCTCTCTAACAACGCGCTCTCGCTACTGGACACGTTCGTTGATTCATTGTCTCTGGTGTAACTCATTACCTGCAAAATTAAAATATCACAACATTATATTTATATCACTATTTTTATACTATTACTACTGCAATTATTTAGGTACCTCATACGTGAGATACGTTATAATATAGGTATGCGAAGAGACGCTGGTTACTAAAATAATGCGTGTCTATACACGTCACTGTATCATGTATATGCGCATGTAACATGTGTGTGTACCTGATGCGTGTATATGCGCACCTAAAGCTAGCCAGTGCGTCCTTGATACGTCATTTTGTGGACATCTGTCACATGCATGCACCTGCTACGTGGATGTTGGTACGTACATAATGCGTGTCAGTGCGTACCTGATGCGTGTAAGTGGGTATAGTGTGGCTGGTAGTGGAAGCGGGCACGAGGCGCGCGCCGGCCAGCGACACGGTGCGCGCTAGCAGCTTGTGCGCGTCGTGCGACTCGGCGTGCGACATTGCCGCCGGTGCGCTGTTCAGCAAATTCAGTATCGTAGCGTTGCTGTTAGCCGTACTCACTGTAGCCTTAGCTGCGTTCTGATTGGCGGCCGCTGGAATTATATGGTTTAAATTATTCATTAATTATTACTAGTGATTGCCCAGTTCGTAATTTTAAGTTTGAACTTTATGAGGGTTCCTTTGCTTTCTTGGAAAAAATATATAAATTATGTCTATTGGATGAGAAAGACAGATGACAAACGTCAACGTGTAACGAAATTGTATCAAACGCATGGTAGCGTGAGTTTTTAATCTGTGGTAGTGTGTGCAACGTATATTTTTATTAGTTTAATGTATAATGTATTTATTAGGCATTATTACAAAAAAATGTTTAATTATACTAACAATACGTAAAGCAAAAACTTGAAGTAAAACTTTACAAGAATTGTGCGAACGGAGGAGTATGATATTTGACAAAGTTAAAGTTGGTAAATATGGAGGAATCTTCCTCTTTGCAGAAAGCTATTTTTTTAATAATCCTTAGGAATACATTATTTATACAGTAAGTGATACATGTATCATTTACCTTTACCTTGTTGGAATTGTTGAGCTGAATTCATAAGGCTTGTAACTAGCGCGCTTATAGCTGGATTTGTTGCTCTTGGTTTTGTGACGGTTGTCTTCTGTTGCGACATTGTGGTTGTTGTATATTGTATACTCTGTAACTGTGCAGAAATTGTAACACCATAAAAGTTCTAAGTATAATAATATCATGTTTTGGTCATATAAGCTTCATAATTTTTTGCCGTTATTTTGGGAAAAAAATAGTTGCTTTACGATTGATGTGGTTTAGAAATAGGGTTAGACAAATCATTAGGAAACTTAGCAATTTTTTACTATATGCTGATAGTATAATATACCTGTGATGTCCCAGCATTGGACATGAGTGGGTTTTGTATATGTATTATGGCCGACTGCATCTTCTGAGGGTTTAGTGGTTGAGGTGGGTTAGTCAGTTGCTGAGCCAGTAATTGGTTCGTGGACGCTTGCGCCGAATGAGCATTATGAACCTAGTACAAACACTCTGTTAAACGACTACAGGTACAAAAAAATACATTTTTTTGAATTTACAAGGCAAAAACAAATCTTAGCACAAGGATTATAATATACAGACAACATAAGAACTTTTGCACTGTCGTCATAGTTTAATAATGTTAGCATAAAAACTTCACAACAACCGTCTAAAACTTGCGTAAATTATGAAACGTAATAAAAAATTACCTGTGGGGAAAGCCTAGGTGTGCTAGGTGACGGTTGTTGCTTTAGTGTTTCCACCGCAACCGGGGTTGGCACATTAGCAACGTTGGCAACATTTGCAACGTTGGTGACATTGGCAACATTGGTGACGTTGACGACACTGCCAACGGTACCAACCGCGGTGACGTTGCCCACTGTGCCAACCGCGCCCACGACTGTGCCAACCGCTGTCACACCACCACCAACCTGTTGTAGCTGTGCTTGCTAATGAAAAAGAGAATGTATTAGCTATGCTTTTTATAATTGCCAGCCTGCCATTTTAAAATTGTAAAAAAAACTTACTAGTATTGGCAACTGTCTCGTCGTTGTATGCTGCACATTAGGAGTGGCTATTGCAGATGTCCTGAAATTTTTGAGTTCATAATTTAAAAAAAAAAAACCATCTCTAAGCTTGTTAAAGATACTTAGTGTGAAGTAGTACTTCCTCCAATCAGTTTCATAACATAGCCAGTTTTTACTTAGCGTAACCTTTAACTATCCAGTGGTGTAATTGAATTTTAAATCGACATGAAATATATTTAGCAGCAACACCAAATTCCCGTGTCCCGAATTTTTTTTATAATTCTTTTTTCTTCGATTACATACTTTTAACCCCACATCCTGCAGATGTGCGGCTTATACTGTTTCGTGTTGTAATCTTCTTATCTATATCTTATCTTCTTATATATACCTATATGACCTGACCTGACGTATAGACGCTTACATAGCCGTAACCGCGAACGTGGAATTTGGACAGTAGTTTTAATTTACAATGTAGAAGCGCACTAAGAAGGGTTTTTTTAACATATTACCCTTACAGGGGTGAAATAGGTGTTAAAAGTTTGTAAGGAAAATATTTAAATCTGGTGCAGATTTAAATATTTTTTTTTTCGATGAAAAATTAATATCCGAGCCAAGAATAAAATAATATTAAGTACTAGTAGTATTTTGCAGTTTTTTATTCGTCCCCTGGGGCTCTAAAATAGGAGTTAAAAATTTGTAAAGTAAAATTTGAAAACCTTTATAGATTTCTATAAAAATAAAATACTAACAAATTACTACTAAATACCAAAATACTTTTTCTTCTTCTATGTATGGCGGCCTCAGTTACTTTACCAAAATACTTACACAACCGGTAGTGTGGTAGTGTGTGTGACAGTCGCGCTACTCGACGACGACGACGACGACGACGACGACGCCGACGCCGCCGCCGCCGCTGCCGCAGCCGCCGCCGCAGCGGCCGCCGCCGCGTTGCGTTGCTGAAGTAAGAGCTGCTGTCCAGACTAAAATCACAAAATACATCAACACGAACATACCTATATATAGGTCCTAGTAATAGCCGGTAATGTTCGCGTTGAATCCAACAATACTTCCAGCAACAGTACATTTTGTTTTTGGAGTTTACTCCTTAAGAATCGATTTTCATATAAGGCCCCCGGTATGAAAAAGAAAATGAGCAGTAACATCTACTGAACGAATGACCTCGATACGTTTTCGTGCGCAACCTATTCTGCGCACCTGTCACTTTTTTTCACATGACGCGAATTTTTGAACTCAAATCGATCGCTAAAGTTTTTGTTCCTCCTGAGGGACGTGTTTTACTTTTTAGAGTAAACTCCAGTCGTGCGTCGGAGCTGACACACACTTTTTTGGTTCATCACATCCATTCATCAGTTCATCGAATTAAATTTTTATAAGTATTTTTTCTGCCTTTACATAAGCAGTAATTCATGTGCGCTAAGTTTTTACTTCATTTATTAATATTATACTAGATTTTTTCCGCAGCAAAATCTTTTCTTTTTTGCAAAAAAATATAGCCTATGTTTATTGGTAATAATGTGTTATTCTATCGATAAAATATTTTTTCATATCGGTCCAGCTTTCTAACATTGAATGTATTTTTCAATATAAATTGACTTACCATTTCTCTCATGCCTCCAGTAAAAGATACTCTCGGTAACTGACCGGGTACAATATGTTTGATTCGAACGGACTTGCGTCCTTCCTCTGTAAATATTTCGGTAAACTGTTGTATATATTTATTAGCTTGAAGTCGTGTTCCTGTAATGAAAATTTTAAAATAAACCCAGATAATTATATATCGAGCAACTAGGTTTTTTACACTAAAGGTCAGTAATGATTCACTAGACATTTAAAAAATGTCTCTAAGCATAGACTTTTTTACTATGAAATACTTACGGTACGACCACCTTGTTAATGCCTCTCGGCAATCTTTGTTTTTCAATGTATGGAGGGAAGTTGCAGACAATGTAATATGAAAACCGACAGACATGATTTTACTGTCTCTATAAAGAACTTACCTAAGGCAAAACGGCAAGCAGCTCCATTTTTCTCTCCCTCTACATGATCTCGGTCAACATAAAGCTCTCCTAAAAATTCTTGATCCGATGGCCGCTGTAATATCGATAGTTTTATGTGGAAGAAACCCGCTCCGGCTTGAGCAGAATTTCTCTCGGTTTCCAGAATATATTCTTCCACGAGCTGCGGCTGACAATCGGGCGTGGGCCTCGGTCGTTCGTAGGCCCTGGCAAGTTTGAGAGGTCCATTCGGTTCTGAAGGCAACGCTAAAGGCAGTGGATCCATTTTCGGTGGTTCGATTGGTTTGAATACCTGTCATAACAATCATACATAAACATCATATTGTAACGTTACATTTCCTCTGTTCATTCAGAGGCTTTAGCGCCATCTATCGGCGCACCTTCTTACTAAAACGGCGTTAGCCTTGCTTTAATATTTGATTCATAGATCGATTTTACTTCCGTCTTAAATCTTAAAAAAAAAAATTTGTTTTTAATAATGAAAATACTTTCTATTATAAAGGGTCTTTCTTTTGCTGCCAATACTATTATGCTACTTTAGATTGGCTGCGCTTATCCACCTAGGATATTTTTTTGGATTCTTTTCTTTAATAAGGGGTCTTTCTTATGCAGTCAATAATATTAAAGTGATATGTTACTTTGTTGGAAGGCTAGTAGTTTCGCGTTTTTTTTTTGCTGTTCGTTATCTCTAATAACGTTTTAGCTACGATTTTTGTTGTTCTACCTCTGCTACGGAGAACAATACTCGTGTGTTAGGGCGTCTCGAGTCACACTGATTATGACCAGATGCAATATAAAAGTTGAAGTATGTATGTGATGTGCAATTTGTATGTATGATGACGTATAAATATAGGTGAATGTGGTATGGTGTGAAAAGGTTGTCGGTTTTATACGTGTAAACACTAGACTAGCACTATCTTCCAGTTCAAAATTTTTTATTTTCCTAATTCTTCATTTTGATAATTTGGTGAATTTTATTTTTCCAAAGGCCTAAACTATTTTTTTTATATAGCTTAATAGCTATTTCAGGATTTTTCCTTAGAGCACTCAAAATCCTTCGGTAACAGGGGGGGATATTCATTCAGAGGCTTTAGCGCCATCTATCGGCGCACGTCCTTACTAAAATGGCGTTAGCCTTGCTTTAATATTTAATTCAAATTTTAAAAAAAATATATAGTTTTTAATAATGAAAATACAGTAAATTTGTAATATTATATTACATAATATATTGATTATTAATATAATCTTTTTATTTTGATTTCTGGATTTTTTCTCTTTACGCTTCAGTTTCTTAGTTGTCAAAGTTTAAAAAAAAGACGAAGAATAAAATTTTCTATAGACAAGATGTAGTCGTTATACATCTTAATCCCGTGTTCACGGGATCTGTACACCGGGTTCAAGCCACCGATTTACAAGGACTTATAGCTATTTTCCCACATCTGGAGTTCTGAGTGCCGCTAGATATTCCGGACTGAACTATTGGTTTCGGAATCAGTCTGCACCACCCCCTTGGACGATCTATCGACGACGATCGGACGCAGCGGTGACAGAGAGACGCTACCAGAAGTTGGAGCCCCAGTTCGCCCTCACCACGTGCTAGACACCTGGACTAAGGACCTGGACTCCCCAGCTTAGTTCCCACGTGATTTAAAGCCACTTCGATTCCCACAGACACCAAGAGGCTAAACCAGATCCTTCGGCCTTCTGCCCACCCTGGCCCTTATTTTTTTTAAAATATTGTCACGGGAAATACATTTTTTTAATTTTAATATTACCCGTAACAATATTATGTCACACATTTTACACACAGCATAATACAGTTGTTTTTTTATTTTAATTGATTTTGAGTAGACCAAGTATATACAAAGACCTTTTTACTAAAGTAACAAAAAAGGTTACGTTTTTCGTACAAATGAATGTACCTACAGTTAAACAACTTCGTTTTTCTTGTCATCAACGATTGTCAAAAGACATTGAGATAATGGTTGTACTGTACATTTATGGATTTTTATTTTATCTGTTACATTAATCACATTCAAAATATATTATATTTTCATAGATTTTCCTTACCTCTGGTGGTTTTTTCGGGAACTTAGAAGTAAGTCGTGTATGAGGTACTGATTGTCTACTATTTTTAGCTCGTTGGCGATGTATTAATTCCAACAATTCCAATCCATGGTAGTGCGTAAATTGATCTAATTTTCGTTTTCTATTTACAGCCACCTGCAAAGTTTTATATTCACCAATAACAATATCCATCCCAAATGGATACATGCTTCTATTACGTCTGTTACGAAACAGAAAGTACCTGCGAAAACTTTTTTGCTTGTCTCCGTATTCTTGGAGTATTGAAGAGTCTCGGTGCAGCATGTAACCGAGCAGCAAGCAGACCAATAGCAGGTCGTGGTTCAAGGCACAGTGGTGGAGCTGCGGCATGTACGAGTGCCGCTTCTACTGCTTCCAAAGCCCCTCGTTCTTCACCCACCCACCCACAACGACTGCCAATGCACATTGCGTCTGTTATTATACTCTAAAACAAATATTGACTAATAAGTTGTAATAGAAAAACGTGACAAAGATTTTACATAATATGTACCTATTAAAGATGAATTTAAATTTTAATTTAAAAGTACCAATGTATTACCAATATTTTACATGTTTACTTAGTTACTATTTCGTTATTTTGTACGAAATTTTCCAAGTAAACGCATTTTACAAATTATGTCGCTATTACTCCTAAATTATCAAAGTTATAAAAGCTGTTATAGTTTTCCTTTAAAGTTCATAACATGGACTACCGTCATGAACTTTTTCAAATTTTTCGAGCCAGCCGTATAGCTTTTAAAGGGGTGGGGATAACCTATCTAATGATACCCTACACTATGAGGTAGACACAAGAATAAATCAAAAACATCCCCAACTCTACGTAATAATATGTGCCCCAAAAAAAATGTAAAGGTAAAATAAAATCCTGATTTTATTTTACCCCTTTGTCGACGTGGAAAATACACACAAACACATACATGTAAAGTTTAATCTTTCTAGCAATAACCGTTTGGACGGTAAGCCGGAGATGGACGGACATGAAGAAACCATAAGGGTTCCGAGACGGAAACTACGGAACCCTAAAAAGTTACCTGATTTGTGGGTCTTAACAACACATGATGTGTATCACATAAGAAACTTGGATATGCCTGTCTATAGTCCCTTATTTGAGCTATAATGCATCCAGAATAAAAAAGACATGAATGTTCCGATTCTAAAAGGTCTAGTAACACAACTGGAAGCTCCTCATTGTCGATATAAGTTAAAAGTTCTTCTTCTTCATATGGCCACCTTGGTGTTTCAATTAATGTTTCATCTTGACTAGATGAGGCCTAGAAATAACCATATTGTATAGTTTATATTTCACAAATTGATTCAGAATTGTTTGTTATTACATAATTCAAGTAAAATATTTTACATTTATAACAATGTTTTAAGTATTTCAAAATTGCATTATAAATAGGTTAACTCTACTCAGGTACTTGACTCTGAACTATAATCTCAATCAGTATTATGACATTATTATGTATTGGACTGAGATCCCAGCCCCGCCAGACTCCCGTTATATTCATACTGATAAAATATATTTCATATTATAGTATTAGTGTGTAAAACAAATGTATGTATACCCGCCAGATTGTGCCATGGGCCAATTTTTAGGTCAAAGCGCTAAGCATGCGAAAAAATTGTACTCACTCTACTTAGATTGTGATAAATTATCAATCTTATTTTTGGATTCAGAATAACCTTAGTCTCTAAACTTAGTATGAACAGAGATATAAAGGTTTAATGATTTTTATTTCTGTGGATGATTTTCCATTTTTTATTTTTATGAAAACTACAACATAAAAACAACCTTTTGTACCTTTTGTACCTTCGGCATACCGGGTACCTGAGAATTGGTCCACCGCATAATCTGACAGGTATACAAACATTCATTGTACACAAATAAAACTACAATATGACATACATTTTATCAATAAGAATATAAGGTCTGGCGGAGCTGGGATATCCATATGGTCACTGACAGATCTGGTGATCTGACACTTTTCAGCCTTATTAAATACTTGGCAATAAGATTTATGAAAAGTACATAAGTATAAGAAATACATCGGAACTACTCTGGCACTTCACTACTCTTTTTTAGTTTGTCAGTCAGTTCAGTTCAGATGTCATTATACTGAAGAAGATTAAAAATTGGAGCATAAACTGTTCCAATCTAATCTGTTAATAAAATTGTTCCATAAATAATTGCAGTATTATTTTAGTAAAGAACGAGAAAATCAAAATTTTGAAAATTAAAGAGTAAAATAAAGTATAAATAGTAGAATATTTTTTCATTACAAAAAAATATTTATACAATATAAATTACAAATTGTTCAAAAACCACCTATCAATTATCAATTAATTGTAAATAAACATTATTATTATAATATTATAACAAAACAATGTAGTAAAGTTTAATGTAAAACAGTACCTCTGATATTTCAGATGATTTAATATTTATTATTGAGTAAAACTATTTACCTTTAGAGAAAGTGAGTAGCCTTTATTTCCTGGATATAAATTAATTATTAGTGTGTTCAGATTATATGTTGCTAATAACTTCTCTAAAAGATATGATGTTGTCTTAAGGCCTTGCTGAAATTGAAAAAAAAAATATTTAAAACAAACTGGTATGTGAGCTTACCTTATAGGCCGTTAGCCAAGAGTTGGTGTGTACAATACATAATTATATTGTATGCTCTCTATGAATAAGCATTGTTACATAGCACTGCATTACCATCATGATGTCTCTGTTACTCTCTCTCCCTCCTGTTCAAGATTTGAGTTATGAAGTAGACAATAATTGTTTTGTTGCATGGCTTTTCTTAATTCTCTGACAGTTTCACAAATGACATTTTAATCCTACTACAGAATAGGATAACTTGTTGTTGACACTAGTTTGGGCCAAGTATCGCGCAAATTCAAATAATTAGAATCACACTATGTATCATTCATACATTCACAAGCTAATTTCTTAACAAATGATAATGTATAATTTATAAGTGTACAAAATAGAATAATTGGTTGAAGACTGAGCAGCAAAGTAATTTAGCAGTAAAGTTTCATATTACATTTGCTTTTTCCATGTCATTCTATTTTATTCAATTATTATAAAAAAGTTCTATGGCTAACAGATTGTGTTTTTTTATTCATCCATATTACAAATAAATTTTGAAAGAATTGATTCCGGCAAAATATTAATGGGTGAAGTCGAAAACATTATAATATGAGCCAGCCCAACTATATAAAATCCAAAGGAGCTTGAATTTTCAATTATATTTTTAACACACTTAATATGAAATTTAATATTAAGTGTGACTTGAGAGTAATGTGAACATGCCAACTTAAGTGTAACAACCTATATGCCTAGTTTTTAAATTTAACTCTACTCTACACAGTGACAGAAGTTTTAAGATGCCATGGAATATGTTTAGTAAATATTCATTTTAATAGTACATGAATAATCTAAAAATTACAACAACTTACAAAGTTAGTCTGGGACTCATCACTGCTCAAATCATTATACAATTTATGAAGTTTCTTGAATAGATCAAACTTTTCTGTAGATTTCCCAGCAGAACTAGCCGAATTACGTTGAAACTTCATCCTAGAATCATCCACAGTTTCGGCTAAATGCATTTTTTCATCAGTCCAAGTCATTTTATGATCTGAGACACCACTGTCAAATTGAGCCAAGTTTTTATTCACATGTTTAGCCCGGTCAAGTATTACCTAAAATTTTGAAGAATTTTAAGTAGAACACTAAATCACTAGTTTTAGTTGAAATATACAGAAATAGGGTCTGAAAAAATTAATCCTTCTTGCCTCTGCTTCCAGTGCGGCGTGAATTAAACCATCCATACTGTCATTAATTGAAACAAAATATTTAATTGGCAGTAACGTTTTTACACGAAATTTTTCATTTCATCAATTTTGCTTTGAGTACCTACTAAGTCATGTTAGATAAAAAACCAATACGCTTTATTTATGTTTAGCACAGCATGACAGTAAATTAACATGTCCCATAGATAAGTAATACTACTGAAGTAGATAACAACTTCCCCTGTTTGACGGTTCAAAAATGAAGGTTTGATGTAGCTCCTAGCGCCACCTGGTTAAGATGCAGTTGCACTACGTAGCTATATCTATATATATATATATATATATATATATATATATATATATATATATATATATATATATATATATATATATATATATATATATATATAAGAGATTTCCATGTATATAGTCACTCATCACGATATCTCTGGAACCATTAGAGCTAAAGACTTGAAATTTGGTAGGAATATTCTTTTCACCGAGTAGAGGTCAGCTAACGGATTTTAGGAAATTCCACCCCCAAGAGGGGTTGCGGGGGCGTTAATTAAAAAAAATTCACATTTTAAAACTACAGCTCTTATAGGTATGAAACAGGATATTCTTTTTGGTATTATTGAATTTACTTAAAAATAATTTTATGATATTCCACAGTCAGAGAGCTGTGCGTGGGCGTTGAAAATTTAAAACAAAAAATTATCTTCCAATCTATAGCTTTTATAACTCTGAAAGTTGACCAAAACATTTTTTTTAGCATCTTTGAGTTTACTAAGAACTGATTTTATGATATTTCACCCCCAGAGGGATGTACGGGGGCGTTAAAAATTAAAAAAAAAATGTTTTTTCCAATCTATAGCTTCTGAAACTCTGAAACTTGGCCAGAATATTTCTTTTGCCATGTTTGAATTTATTAGGAACTTGATTTTCATAAGAACAGTGTTTATTTGTTAAGTTTCCTTAGCAAATACACAATTCTCACAAAAATAAAAACCTTTAAAACTCAAAAATCCGACAAAACAAAACGAAACAAAATGAAACCAAAAAGGTAAAATATTTTATTTTCACATATGGTAATCGAAAATTAATAATGTTGAAACACGTTATACTACTTATACTCTGTTTAGATCCAATTTAATTTAAACGTAAGCGAATACTTATAAAGCTACTTATTCAAATGTCACTTATTTTCCGTGCAATAAAGAAATACACACAATGATTTGGTGGAATTTAAACATTTTGCTTACGTTTAGATTAAATGGGGTCTGAACTGAGTTTACAACTTTACATTCTTAACACTATTGAATAAATTATATGCAATAAAATAAATTAATCCGTAAATCTTTTTGTGTTATCAGTAAATAAATATGGCATTTTACTGGAGAGGTCTCTTTGGGAGATACAGCCTGGTGACAGACGAACAGACAGCAAAGTAACGGTAATAGGGTTCCGTTTTTAACATTTGGGTACGGAACCCTAAAAATTGTTATAAATCAATAAAAGGAATGTTTGTTTTAAAAGCATTCTTTTTTACTTACCGACTGCGATCCATACGGGAATATGCCTCCGACTGCCGAGGTAAAAGACGAAGATGATGTTGCCTAACTCGTAGCTGCTGGCTATGAGCCCCGACAGGCTGGAGGGAATCTTGAAATACTTCTTGATGGTCGTGATGGTCGAGTCGATGTATCCGGAGCTCAACGCTTGTTGTAAAGTCACAAGGATTGTAGGAAAAAATCTATATATAAGTATATATTACGGTATCTCAGTAATCGAAACATTTAGTCGATACGGAGCAACCTCCGTGGAATGGAAATTACAATTAGACTACCTTTTAACTCTTGTTGTATTGGTCCAGAGTTCTATTTCCAAAATCCTAAATTGTACTGGTCTTCCATATTCCGGATCATATAGCCCCAGCCTAAGGGCATACAATACATGTCGAAGCAATTCCTCAGTCCCATCAAAAGATTATACAATACACACTGGTCTAGGTGAATGTAAAATAGAGGTGTTTCTCCAATACAGTCTGAAAAAATTAATTATTAAAAAGAAATCTAATCACAAGAGAATAATTTCATTCTGGATTGTACATATGTAGATAGAAATTTAAAGCACATAATATGGGCTCTCATAAATATTGTTTCATAACTGTAAACATAGAATATGCTTTTAAAATTCTTCAAATGTTATGGCCTATTTTAGCCTTGAGGAGGCTCAAGAGTTTTAAGCATGATATATAAGCATAAAAGTTACAAACTAGTACCTCTTATGCTAGTGGGATAAAAAATTAATATTAAAAATCGTCACATCTAATAAACCTCGCCTTTAATTTATATCTAAGCCTATTCGAGAATACCCCACGTAATGGGGTAAATGGCAAAACATCCCCACTTTACAAACCACCACTAAAAAAGTCGATTAGGGAAACGATGTACAACGACCCTAAAAGAAAATATAAATATTAAAATAGTATCATTTATATATAAATATTAAAAGAGGATAGGAAATAGACTGAACTGTAAAGATAAAATCTATATTTTATTTTAATTACCGATTGCAAATGATGAAAAACTTCCAACCTAAGTCTTATCTTTACACCTCATGTCATATTTTGAGGATTGAACGAGCAATGCTTTGTTACTGTTGTGATTTTTACTACTTTAATTTGACATAATATACTTAAACAAAATAAAATGTAACCATTTTTCGTCGACTTACTATTTTTAGGTTATGTTTAATACATTTTCAACATTTATTATATTTACTTACCTTTTGCTGGTGGGTGGTTGGGGTGGCTGCAGCCAAAAATGCATCTAAAGCTTATGGTGATTTCTTTTCTCGACTTTATTATTTAAATTACGAGGGCGGGTCAATAAGTCCGTGACTTTTGGAATAAAACACAGATTTTTTGCTAAATAAATCATTTTATTTTTTAACGTAGTCCCCCTTGAGCTCTATACACTTTGTCCAACGCTTCTCCAATTTTTTTATCCATTGTTTCCTTAAGTTACTGGATAATCTGATAAAGATAGCTGTAAAACACTAACTAACTGACGCAGCAAGTTCAAATTTTGATAGGAGTCAACTGACAGATGCCTGTTGACAGGAGTAGTGTTGCTTTTTCAGTAAGGAGGTTAGAAATTCAAAAAGTCACGGACTTATTGACCCGCCTTAGTAGACAAGAAAACCAACAAAAGCACCAATTCTGTATTTAAAAAAATAGGAGCCATTTTATAAGTTTTTTTTTCTTCTTGTATTTTGGTATATACATTAGAGGTTGGCCACTTGTAATAATATCGTCTAACGTCGTTCTA
Organism: Phengaris arion; assembly: GCA_963565745.1. Classification (NCBI taxonomy): domain Eukaryota; kingdom Metazoa; phylum Arthropoda; class Insecta; order Lepidoptera; family Lycaenidae; genus Phengaris; species Phengaris arion. Next base: position 12,947,980 of record OY751438.1, read on the forward strand.
ACACTACGTATATCAAAGATAGTCACTTTGAGGCGAGTGAAAAAAGCGAATAATTTGAACGTATACTATTACAGTACTATTTTGTATTTTGTATACACCTCATAATAGATTTAATTTTAAAAAATCATTAGTGTTTTATAAAAATTGGTAATTTTAACAATTTTTGTGACATACGTTGTGTTTTCCTATTTTAAATCCGTTCGGGCTGACTTACGTCTTTTTTCACGCAAAATTGAAAATACAAAAATTTTAATCGTTTATTTATTTATTAAAATAGTACTCTTCTTCCTTCATTTTCTTTCCTCGTCAATATTTATCCTTAACATTTAATACTTTACGTTTAATTACACTTTTTATAGTACATAATCAAACTTATTATTTACTGAGATCCATACTAATTAGGGAATCAAAACCAGTTTTACCCGAAACAGAAAAATCCAGTTTTGGAGCTATTTTAAAAAAACAGTTCTCAGAATATTAAGAACCGGTTTTTGGGCTTTTTTCGAGTTTTTTCTAGTTACGATTAAATTAAGAAAACCTACCTAACCGGACTGTAACTTTGAACGTAGAAGTAGCGAAACCCTACAAAGGTCATAAACATGGTGTTAAGGTCTTCCAGAGTTAGTCTCATCTCACGAATCACGATCTCATCGGTAAATTGAAGGTGAGTCGCTATTTATATTGATGTCAAGTCCTCGCTAGTCAAGGAGTTTAAAGACATCCTCCAATGGAACCGAAAACAGTTTCAGAGTGATGACGTCTCCTTGTCTCACACCACCCCTCGGTGCAATGGAATCGCCTTTTTTCTATGCTCGTGTACTCGGAAGTCGGACTGACATAGTGGCTTTGTCGTATCAACACTTTGATGTAACGGTAGTCGATGCGGCATCTCTGAATAGGCTGTGATAGGCCAGGCCATCGTAACTGAACGCCAAGCTAGTGGTTGATTGTACTCCTCGGTTTTCTCTATAAGCTGGCGCAGCATATGTATGTGGTCTTATGGTACTAAATATACTACTATGATACTAATGCGTGGGATTATCTAAGAATATATCTTGTAATTGATTATTATTAAAAACTAATTGATTTGATTATTATGAGACCGATTGCTAAAAGGATAAAAAATTAAAGCTGCGATCATAAATTCCCTGTTTTATTTTTTACCCTATTCTATAATTTTAGACTTTATTCAAACAATTCTTATATATTAACCAAAGAACCGAAATATCTGAAAAACTCGGGTTATCCAGCTTTGGAGTCAAACTGAGGCCGAAAACAAATGGGTTTTAATTGGGTGTGGTACTCCACAACACTACGTAACTCCCAACGTGTGATAGATCAACACCACGTAAGTCACGCATACACTTTTAAACATAATGCAGTCTACACTTACATACTGGAATATAGAAACAAAAATAGTGCGAAATAATAATATATTTTGGACATTTTACATTTATTTTTGGCAATGCACAGTGGTCAATTTGACCGACATCGTCGCATAAGTTCTAATATCACGTAAGTAATTTTTTTGGTGATTTTGACTTTTTGATGCCACTCACTAGGGGATCGGATGACGCGCTGTTTCAGCCGATCAGAAACAAGTGAAAAGCAACTCCAAATTAATCACCAATCGGTCGAAATCTCTCGGAAAAAGTGCGTAAATCAACAGGGATATTACCTAACTTCGTTAGAATTCATGTAAATGCTTGTATAAATTCTCCCAGCCATTTGATGTCGGGGTATTACGTAACTATGTACTTACCTATAAAACTATGTTGTTGAAATTTGCTTTTTGTTGTGTGTATTAGCACCATGCAATCTATTTAAATCTTATGCTATTAATAAATTATAAAAACTAATAAGGACCTTAAAAAGAGCATTTCAAATAAATTGTGCACTTTAGAACAGCGCCGATGTTTTAGTTTCATATTTAAAACAATTTATATAATTTTCGAAAAAGGCCATCATGTGTATTATCAAAACGAAATATTGTCACTTTACTTCAAAATTATAAACCATGCCAAACAATAACTTATCCCAAAATATGTTAAACATTTTCGGATTTAAAAATAACTTTAATAAATTTAGACTTTTATAGTAAGTAAGTTTTGATATTATTTGATTCTTTTCGATGTTCGGACCTATGAGATTCCACGATTGAATTGTTTTGTATGCTCACAGGCCGCAATATTTATTAGGACTGAAAATAACGAATAAATCAAGAGAAGAATACTTGCGACTGACAGGCACAGATTATTAATTACCTAGTAAAATGAAGTCTACATAGGATAACCGCCTCCTTTTTTGGAAGTCGATTAAAAATGTCGATGCCGGGAGTACAATAGGTCCCTGCTTCGTTTTCCAGTTCTCATTTCATGGCTTATGTCAAAATGCACTACGTTACACGATTTGATTGGTCTAAAGGGCGATTCATTCGTTCTCTGAAGGACAAAATGGCGGACTATATTACATTAGTTGGAAATGCCTGTAGGCTTGCGCAATCTTTTTTGACATTTTGACTTTTGAAATTATGTCTTTAAAAAGTTGTAATATCAAAATGATGATCATGGCCAACCAAAGTTAAAGTTCATAATAGCCCCGCTGTTTAGTTCTATAAAGAACTAAACTGACTTACGTAATTCTGTTGACGGCCACTTGCTACTAGCATTTAATAGAAAAATGGTGAGAAAAACTGTAAAAAAACATATTGTTTTGTTATTTTGTAGACCAGGGATCCCCAAACTATTTTGGATAAGTGACCCCTTTTCAAAAATGAACTGTTATCTCAGACCCCCATGGCCAAATTACATACTTTTAAGATCAACCCCCTTATTCATAATGGTCCGCTAACTTAAAAGAGCTGCTACGGAGTGCTATTTTTCATTCTGATTTAGGTCAATAGAAGAAGACAGAGTAATTAGCAATGCTTTAAGTTAGCAGACTATTATGAATAAGGTTTTTAGTTTTTTCCTATTGATATAAAATACCTAGGTACTAAGGTACCAACTGGAAAACTTTGCACTTGATTAAGTGAGTAAAGTTGATTTTATTTTCTCATCAAAATTTAACAAAATAAAAAGACATACAATTCAGTAAATATCATGTTTAATTTATAATGATTATTACAAATTAAGTACTTAAAGAATCTTAAGTAGGTAGGAAATTATATTTCAAAAAGTATTAATTGGCAAAGAGAAAATAAAACATTCAGTGTGATGGATGAACCTGGTGACTATCTACCAATCTAGCTACATCCGGTTCAATATTTGTGAGTCGCAGCCTTAAATCTCCATGTTCGTTGATTTTCAAACGGTTTCTTTGTTTCGTCAAAATGTTTGTTACCACACTGAAGCTTTTGTCAACTAGGTATGATGATGGAAAAGCGATAAGGTATTTTTCTACAATGTAGGATACTGTGTTTCAATGTTGCGTTGCAACCAGAACTTCTGATAGCCTTGGTTGAACTTCTGCTTAAGCTCTTCGTCTGTGCTGATGGTAATCAACTCTTGCATTATCACATTGGCTTCTTCTATGGCTGTGGTACTGTACGGATTTAGTATCCATTGAGGAATTTGTAAATTTAAAAGATCCTCAAACCTCTCCGTAAAATCCTTGTGTAATGCGTCCAAGTGAGTGACATATAATAAAATGTCATCAACTTGAATCATTTCTGGCAATTTTGACAAATGCGAAAACTGCGAATATTCTTTTCTGCCAAAATTTTGTTTATAAAGGATTAGTTTAACCACGAAGGTCGATATTATTGATTTTGTTTTAATCAAGTTAAGATCGTCACCCTGCAGCTGCAAATTAACTTTGTTGAACATTCCAAAGATGGTAAAGTAATAAATATCTGTTTTCCAATCGTTTAGATTTTCTTTTAAATTCGGATCTTTTTCTTGTAAAAACTCCAACACAGATTCAAAAATGGCTGAAAATCTTTCTAAGCAAGAGCCTCTTGATAACCAGCGAACTTCAGTGTGCAGAAGTAATCGAATAAAGACTTCGTCGTTTTCCTCACATAGCTGAGCAAATAACCGAGAGTTCAAAGAATTGCCTCGAATCTTGTTGATATCATTTATTACATATTGTAAAGACTTATGCAATCTAGGACTCAGCTTTTTTGATACTAAATGCTGCCTGTGAATCACGCAGTGAATAACCAGTACATCTGGCAGTTGTCGCTTTAAGTGAGCTATAAAACCACGATGACGACCAACCATAGACGGTGCACCATCTGTTGCAACAGAAACAATGTTCTTCCATGGAATAGCTTTGTCAGTAAAAAAATGTTCCACGGTCTGAAAAATCGACTCTCCTCTGGTATTAGTCTCTAAATGTGTAGCAAAAAGCAGTTCTTGGCACATATTTTCATCTTTGATATATCGAACAAATCCTAACAACACAGCTTCATTGCCGGGTAATGTAGACTCGTCCAACTGGAGAGAGAATGTTGGTCTGTAAGAACTTGCATAAAATGTTTTCCACATCGCGTCCCATCTCGTCTACGCGTCTCTTAACGGTGTTATTGCTCAAAGGTATTCTCTTTAAAATATCATGTGCGGGCTCGTGCAACACATTGTTAAGGACCTCCGCAATGGCTGGTAAGATAAGCTGCTCTCCAATTATTGTGTGTGGTTTCCCCGACATTGCTATTAGTAAAGATAATATATTATAGGACGCTCGTAAGCCATTAATGTATTTAATAGATGATGACGCAAACATCGATCTTATGGATGGCCTTTTGTCTAGATTTTCTTTAAGTGCTTGAGTAAGCCCTTGTCATTTGACAAGGGCTTACTTTTTTTGCTAGCATGTACTCTTGATAAGTGGTCATCCATTTTTGAAGGCTTCATGGCATCGTTACTGAATACTTTTTCACATATGAGACACATCGGCAAGTGTTGATTTGATGGAGATGCAATAAATCCGAACTTCAAGTAGTCCAAACTGTATTGTCTGCATTTATTTTTCGTGTCCACCATCATAGAACTCTCAGTAATCCTGCAAATAAAAAAAATAAGAAACTACCTAAATAAAAAACAATAATAAACTGTTAAATTTGCACACTATCTTATTTTTATCACACCCAGGTAACGGATGTTTGTTAGGTATTACTGACTTACTCATTGATAAACTTGGATACCTATATTAGGTAAGTAACTATAATAGGTAATTAGGTATAGAAAATTTGTATTAGGTAAGTAGGTACCTATCAGCATAAGAACGAAAACCAAAGCAAACTGAATACTTCAAAGTTTAGGTACCTACCTACTTAACAACTTAAGTGTAAGTAATTTTTACAAATACTTTTATACTTACCTATTTAAAATATATTGTGTTTACCATAGGGCAAAAAAAATTACAATCAAATACTAAAACAAATTAAACTAGTAAATTTTTACAATTGAAACAACTGAGGCAACTGCAAACTGTTGCAAACAATACAGATAGCTCAACTGATCACTATCACACAGTGGGGCAATGCTGATGCGCTGTGCCGGATAAAAACTGTTTGGTACTTACACTGTAAATTTTTCATAGACTGCAGATATTGTATGGTTACGCTATTAAGTGAGCTCAGCATTTTGTAAATTCTTTTTCAGTCACTTTACTTCACTTAATTTAGCTATGTAATAATTTTGTAATCTCTTCAAATAAATGAGTACTTATATGAGTTATTATCGTTCAAGCTCTAACGAATTTCAAAACGCAAATGAACTGTCAACCGGAGAAGGAGACTCTTCTCGACGCCGGGCCCCTGAAAAGGGCCTTACTAAACCAATACCAGGGGCTAAGCCCCTTTAATTGGGGTGGGAAGACGCGCCCAGTACGAGTACTGGACGCATAGAGTCCGGTTTTAGGGAAGACCCCCCGCGGCAGAACGCGGGGGAAACCCATGGGGGAGCAACGTTACAAAGGGAGTGACGAATGCCAGTCCAGGCACAACCATGACCGACGGTCGGCTCCAAACGGCGCGTGGGGGTCCCGACCCGGGGGTCGGGAAACGTGTATGGGTCCACTCCCTCACGCGCCGTGTTTTACCGGACCGCGGAACAAAGCGACCTGGGATAGGAAGGGGGGAAAGGTGTTCCCGGACCCCTGACTTTTGATGTCGGGGGGGAAAAGGCTACCACGGGGCTGACGAGTGGGGCAATAGGGCTGCCCCACGTCATACTCCGGGCGCACGAAAAGGTGGTTGCGCCGGTTTTTGTGACCGACGCGGGGGGTAGGGGGGGCAACGATCAACGGTGCTGGTCGGGGGGCGCACTGCGCTTGGGGGCGTCTCGGTAGCGTAGCTCCGGGATGCTCCCTGCGTCTGGTGTCAGCAGGGTGGGTGCCGTTTGGCAAGCGGGCATGCCACGGCAGCGGGTCGGTGAAGGCCGGGTGCGTGGCTTCCGCTTGCTCAGTGGTTCGGTGGTCCTGCAACTAGAGCGGAAAGATTAATGCGTTCAAGGAGCGCGGGGGGGGCGGTGAATAACACGCGTAAGTGTCCCGAGTCCGGAACGCGCGGCGCAGATCTCCGGCAGTCGACAGTCGGCTCCTCCGATAGGAGCTTCTGGATGCCGAAGATATCTAGGTGCGGGTCCGGGTTAGGGCCGGGGGAGCCATATTTGTACGAGGGCGGCTGCGAGGGGGGTGCCTTCTACGAGGGCCTTCAGGATGGTCGGAAAGACTTCCTCCCCGGCCATAAGCTTCTGAACGCAGTTCACGGCCAGGGAGAGGAGAGACTGCAGAAGCTCTGCAGTCGATGCGGGGGCCTCGCTTTCCGCCAGCTCTTGGGGCGGTAGAGCGGGCGCCGGAGGCTGTGAGTACGGGGCGTCCGCATGGTTTGCAGGCTCCGGGGCGATTTCTATTGCCGCGGCTGTGGTAGCCGCGGGGGGGTCAGCAGGTCTGCGCGGGGGGCGCTGTGAGCGCCGAGTGGCCCGCGTGAGGTCCGGCTGCGGAGGGGCGAGCGCGAGCGGCTCAAGCTCCAACTGGGAGTTGGCTGGAGTAGCGGCGGCATCACAGGGGGGGGGGGGGGGGGCACGGGGGACGTGGCATCCTTCCTCCTGGAGCTCGGCTGCTTTTTCCTCCTGGAAGGTTGTGCAGGAGAGACGGTAGCCGAGGGGGGGACATACCTGGGCGTATGATCATTCGCCTCCGCCATCAGTGATGTAGCGGTCGGCGGAGGCGGAGGGGCCTCTTGCTCCGGGAGAGGCGAGTCGGCAAGTACGCAGGGGGGGGGGGAAGCGCGGGCATTATCGGCTCGCGGTTTCCGTGCCGCCTTATGGTACACTGGGCACCGTTTGCTGTTGGCAGGGTGGGCCCCCCTGCAGTTTACGCAGGTGGGCGTCTCTGAGGGGGAGCGGGGGCAGTCCCGCACATAGTGTTCCTCGGCACACCGGACACAGGCCACCTTCCGGTGGCAGTTGTGGCTAGAGTGCCGGAACTGGTGACATCGGCGGCATTGGGCCGGGCCGCCACGGCCCCGCCAGGCTTCGATGGTGACTCCCGGCATATTCAAGAGCTCACGTACCTCGTATATGCCGGGTACAACGTCCGGGGCCCTAGCGATAAGGGCGAGGAATAAGCAGGCGCCGGGATCAGACCTCGCCTGAATCAGGCCGACGTGCTCCGCCACGTATCCCAGTTCGGCGAGACCGGCCCTGATCTCTCCGGTGTCTGTAAAAGAAGGTAGGCCCCTGATACCTACCTTGATTGTCTGTTCCTGTGGCAGCGAGTAGGAGAACCAGGAGGCTTGTCCTTGCTTCTCCAGGTCCGTGAGGTAACGCGTCACGACCGTGTGTTCATGTTCGCTTTGGGGCGAAAAGCGAATCACACGGCCGATACATTTGGCATTTGGTGTGTGCCCCAGTTTGTCTCGTAGACGGCTGAAATGGCGCACCCAGTCGTCGATACGCTCGGCGATCAGGGGCGGGTAGCGGGTAGTGGTAGACGGCGGCGGTGTTTTTCTCTCCGACGGCGCCGGAGGGGGGGGTCTATGAGTGCCTACTTGTGGGCTAATAGCACTCACCTCGGCGTAAGACAGCTGACGATCGGTGTGCCCGGTCGTCGGTGGTGTCGAAAAATTTATGAGCGGTGGCGGAAAGGTAGGCGCGCGGTGACGGAACCCGTGCGGCGCGCTTGTGTGGTGGCCGGCTGGTGTGGGCCGCGCGGCTGGCTAGCCGGCGCGGCGCGGTGGTGTCGCGGCTGGGTAGCCGGCGAGGGGCGGGCTGTGCCCGCGGGGGTACGGGGTGTGTGCCCTTGCTGGACGTTGTGGCATCCAGGGTGTGCGGCAGGCTGGCGAGGGTCGCCAGGGGGCGCAGTACGGCGCGAGACGCGCGTATGGTTAGCCGAACCCTGATCGGCTGTGCGGGGCGGGGGCCCAAACTCGTCGCAGGCCGCCGTCGGGAGGCATTGGGGCGGGGGCGTACCAGTACACCCCCGCAAGAATGCCGAAGGCGACCCGGGGCGGGCGGTGTCCTGCCCGCGCAAGCTAGGCTCGGAGAGCAGGCGGTGGTGTGTGCGGTCCTGGGTCGAACGTGAGCTAGACCTCGATGAGGCCGGGCTGTACGACGACACGGAGTCCGCACATGAGAAGTCCAGGTAGTCGCGGCGTAGCCGCGAGTCATGGTCCGACATTGTTACTTTTACATAACAATGAAACACACTAATCACATATAACAGTCACACAGAACAGTTACGAACGGTATAACTAAACAGTAATAAGTGCACGTATCACAAACACAAAGGGTACTCACACTTTACGTGGATGAACGATACACTAAGTGTACATACACGAGGACGGTACACACACTTAGGGGGGCTGTCTCCTCGTGACCCAACGCTGAGTCGAAACTCAGCGGGAGGCCAGGAGCAGGGCAACTCCCCAGCAAGGCGCAAATCCACAGCTTATTCTAATGAATAAGGTGTGAATTTACGATCGCTATTGGGAAACACTTGGCACTGCTCTAATGAAGGGGTCGGCACGATCGCGGAGTGAGCGAGACACTCGACGCGTTTGGAGCGAGACGGCACTGACGCGGAGTGAGCGAGTCACTACTACGTCGTCAGAGCGACACGACACGAAACGCGGAGTGAGATACAAACACACGCGAACTAGGAGACAGGACGATCCTCTGAACTGTCAACCTAAGTGCAAGCTCATTAAATAGTAAAATATCAGTTTAATTGCGTAAGCGTCAAATAGAGAGCAAGTCAAAACGCGCCTGAAAGACGTACGCTCGAACTCATTAATTATCATGCACAAACTTGTCAACACTGACTTGCCGAGTTTTTCATCTTGTACAAACTTGAGACTTTACATTACTACAACAATGTTATTTCCTCCAAAAATATTAATTATTCTTAGTACACGTAACACAACATAAACAATACAGTACCTACCTATCTTGAATGTTTTAAATAAGAACTTGTGTTAGTTTAATAATGGTCGATTTTTAGACCTCGTCGACCCCCAAAATCAGTTTTCGTTTATGTCGACCCCTAGTAAACCGACCACTTTGGGAATCCCTGTTGTAGACATTCTTACTCTTTAAATTTGACATTTTTTATAATAAAACAAATGTATTTTGGTTAGTTAATCCTATTAAGGAAATCAAATTTAGTCTGCAGGGACGTAGCTTTATTATTTTTTTTACGTACCCAACTAAAAACTTTCCGGCATTGTTTAGGTTAAAAAATATATATTTTTGTGAGAATTGTGTATTTGCTAAGGAAACTTAACAAATAAACACTGTTCTTATGAAAATCAAGGTCTTTGAAACAAATTTCTAACATACAAATCCCGTAGATTTCATATTGAAATCTATACCTACATATTATATATACAGCTTGGCAAAAAAGTCCTGAAAAAGAACTAAAAAAATTGTCACTGGCAACAATCCTTCTGTCAATTTACGATAGATACATGTTGTGTCAATCATAGATAATAAGTAACACTACTGAAGTAAATATTACACTTCCCCTGTGTGACGGTTCAAAAATGAAGGTTTGATGTAGCTCCTAGCGCCTCCTGGTTAAGATGCAGTTGCACTACATAGCTATATATATATATATATATATATATATATATATAGCTATGTAGTGCAACTGCATCTTAACCAGGTGGCGCTAATATAAAGCCTATACCGTTCGGACTCCTTAAATCTATACTTCGTGGTTTGACCAATGACATTTCTCGATCTTTTTTTTATTTATTTATATATGGCATCGGCTTATTACCATTTGCCAGTGTCAAGTAAAAAAGGCGGGAAATAGAACTTTCGTTTCAATTTTCGACACCGTATTCCTATGTCGTCAAGTCTAAAGTCTAGTAAAGTCCAAATATATAGTCAGCACAGTCCATGAGTCACGTCAAGTCGATTCAGTAAAGTGGTAGAAGCTTTACTGAAAGTTCTCAGGGAGTTTTGGCGGGAAAGACATTTTTGTTTCTATATTCCAGTATGTATGTGTAGACTGCATTTTGTATAAAAAAACATGGTCTTTCTTTGCTGGAATCTTAGTTTAAGGATATCAAATTCAGTCTGCAGGGACGAGGCTTTATTTCTTTTTTTTTACGTACCCAACTAAAAACTTTCCGGCATTGCTTAGGAGGTAAAATTCAATAAAAAGAAGGATTAACAGTGCGGAAATCCCCGATGCATTGGTACCCACCCATAGATGTTATGTACTATAACGCGGTCACATTAACTTGACGCATGGGCTTGATGACGTCATTTTGGCGTTCAAGTACGGTGCGAAAACAAAAGCATTTAGGTAAAAAAAAACTATACGTTTAATTTTGGAGCATAGATTTTATTTGTTAATCTTGCAACACGTTGCATCATGTATTAATTTAATGAATGTTGTTACTACAAATTTCAAATTATTTTATAGATAGTATCAGTATTTTAATTTTAATGTAATTTAATTTTTTAATTTGTCTCAATTTACTATACGGGTGGTATCTGAAATAAAAATATTTTTTTATTTATTTAAAAATATTTAATCACAATTCTTCTTCACTACAAACAATTGGTACGATATCATCATCACTGACTTCTACTTCGCTTTCGCTGTCGGATGACTCATAAATAAATAAATAGTCCAAAAGTAACAAAAATAACAATAACAATAGTCTAAACTTAACAAAACAATAACGAAAACTTAACAAAATGTCCAAAAACTGCAACAGAAAACTAACGAAAATATCGACGCGTGTATCGTTAACAGAGATGCTGACCATACTGACTTTCATAATATAAAAAAGTGCTGTGTGATACTGACGTTTGCCGGGCGAGCTAAGGGAACGCAGGGGGAAGCGGGCAGGGCTTTGCATTCCATAATATTCTTCTTTTAGCATAGCCTCTCCTGTAATAGAAAATATTACCTACTCAAAAGAGACCCAGAGTTTGACGAATGACATTTCTCGATCTTTTTTTTTATTTATATATCGCATCCACAACGGATTATAACTATTTGCCAGTGTCAAGTAAAAAGGCGGGAATTAGAACTTTCGTTTTAATTTTCAACACTGTATTCTTATATCGTCAAGTCTAAAGTCTAGTCAAAGTCCAAATATATAATCAGCACAGTGAATGAGTCATGTCAGGTCGATTCAGTAAAGTGGAAGAAGCTTTACTGAAAGTTCCTAGGGAGTTTTGGCAGGAAACACAAAATAGCACATTTTTAGAAGTACCACTTGCCAACGCTTGTGCACGTTAGCGAATATTTAATTGTTAATATTCTACCAATATTACACTTTAAGAACCGAAATAACTCAAATTTATGAAGAAATACGAAATCCATAACGTCAACCAATGAACTCCACAGCAAAACTCCCAGTTCTTGATCTAAAATGAGTATAACGCTACCTTTCCTTACAGGCTGGATGGTTAAAAAATGATGGTGAATGTGTAGGCCAAGGTGCGCACGTATATAATATAATATATAAATACGCGAAGCGAAAATTTCAAGTACAGTTTTACGAGCATATAAAAACTCCCAACTGTCATCAGTTTTATTACGTAACCTCAAGCGCAGAGGCGGATTATCCTAAAAGCAAATTAGGCATGTGTTTAGGGGCGCGAAGGTACAAAGGGGCGCGCGGGCGGAATTGTTAAATAAAGAAAAAAAATATAATACATGTCGGCGCCGGTGGCAACGCCCCAACCTTCCGTGATACAGTTGATTTTACTCCTCATACTGAGAGTTGAATGTGTGCGTGTGTTTGTACGTGTGATGTGTGCCTGCGTATTACGAAGTTCTGCGTATTACGAATTTTATTAGGACTAACGAATAAATCAAGAGACAAGAATATTTTCGATCGACGTGGCTCACAGACGTACCTTTCTATGAAGAACAGATTATTAATTACCTAGTAAAATGAAGTCTACATAGGACCACCTCCTTTTTTGGAAGTCGATTAAAAATGTCGAAGCCGGGAGCGCAATAGGTCCCTGCTTCGTTTTCCAGTTCTCATTTCATGGTTTATGTCAAAATGCTCTACGTTACACGATTTGATTGGTCTAAAGGGCATGTGATTCGTTCTCTGAAGGACAAAATGGCGAACTATTTAGTTGGAAATGCCTGTGGGCTTGCGCAATCTTTTTTGACATTTTGACTTTTTAAATTGTGTTTTTAAAAAGTTGTTATGTCAAAATATGACCATGACCAACCAAAGTTAAAGTTCATAATAGCCCCGCTGTTTAGTTCTCTATAGAGCTAAACTGACTTACGTAATTCTGTTGACCCAACAGCCAATTGCTACTGGCAATTAATAGAAAAAAGGTAATAAAAACTTTAAAACTATAAAAAAACATATTGTTTTGTTATTTTGTAGACATTCTTACTCATTAAATTTGACATTTTTTATAATGAAATAAGTATACTTTGGTTAGTTAATCGTATTAAAAGTATATGTGTGACTTACGTGTTGTTGATTCTATCACACGTTGGGAGTTACGAAGTGTTGTGGAGTACCTAACTTGGGCATCGAAAACCGGACATATTTTAAAAACCATTTGTTTTCGGCCTCAGTTTGACTCCAAAGCTAGATAACCCGAGTTTTTCAGATATTTCGGTTTTTTGGTTAATATATAAGAATTGTTTGAATAAATTCTAAAATTATAGAATAGGGTAAAAAATGAAACAGGGAATTTATGATCACAGCTACAATTTTATCCTTTAAGCAATCGGTCTTATAATAATCAAATCAATTTGTTTCTAATAATAATCAAACGCAAGATTTTACCATGCTTAGATAATCCCACGCATTAGTACCATAGTAGAATATTTAGTACCATAGACGACATACATAAGCTGCGCCAGATTATAGAGAAAACCGAGCAGTACAATCAACCACTAGCTTGACGTTCGTTTACGATGGCCTGGCCCGTCACAGCCTCTTCAGAGATGCCGCATCGACTACCGTTACATCAAAGTGTTGATACGACAAAGCCACTATGTCAGCCCGACTTCCGAGTATACGAGCATAGCACAAAGGCGATTCCATTGCACTGAGCGGTGGTGTGAGACAAGGAGATGTCATCACTCTAAAACTGTTTTCGGTTGCGTTGGAGAATGCCTTTATACTCCTTGACTAGCGAGGACTTGACATCAATATAAATAGCGACTTACCTTCAATTTGCCGATGACGTTTGTTACAACACCATGTTTATGACCTTTGTATGTTACAGTCCGGTTACGTAGGTTTTCTTAATTAAATCGTAACTAGAAAAAACTCGAAAAAAGCCCAAAAACCGGTTCTTAATATTCTGAGAACTGTTTTTTTAAAATAGCTCCAAAACTGGATTTTTCTGTTTCGGGTAAAACTGGTTTTGATTCCCTAATTAGTATGGATCTCAGTAAATAATAAGTTTGATTATGTACTATAAAAAGTGTAATTAAACGTAAAGTATTAAATGTTAAGGATAAATATTGACGAGGAAAGAAAATGAAGGAAGAAGAGTGCTATTTTAATAAATAAATAAACGATTAAAATTTTTGTATTTTCAATTTTGCGTGAAAAAAGACGTAAGTCAGCCCGAACGGATTTAAAATAGGAAAACACAACGTATGTCACAAAAATTGTTAAAATTACCAATTTTTATAAAACACTAATGATTTTTTAAAATTAAATCTATTATGAGGTGTATACAAAATACAAAATAGTACTGTAATAGTATACGTTCAAATTATTCGCTTTTTTCACTCTCCTCAAAGTCTTTCACAGTCTTCCTCAAAATCTTTGATATACGTAATGTTAGAACTTAAGCGACGATATTATTACAAGTGGCCAACCTCTAATGTATATACCAAAATACAAGAATTAAAAGAACCAAAAAATGGCTGCTGTTTTTTAAAAGCAGAATTGGTGCTTTTGTTGGTTTTTCTTGTTTAATTTAAATAATAAAGTCGAGAAAAGAAATCACCATAAGCTTTAGATGCATTTTTGGCTGCAGCCATCCACCCACCAGCAAAAAGTAAGTAAATATAATGTATTGAACATAATGTATTGAATGAATGAACATGAATTGAACATGTTGAATATAATGTATTGAACATAACCTAAAAATCGACGTAAGTAAGTCGACGAAAAATGGTTAGATTTTATTTTGTTTAAGTATATTATGTTTTTGTTCATTTGCAATCGGTAATTAAAATACAATACAGATTTTATCTTTACAGTTCAGTCTACTTACTATTCGATCCTATTTTAATATTTATATTTTCTTTTAGGGTCAGGTTGTACATCGTTTCCCTAATCGACTTCGAGAAAGAAAATTTGTTACTATTCCAAGTACAGAGTATGTGATCGATAATTTGAAGAAAATGACAGGTACACATGGAGTAGGCGTATTAATAGGCTTGCAATTCCAAAATTACACTTTCCTGGTCAGATTGGTAAGGCTTTATAATTTATCTAGGATTCCAGAGACGGCAGATATAATTTATATCATTACATCCTGGGATGTATGGCTTTACATAATAATTTAAAGTATCACATACACGCAAAAGATAAAGTAATGCATCTTTGCCTTCATACTGACTTACTACAACAATAATAATCTGTGGATGCTTCCACGCCACGTCAATCTGGTCCTGTACCAAGTATCCGAAGAACTTGTATCACAGGTACCAGACAACGGAAATAAACATACGGAACGCACAATATTTAGCGGAACACAAAAAAAAGGTCCATAATTAAAAAAATATGGTTTTATTTTAAAATCTACTTACTACTTCTTTTGTTATTTAAAGTTTCATTTGTTTTACTTAAAATGAGATCACATTAAGAACAGATTTTGCGAGTAAAGGCTATTTGTGAAAAATGGTACCTACATTTTTGAACTTTTCATGTAACCGGGAAAAGTGAAAATTAATATTACAATAACAATTAATTAAATTAGAAAAATGGTGATTAATATCGCGTATTTCCTCCACGTGCTCTTATTAAAGTTTCTACCCGTCTAGGCATACTGAGAATGATGTTATCGATGGTCTCCTGGGATAGTCTCCGCCATTCCTCAACTACGGCTATTCGCAGTTCACCCACGTTGGCAGGAGCTGGAATTCTGGACTTAACTTTTCTTTTCAGCAAGTCCCAAACGTTCTCTATTGGGTACATATCCGGTGATCTTGCCGGCCACTCCATAACAGTGATATTCATATCATTAAGATAAGCTTGAGTTACCCGAGTGGTATGCGGCCGAGCATAATCCTGCAAAAAAAATCGTCATCGGTATGTGAGGCAAACGGTACGACATTTTCTTCTAAAACTTCTCTGATATAGCGGTCTGCAGTCAGACTCCCTCTGTCAATCACTATCAAGTCTGTGCGAGCTCCCAAACAAATGCCCACCAAAACTATTATTGATCCACCACCGTATGCAACTGTAGTTTCAAAATTTGTCTGAATTTATCGTTCTACCTTTGCGTCTGTATATTCTTTACCTGCCGTCAATTTGATTTAAGAGAATTCTGCACTCATCACTAAACAATACCTAACTTCATTGGTCCGCGTTCCAAAGTCGATGTTCCTGAGCAAAAGTTAACCTGTTTCTACGATGATTTACCTCGAGCCTTGGAGCCTTGGCGGGCACAAATGAACCCAAACCAGCTTCTTCGAACTTTCCTTGTTTCGTACGCTCACTTACGGTTACACCCCGCACTGCTTCTAACTCATATCGGGCTTGGACGGCCGTCAAACGGGGGTTCGTACGTACACGAAGCCGAATGAAACGATCATCCCTACTCGAAGTGTGTCTTTTTCTGCCTTGTCATGCTCTTCTCACATAAGTACCGGTCTCCCTGAACCGTTGGATACTGCGATGGATCGTTGAAACTGGTCGACGAAGATCTCTGGATATCACTCTGTATGTTTGACCATTTCTTCGCATTTAGAGTGCCTTGGCTATCTCCGTTGGGGCTAAGTCAGGCATAATTCAGTCCTCAACTCCAAAAAGATACGCGATTAACGATTACGCGAACTAACAAAAAACAGTATTTTAATTAAATTTTAAATCAAACTCAGAAGGAAGAAATACTCGAAGTTCGCTCCAGATAAGGTGTATTTGAATAAAATTAAAACAATTGCATAAAATGTGATGTTCAGTTGTTTTCTTAATTTGAAAATATTTCTTTTTAAATTAAATGACTTATAAACCAGCCAGCAACCTTATATGATACTGATATCAAACCTTTATTTTATGTTCCGCTAAATATGCCGGTGTGTTTATATTTAATGCTTTTTTTAAGGTAGACAAGCAAGGGACAAAAAAAAAATTCGACGAACGTTCCACGTAATAAATTTATTAAATTAATTTATATTAATGATTTTCATCATTCATTTCAGTTAATATCGGAAAATTTAGCAAAAAAAATATTCGCTAAAGTTTTTACAACTACCTACGCCTGTCCATCTACAAGGTTTTTCAAAACAAAGCTCAAAGATTATTACTGAGAAAGTGACAGTTAATATAAAGATTGATTCGGTTTCCTTATCATTGATAGATTTGTATATTATTGACGACTTAACAAATTGTGAAGTTTTAATAGGTAGAAATGTAACTGAACGGCCTGATCTCATGTACTCGCGAGTGGGAAAAGTTCTTAAGTTTGACTATGCGAATACGTTTACAGAATTTACTAACGTTATAAGTCAACTCGATATCGATACAAATGCCCACCAAAAAGAATTAATGGCTTTATTTCGTGAATATCGTGACTGTTGCGTCCAACATAAAGGAATTAGGAAAAGTTAATAATCACGAAATGACAATTAAATTGACTAGTTCTCAACCGATTCAATGCAGACCTTATCGGTCTTCACCTGCTAATAGACAAATAATACGTGAAATTATTAATGAATTGTTAGAAAATAATATCATACGCGAAAGTCACTCGCCTCATGCGAGTCCTGCGCTACTAGTTAATAAAAAGAACGTTGAAGAACGGCTCTGCATTGATTATCGGCAATTAAATAAAATAACTATCAAAGATAAGTTCCCCATGCCACGTATCGAAGATCTAATAGATCGTTTACAGGGTCGTAAATGTTTTACAAGTTTAGATTTGAAATTCGGATATTACCAAATTATTATTAATGAATACTCAATAGAAAAAACTGCGTTTATAACAGAGGATGGGCACTATGAGTTTCTTAGACTTCCTTTCGGCTTAGTAAATGCGCCATCGTGCTTTCAACAGATGATGAATAAAGTCATAGGTAACCTTAGATTTGAAGATATAATTTTATATTTGGATGATGTTTATTTAGTAACTGAGACAATAGACGATAACTTAAAATTGCTAAAAGAGGTATTAAAAATATTTGGTAACCCTAAACGGATTATAACAAATGCGGGGGCTGGTTTTACAGCAGAGGAATTTTCTCGCTATTGTATAGATAAAATCATCCGCTTGCATACGTTGACGACAGGTATGCCTCGTTCGAACGGTCAAGTAGAACGGTTTAACAAAACTATTTTAGAAGCCTTAAAAGCTATAGGGGCTAATACCACCGATGATAATTGGGATTCCTGTGTTAAAGTATTGCAACAAGGGTTAAATAGCACATTACATAAAACCATAAAGGCCGTTATATATATATATATATATATATATATATATATATATATATATATATATATATATATATATATATATTTAAAAACCGAGTTTGAGATTGCGAGTTAAGATAAAATGCTTCAAGTTTTGACACGTTAAAGTCAGATACTGTACCTACCTCCATTTTAAATCCAATAAGCAGTTCAGGCCTAGAGCAAACTTGGTACGCTCAAGTGAGGCATTGGGTGTCCTTTGAGTGCAAGCGGCTTTAGGACCTGGGAACCTGTTCGAACTTGGGCTCTTAAGTGAGGCATAGTCCCTTTAAGTGCAAGTCTAGTGACAATCTGTAGGGACGAAGCGCAGGTGTCTGATAGCGATGACAAAACTTGAAGGCATGGAAAATACCAATATCCTCATAATGTTTAACTGTTTCAGCATTTTATCTAGACTCGTGAGGTGCCTGGGACAGTCACCGAGCAGGATGGCCGTGTTGGCAATTTTAGAAAAATAATACTACTAGCGCCACCTATTTCATTAACCGGATGTAGTGAGCATAGAAAGATGGCGCCACGGAAGCTATAAAATGGGCGGCACGAGTATTATTTGGGTTCTTTCGCTACCAACCGTTGGGCTAGCAAGATTTGTCAAGAGTGTAATTATAATATTAAAATAATTATCATTAGTAAAAAGCAAATTAAGACTCTAAAGTTTAAAAGTTAAAATATGTTTTTATCAATATTAAAAGTGATTTTGATTGTTGTGTGAATTGTGATAGAATATAATAAACTTCGTTTTGTATTGGCGAGTTTTTATTTTAACACAATAATACTCGAAACTTATGGGAAATCAAAATAAACACTTTATATAATAATTATTCGTGATAATTTTATATTAAATTATATCTGGCAGGATTTATTTAATAATAAATATAGCATTAACTCCTAAAATAAATGCCTCATCACATTATATTTCTTGTTTTATAGTAGTTTTACTTTTTATTAACATGAAAATTTTTGTTCCTCAGTATATTTTTGTATAGTGTCTTACATGAATGTGACATTTGTTGCATGATTTTAGTAAGTATATGAAATAAGGAAAGTTCGAGATTTAACCAATCACATGCCAGCTTTTCGTAGTTTTCCTGCAGTAAAAAATGAAGCACGCTGAGAGCAGGTTTTTATTTTTCTGGTTAGGCCGTAAAATTATTATATTGATTTGTATTTTAGATAGAGAAATAAAACGGAATTCTTCTTCCTTTTGTTAAACTAATGTTCTTTATACATGGTGTAATTCTTCATTTCCCATGGGGCTCTAAAACGCCTAGTTTTAAAGATAATAATATATATCTTAAACTATTAGGTATAATGGTGATGATATTATGTGGTGCTCCAAATATTAATACATAATTCGATTTAGATTTAATGTTGAATGAACATTGAATGTTTTCATAATATAGTCCTAATATTTATCTTAAGATAAATATGGGAAATCAAAAGGAACACGTTGTATATATTAATAATTGGTGATCATTTTATATGAAATTATATCTGGCAAGACTTATTCAATATTAAATATATGATCAACTCTTTCTCAGTCAACTCTCGTCAACTCTAGTCACTTGTTACAGGAATTAGACATTGGTCGCATGGTTTGGTTGACACGACATAGTCCTTGCTGAAGTTGAAGCTGATCCAACCACCTCCGTGCGAAAATTATCAAGTCGTATAGGCATATCAACAAGAACTGTAAACAGGATTTTAAAACGACGCGAGAAGCTTCATCCCTTTCATTATAAACGTGTACAAAGTCTTCTGCCAAGGGACTACGCTTTAAGATTAGCATTTTGTCAAAGAATCTTACGAAAAATAAGAAACGAACCAAATTTTTTTGACAAAATACTATGAAGTGACGAATCTTCTTGTAAAAAAGACGGCTATTTTAATATGCATAATTTGCACAGTTGGCAGCTGACTAACCCACATTTAGTTAGAATATAGATCCCAGTACCAATTTAAAATAAATTGAAAAATTAATGGTGAAGTCATCGGCCCGTTCGAGCTGCCAGACACGTTAACCGCCGAGAGATATCTAAATTTTTTACAAAATGATCTCCCTGGACTTTTGGATCGATCCAACAAGAAGAAAAAATGATTTGAAAGAAAAAAACTTATTTTCGGTAGCATTTGTAAAAAAAAATTAGGCAACAGTACAAAAATGACATGATACATTTGATAATACAACTATTCAAGTATAATAAATAAAAACCTGATAGAGATAATTCATGTTTTTGCGACTGTGACAACAAAATTAGTGAGCAAGGGTAAAATTTTCATAATTAAAAAAATGGCCGATAACTAAAAAACCATGATACTTTTACTAAACATGAATTGTATTTTTCTGATCCGCTATGATATTCTCCAGCTGCATGTGAAGGATTATCCATTAATTACGCCATACTTTGTATATATATATCGCACACCGGCAACGAGAGTGTCACAACACAATGAATGTAGTTTTTGGGAAATCACTATTTTCTTTTTTTTATAACTTATAATTCCACTATTTTTTTTCTGAGAGAGCATTTCGGATAATTTAATATATTTTTAAGAAGACTGTTAAATGCTCTATTATATTTTTATAGAAATTAAAATCTAAAGATATTTCCATTTTATATAAATTTTTTATTTTTAAATTCCTCTAATGTGTCACTTTTTTAGACAAAATTATCGTAGATTTCATGAAATAAAACACTTTTATTATGGTATATTTTGTATTGTTTTTTAAAATAAATCAAGTAATATTAAATATAATATTTGTAAATTGTTATTACCAGTTACATTAGAAACAAATAAAGTATTACAACTATTCATATAAGAACAATATAGCACATTTTCAGATAGTAGATAATATCTCCACTAGAAAACTAATAACAAAACAAGTAAATTATAAATAGTAATAAATAATATTGAGGTATTTCCACGAGGTAGCTGCAAGACAGCTTGTAAGTCATATACAACCACTACATTATCTGGACTGATATTCCCTTTTATCACGTTCGTTTTCTTTCTTTTCGTTCTTTTTAAAAAAGAGTTTACAGACGCGAATAGTTTCTTGATTGAATGTTAAATAAAAAGCGTGATTTCTTTAGCAGTAAATCTAACTTTAGGTATAATAGGTTTGATAGATTTATGAATAAAATTCCGTTGTGAAGTAATGTCGCCCTGTTTCCAGTAAGTATCAAATTTGTTTTCTCTCTAGCTGTCATTATTTTTTTCGGTACACTTTAATTTGCATTTTTCATTGCATGGAGGCAGCATTGATCTAGCCGGTATTACTTTTATTTCCTTGTTTCTTGAAATATAAGCTTCACCAAATTCCTAACTTTTTTAGATTTATTACTAAACCACTCTTCTCTTCGACATAAACGCTTTTTTCCATTTTTTGCTGTGTTTGTTTCGTTATTAATGAAAGACGTATTACTAATTTCAGGATTAGACTGATAATTGGATTCAGGTTCCCTTTCGCCTTGAAGAGAAACTGCAATCGGTGGGGATGAGACATTGGCTGTAGATCTTGATGGTAATATTGCGGAGTTTGAACTCGAAGAACTGGACCTTGAACCAGAAGATGAACTAGAGCTTGAGGATGAACTGGAGCTACAAGGTGAGCTTGAAAAAGATGAATCGGAGTCATAATTAGTAACCAGACGTGTTGGTTTTGGAATAAGATTAGAACTAACTATGTTTTCAGAATTGAAATTAGGTGAAGCCGTATCGTAATTCAAAACGGGATTATTATGATCCACTTCCTGCTGTATTATACTTCTAGATTCAGAATGAGTTACTAGTTATTGCTTCAGCCTGACTATTAAAAAGAAAGCTTCTGGGCATACCACAACCAATAACAAAATCGGGATCCTTGACGCTATCATCACTATCCTCAACGAAATCATCTTCATTTGAAGGAGTTGTAGCATCTACTGGCAAGGTTGTAACGTAGTTACATTTTCTCTGTTCATTCAGAGGCTTTAGCGCCATCTATCGGCGCACGTCCTTAGTAAAACGGCGTTAGCCTTCTTTAATATTCGATTCATAGATCGATTTTACTTTCGTCTTAAATCTTAGAAAAATAATAATTTAGTTTTTTAATAATGAAAAAACAGTAAATTTGTAATATTATATTACATAAATATTTATTATTGATATAATATCTATTTATTTTGATTTCTGGATTTCTTATCTTTACGCTTTAGTTTATAGTTGTCAAAAGTTTAAAAAAGAGGAAGGAAAGGTATATATATGGCACTTCTTCGAATGACATTTCTTTTTTGAATAAAATTTTCTATACTCAAGATGTAGTCGTTATAATAATTATATTTTAATCCCGTGTTCCACGGTGAGTATTTTAAGTATATCTGTGTTGTGAATATTTGGAAAATCATGCTTGTATTAAAATGCATTGTTCTTACATGTAAACTATCATCATTTTAAATTAGTTGTCAATTATTTGATTAGCCATACCACGTGCTCAATTTGTAGTTTCATCTTTCCAACCTAGCACTGTTAAAATATTAGGATATTTGTATCCATGCCTTAATTATTCTGTATATCATCTTTTTTATATTTGTAATGGTCACACAGCCAGTGATATTTTAATCGTTTCGGGTTAAAATCACGCATGGCTGTGGGACCGGACTCCTACCGACACATTACCGTGATTATTTCAGGAACTTGATTTGGGGCACAAAACTCCCCCAACTACAGCATTCGAGGTACCGACTAAAAAGGACTTATATCTAGCTGGAGTTCAGAGTGCTGATAGACATTGGACTGGGATTTATTTTTTTGAGACGATCTATCTACGACGCACGGTCGCAGCGGTGACGGAGAAGCTTCCAGAAGTTGGAGCCCTATCTCGCATCCGCCACGTGCTAGACGCCTGGATTCTAAGCTAAGTTCCCACGTGGTTTAAAGTCCCTTACCACCACCTTGACACCAATAGGCTAGACCAGACCGTACGGCCTTCTGCCCACGACCCCTTTTTTTTAAATATATATATTATTGTCGCGGAGATCTTCTTTTATTTTAATTTTTAATTTCACCCGTAACAAGGTATGTGTGCCTGAAATTAAAAAATGTAAGGTTTAGTATCTTTACACATTCTTTACATATTAAGACATAATAAAAATTACAAAAGTAAAATAAATAATTTATACTTACTTAGTAATTAAATATTCATCTTCATGTACTTCATCTAAACTAAATTGCTTAAAACTTTTAGATGCAGGTACTGAAAATTGATGTGAAGAAAACATTAATATACTTAACTATGTCAAATTTAGTAAGCATGTATTTGATAAAAATACTTACCATCGTCAACATGAGAAAGTGTGTTGGTATTGATGATATTTTCTTTATAAGTTTCAGATTCATCCATATCAACGGATACTTCTGGAGTATAATTGCGTAAAACTAAATCAATCATGAACTTGTTTCTTGAATTCCGTTTGATTTTGACCTAATAAATTAAAAAATAAGCATAATTGTGACAGTTGTAATGAGAACTAAGATAAATTATAAACACTTTATAAAGCAGAATTAAAGACACATTATTAATTAATACCCAATCAAATAATTGTATTATTCGGTAGTACAGTTATATCACATGTTAAAACACTTCTATCTATATAATAACTCGGTGGCAAACAACGCCAAAGCAAGAAAAGTGTCGTTTCACATGATGTGACAGTCCTATTCTTCAATGTTATAATACATAATGAGAATAAGTCAACAATATAGTCATTTCACATGATGTGACAGTCTTTTTGCCGAAATTAAAGCATATATATGAATATTATTTACCGTAATACGGTCGTTACACAGGTAATGACACTACTACACACACTAAATGCACGTCAGTTCTGTATCAAATTTGATGTGACACTGTTTACGCTGCAAGAGGTAGGAAAGTTGCTCGGTGAAAAAGGGTATTAAATGCCATCTCTCGGCGAGGAATCACACTACAATTATGACTTTTTTTTTAGCAGATGAAGTTTGTATTGATGTATTTTTATGTGTTATGACTCTCTTGTTGCCGGTGTGCGATATATATCTATATATCGCACACCGGCAACAAGAATATATATATATATATATATATATATATATATATATATATATATATATATATATATATATATATATATGTAGTGCTACTGCATCTTAACCAGATGGCGCTAGGAGCTACATCAAACCTTCATATTTGAACCGTCAAACAGGGGAAGTGAAATATCTATTTCAGTAATAGTACTTATTATCTATGGTAATATGTTCTCTGAACAAAATTGAAAGGACTAGACCTTCAGTAGTACTACTTATCATCTATGGACTAGACACTCGACTTGCTGATTTTATATCAAAATTGCATAGAGACAATAGGGTAGTTGCCATCATGAAAAGTCTTCATAAATTTTTGTTTTGCATGATTGATAGATGTTTAAAATATCAAGAAAATAATTCAAAACACATAAATATATAGGATTAATTAATATTTTCTGAAAACAAATTCGTGAAATTTCACACAGAAATCACGTGATATCGAACACCAATCAGAGACGCGTGACGTCACGCCCTGACAAACTTTGCTGTCAGTCTCTGTAGTCTTTGTCGGATAACATTGTGGAGTGTTTATATTTTGATATTTTCCGTTCATAATTGAGTTTGTTTTTAATAAAAAGGTTTAAGCATTATTATAGAAGATGGAAGAGGGATTTTCAAAAGCAAGTAGCAACAATTTGCCCAAAGTTGACGCTGTGATGCTCGGAATGTCTTTCGCATCGAATACTGATTTCTGCTCCGCAGAATTTCGAAACGTTAAAACTTCTGTGTAAGTATCTTTATTAAAAGAACTAAATTCGCAGAATAATAAAAGTTATTGTTTGTGTTATTTTCGTATCTACTAAGCATAAGTTTTTTTTAGGTTATTTATATCATCCTAATCATAACATAACAAAACTTCAAATTATGGTTTCAGATCATCGCGGGCGTCCTATGGCGACGAAGCTATAAGTTACGTTCAGCTGAAGCGTAGTGGAAAGTTTTGCACCGTCAAATGCAAGATATGCCCCGAGCATAAAGTTCGCTCTAAATTATATGCAGTGACTTTAGTTATCGATGAAGAAAAAGATGTTATTTGTTCCGTGGAGAGTCACGATTGTGTTGCTGCCCAAGGTGGATGTAAACACTCAATTGCTTTCCTTATGTGGGTTCATCGGAGGAGTGAGGAACCATCATGCACCTCTATAGAATGTTACTGGAAAAAATCCAAACTTTCAATGGTTGATACTTGTTTAAAATTTATTACAGCCCAGGATTTATCTAAAGGAGATCCAGTTTTGCCACCAAATCCAGCTGTGTTGACAACATTTTTGGAAGAAGGCAAGAAAAGAAAACTATACAACTGCGAGCTATTAAAATATTCATCTAGCTCATGTTTAAAAGAAACCACTACTGTATCTCTGCACCAACTAGTTTTACTATATCATGAGGAAAATTGTGAAACATTTTTGGAGAACATACAAATAACAGATGCTTTGATACAGAAAGTAGAGGAAGAAACCAGGGAGCAGTACAAAAGCAACCTTTGGTTTGAGCTGAGATATGGGAGAATTACAGCTTCACGAGCCTTTGAAGTTAGTCGATGTAAGACTAATGACGGATCACTAATAGCTGTTATAATGGGTGGTAAAATTCCAGACACCAAGGCGATAAAAAGAGGTAGGCTGTTAGAGGACTCCGTTCGAAAAGCAGTCGAATTGAAGCTTGGTTTAAAAATAAATCAATGTGGGCTTATGCTAAGCAAAAAGTACTCAATGATTGCTGGTTCCCCTGATGGAATCTGTGAGAGAGGGATCATAGAAATAAAGTGTCCATTAAGTGCAAGAACTTATGAAAATTATGTTAAAGATAACAAACCTCATATAAAATATTACACACAAATGCAAATCCAAATGTTTTTATCTGGAAAGAACAACTGTTTCTTCTGTGTAGCAGATCCTGAGTATAGTGACAACAATAAAAATGTTAAAATTATAAATGTAAAATATGATGAGGACTTTGTTACTGAATTAATAGAAACCAAATTGTTACCTTATTGGAAAAAACATGTGTTTCCCTTAATATATCAGTGTTGTACCAAAAAAAGTATGTCATTGTAAGCAAAATATTTAATTATTTTTATTTAATTCACTAAATGAATTGGTGGTTTTTAAAAACCACCGATTCATTTAATGAATTGCTTTATTTTGTCTTTGTGTGCGGGATGATCGTATAAACAGCAAAGTACTATAGCATAGTTCCACATATATATCAGTTTTGTATAGATTCATTGTTTGTATACCTTCATACGGTTTTATATTGTTTTACATTGTATAGTTTATTCGTTTTCAAGTGTCATTGTAATAGTTTTAAGCTTATCTGAATAAATAAAGAGATAGGTGATATGTACATACAAGTAGTTGGGTCTTATTCATGAGGTTCCAGTTCCAGGTTTGAATCCTGGGCACAATCTGTGATTTTCAATTAGGTACTGTTTATTAATCAACATTAGATAACAGTGAAGGAAAACTTACGACTGGATATTTAAGGTCTTTTGTTTTTTATAATGTAAATAAAACAAAATATGATATAATCTTGAAGTTTTATTGTTTTATAAGAGAATCCTGCAAGTTAATTAAACCACAAGCAATGATAATAATGTTATCAAACACCTTTACAAAGTTTATATTGACACATGCATGAGGTTTTAGCATTGAAAATTCACGCAAACGCCTTATAACCCTTTCTACATGGATTCTTAAACTAGCTATTTGTTTGGTTTCTTTTGCTTCTTTTTTAGTCATTTTAATGCCTGTTTGTACAGATATGGGTCGTACTAATTGAACACCTGATTTCTCTAAATATTTTTGGACATGTTTAAAGCCTCTATCAGCCATGACACACATACCTCTCTCCAAATTTTTAATAAAATCACAAGATTCTACTATACAGGTATCTGTTGCCCTTCCACCAAACCCAGGTGAAATGTAGTTAACTAATCCATTTGGGGTGCAAGAAGTTAGGTACTTAAGTGTGTTTGATTTTTTATAGTCAGACCAGGTAAGTGCTTGATTAACAGCATTTGATGGCTTTTGGATCTCTATCTCATGGCAATCTATGATGCAACTAACCTCATAATATTTATGTCTGAAAGACATAGGTAAAGTTTTTGTAATCTGTTGAGGATCCAGATTAACAACAAAAGGGCACATTACACTGGCTATTTTAGGTATAGTTTTTAAAAATACTTTACTGGCATTAGCTGGAGTCATACAAAAATCATCAGCCAACTCTTTGAATTTATTGTGTAATCTGATTTTTTTTTAACATAATAATATGATGTGTTTCTTTACTTTTATTTCACTCTAGATTATCTCGACTATATAATAACAACTTTTGGGAATACCAATATAAAACCTAGGATTACTCTCAATCTTTTTGATTGTGTTTTGTAATGTTGAAATGGCATCAAGTTTATTTGCATCTTCCAGGAACTTGCTGCAGTCAGAAGTAGTTAATGTTTGAGAAGAAAGATTTGATGGCGAAGATGGTGTATAATCACTGTCCGAGTTTTCTTGTAATATCTTCCTGGAAGTTTCCCCAGCATCTGTTCTAATATTAGCCTTGATTTAACATTATTATCAACTTTGAAAGGTGATGTAGAAACATGTATCGCTGTTGGTTTTATTGGGGACGCTGCTTTATTAACTAAACTTTTGTAGACTTGAACAGCTTTGCTGCGATATTTGTGTGTGATTAAGGCTTGGACCGATTTATCTGCTGTTTTACGAGTGTCTTCTATAATGGGGAATTCTGAAAACAATAGAAAGTAATTATGGTTACAGGTGAAATATAATAAATCTAATGTGTAGGTAATGTATAACATGTTAAGAGTTTTTGGGTCAGAGCCCCAAAATGTTCCTGCTAAACTTCTCATTATATTTATGCTCTTCATGGCATTCTGACATATGTAATTTATGTGTTTATCAAATTTAAGTTTATGGTCTATTATAACCCCTAAAAATTTGTGATGATTCACAATAGGAATTATGTTGTTATTATAAGTTATGTTAACAGGCTCTATGGATTGATCTTTACTAAATATTAACACTGAACTTTTCTCTGTACTGATTTCTAATTTTAAAATATTATTATAATAATGTTGTAATTGATGTAATGCATGCAAAATACTGTTTATATGATTGACTGCCATATTTAAGTTTTGATTTACACTATACAAAAGCAAGTCATCGGCAAATTGCAAAATCTTTACTCCAGGTATATTTACAAAATTATGGATTTGAGATGTATAAAAGTTGTACAATGACGGCGAGAGTGTAGCACCTTGCATTGTGCCTTTATTGGTCTGTTTGGGCCCATATAATAAATAAATAAATACCTGATCTTCTGTATATAAATATTAAAAGAGGATAGGAAATAGACTGAACTGTAAAGATAAAATCTATATTGTACTATAATTACCGATTGCAAATGATGAAAAACTTCCAACCTAAGTCTTATCTTTACACCTCATGTCATATTTTATAGTAAACGAGCAATGCTTTTTTACTGTTGTGTTTTTTACTACTTTAATTTGACATAATATACTTAAACAAAATAAAATCTAACCATTTTTCGTCGACTTACTATTTTAAGGTTATGTTCAATACATTTTCAACATTTATTATATTTTCTTACTTTTTGCTGATGGGTGGGTGGGATCGCTGCAGCCTAAAATGCATCTAAAGCTCATGGTGATTTCTTTTCTCGACTTTATTAATTAAATTAAACAAGAAAAACCAACAAAACAGTAAAGCAAAAATTAGCAGCCATTTTTTGTTTTTTTTATTCTTGTATTTTGGTATGTACATAAAAGATTTGCCACTTGTAATAATATCGTCGCTTAAGTTCTAACACTACGTATATCAAAGATAATCACTTTGAGGAGAGAAGAAAGCCGAATAATTTGAACGTATACTATTACAGTACAGTGTATTTTGTATACACCTCATAATAGATTTAATTTAAAAAAATCATTAGTTTTTTATAAAAATTGGTAATTCAAACAATTTTTATGACCTACGTTGTGTTTTCCTATTTTAATATCCGTTCGGGCTGACTTACGTCTTTTTTTAAGAAAATTGAAAAATAATATTTTCTTTATCCTTTATTTATTTATTAAATAGCACTATTCTTCCTTCCTTTTCTTTCCTCATCAATATTTATCCTTAACAGTAAATACTTTACGTTTAATTACACTTTTTAAAGTATTTAATCAAACTTTTTTATTTACTGAGTTCTATACTAATTAGGGAATCGAAACCAGTTTTACCCGAAACCGAAAAATCCTGTTTTGGAGCTATATGAAGAACCGGTTCTCATAATATTAAGAACCGGTTTTTGGGCTTTTTTCGAGTTTTTTTAGTTACGATTAAATTAAGAAAATCCACCTAACCGCACTGTAACTTTGAACGTAGAAGTAGCGAAACTCTACAAAGGTCATAAAAATATGTCCGGTATTCGATGCCCTAGTTAAGTACTCCACAACACTACGTAACTCCCAGCGTGTGATTGAATAAACACCACGTAAGTCACTTACACTTTTAATACGATTAACTAACAAAAATACATTTGTGTCATTATAAAAAATGTCAAATTTAAAGAGTAAGAATGTCTACAACAGGGATTCCCAAAGTGGTACTAGGGGTCGACATAAACGAAAACTGATTTTGGGGGTCGACGAGGTCTAAAAATCGACCCCTATTAAATTAACACAAGTTCTTATTTAAAATATTCAAGATAGGTAGGTACTGTATTGTTTATGTTGTGTTACGTGTACTAAGAATAATAAATATTTTTGTAGGAAATAGCATTGTTGTAGTAATGTAAAGTCTCAAGTTCGTACAAGATGAAAAACTCGGCAAGTCAGTGTGGACAAGTTTGTGCAAGATA
This sequence comes from Phengaris arion, assembly GCA_963565745.1. Classification (NCBI taxonomy): domain Eukaryota; kingdom Metazoa; phylum Arthropoda; class Insecta; order Lepidoptera; family Lycaenidae; genus Phengaris; species Phengaris arion. Next base: position 12,978,080 of record OY751438.1, read on the forward strand.
ATGAGTCCGAGCGTGCATCTTTCAGGCGCGTTTTGACTTGCTCTCTATTTGACGCTTACGCAATTTAACACGAACGATCAACAAGTCCAAACGTGTTCCTAATATTTTACTATGTAATGAGCTTGCACTTAGGTTGAAAGTTCATTTGCGTTTTGAAATTCGTTGGAGCTTGAACGATAATAACTCATATAAGTACTCATTTATTTCAAGAGATTACAAAGTTATTACATAGCTAAATTAAGTGAAGTAAAATGACTGAAAAAGAATTTACAAAATGCTGAGCTCCCTACGCGAGTTAATAGCGTAACCATACAACATCTGCAGTTTATGAAAAATTTACATTGTAAGTACCAAACAGTTTTTATCCAGCACAGCGCATCAGCATTGCCCCACTGTGTGATAGTGATCAGTAGAGCCATCTGTAGATTGTTTGCAACAGTTTGCAGTTGCCTCAGTTGTTTCAATTGTAAAAATTTACTAGTTTAATTTGTTTTAGTATTTGATTGTAATTTTTTTTTGCCCTATGGTAAACACAACATATTTTAAATAGGTAGGTATAAAAGTATTTGTAAAAATTACTTACACTTAAGTTGTTAAGTAGGTAGGTACCTAAACTTTGAAGTGTTCAGTTTGCTTTGGTTTTCGTTCTTATGCTGATAGGTACCTACTTACCTAATACAAATTTTCTATACCTAATTACCTACTATAGTTACTTACCTAATATAGGTATCCAAGTTTAGCAATGAGTAAGTCAGCAATACCTAACAAACATCCGTTACCTGGGTGTGATAAAAATAAGATAGTGTGCAAATTTAACAGTTTATTATTGTTTTTTATTTAAGTAGTTTCTAATTTTTTTTATTTGCAGGATTACTGAGAGTTCTATGATGGTGGACACGAAAAATAAATGCAGACAATACAGTTTGGACTACTTGAAGTTCGGATTTATTGCATCTCCATCAAATCAACACTTGCCGATGTGTCTCATATGTGAAAAAGTATTCAGTAACGATGCCATGAAGCCTTCAAAAATGGATGACCACTTATCAAGAGTACATGCTGGCAAAAAAGGTAAGCCCTTGTCATTTTTTCAAGCACTTAAAGAAAAACTAGACAAAAGGCCATCCATAAGATCGATGTTTGCGTCATCATCTATTAAAGACGAAGATGGTTTACGAGCGTCCTATAATATATATTTACTAATAGCGATGTCGGGGAAACCACACACTTGGAGAGCAGCTTATCTTACCAGCTATTGCGGAGGTCCTTAACAATGTGTTGCACAAGCCCGCACATGATATTTTAAAGAGAATACCTTTGAGCAATAACACCGTTCAGAGACGCATAGACGAGATGGGACGCGATGTGAAAAACATTTTATGCAAGTTCTTACAGACCAACAGATTCTCCCTCCAGTTGGACGAGTCTACATTACCCGGCAATGAAGCTGTGTTGTTAGGATATGTTCGATATATCAAAGATGAAAATATGTGTCAAGAACTGCTTTTTGCTACATATTTAGAGACTAATACCAGAGGAGAATCGATTTTTTAGACCGTGGAACATTTTTTTACTGACAAAGCTATTCCATGGAAGAACATTGTTTCTGTTGCGACTGATGGTGCACCGTCTATGGTTGGTCGTCATCGTGGTTTTATAGCTCACTTAAAGCGACAACTGCCTGATGTACTGTGCACTGCGTGATTCACAGGCAGCATTTAGTAGCAAAAAAGATGAGTCCTAGATTGCATAAGTCTTTACAATATGTAATAAATGAAATCAACAAGATTCGAAGCAATTCTTTGAACTCTCGGTTATTTGCTCAGCTATGTGAGGAAAACGACGAAGTCTTTACTCGATTACTTCTGCACACTGAAGTTCGCTGGTTATCATGAGGCTCTTGCTTAGAAAGATTTTCAGCCATTTTTTAATCTGTGTTGGAGTTTTTACAAGAAAAAGATCCGAATTTGAAAGAAAATCTGAACAATTGGAAAACAGATATTTATTACTTGACTGATATCTTTGGAATGTTCAACAAAGTTAATTTGCAGCTGCAGGGTGACGATCTTAACTTGAATAAAACAAAATCAATAATATCGGCCTTCGTGGGTAAACTAATTCTTTATAAACAAAATTTAGTCAGAAAAGAATATTCGCAGTTTCCGCATTTGTTAAAATTACCAGAAATGCTTCAAGTTGATGACATTTTACTATATGTCACTCACTTGGACGCATTACACAAGGAGTTAACGGAGAGGTTTGAGGATCTTTTAAATTTACAAATTCCTCAATGGATAATAAATCCGTACAATTCCACAGCCATAGAAGAAGCCAATGTGATAATGCAAGAAGAGTTGATTACCATCAGCACAGACGAAGAGCTTAAGCAGAAGTTCAACTAAGGCTATCAGAAGTTCTGGTTGCAACGCAACATTGAAACACAGTATCCTTCACTGTGGAACATTGCTGAAAAATACCTTATCGCTTTTCCATTATCATACCTAGTTAAAAAAAGCTTCAGTGTGGTAACAAACATTTTGACGAAACAAAGTAACCGTTTGAAAATGAACGAACTTGGAGATTTATGGCTGCAAATCACCAATATTAAACCGGATGTAGCTAGATTGGAAGATTGTCACCAGGTTCATCCATCACACTGAATGTTTTATTTTCTCTTTGTGAATCAATACTTTTTTAAATTTAATTTCCTACCTACTTAAGATTCTTTAAGTACTTAATTTGTAATAATCATTATAAATTAAACTTTATATTTACTGAATTGTATGTCTTTTTATGTTGTTAAATTTTGATGAGAAAATGATGTCAACTTTACTCACGTAACCAAGTGCAAAGTTTTCCAGTTGGTACCTTAGTACCTAGGTATTTTGTATCAATAGGAAAAAACTAAAGATAGGCCCCCTTATTCATAATAGTCTGCTAAGTTAAAGTATTGCTAATTACTCTGTCTTCTTCTATTGACCTAAGTCAGAATGAAAAATAACACTCTGTAGCAGCTGTTTTATGTTAGCGGACCATTATGAATAAGGGGGTTGATCTTAAAAGTATGTAATTTGGCCATGGGGGTCTGAGATAATAGTTCATTTTGGAAAAGGGGTCACTTGTCCAAAATAGTTCTGATTTCCCTGGTCTACAAAATAACAAAACAATAAGTTTTTTTTACAGTTTTTCTTACCTTTTTTCTATTAATTGCCAGTAGCAAGTGGCCGTTGGGTCAACAGAATTACGTAAGTCAGTTTAGTTCTTTATAGAACTAAACAGCGGGGCTATTATGAACTTTAACTTTGGTTGGTCATGGTCATCATTTTGACATTACAACTTTTTAAAGACATTATTTCAAAAGTCAAAATGTCAAAAAAGATTGCGCAAGCCTACAGGCATGTCCAACTAAATAGTCCGCCATTTTGTCCTTCAGAGAACGAATGAATCTTCCTTTAGACCAATCAAATCGTGTAACGTAGTGCATTTTGACATAAGCCATGAAATGAGAACTGGTAAACGAAACAGGGACCTATTGTGCTCCCAGTTTCAACATTTTTAACCGACTTCCAAAAAAGGGGGCGGTTATCCTATGTAGACTTCATTTTACTAGGTAATTAATAATAAGTGCTTCATAGAAAGGTACCTCTGTGAGCCACGTCGGTCGCAAATATTCTTGTCTCTTGATTAATTCGTTCTCTTCAGTCTTAACAAATATTGTGGCCTGTGAGCTTACAAAACAATTCAATCGCGGAATCTCATAGGTCCGAACCGATGTTCGGAATGAATCAAAACTTACTTACTATAAAAATCTAAATTTATTAAAGTTATTTTTCAATGCGAAAATGTTTAACATATTTTAGGATAAGTTATTGATTGGCATGGTTTATAATTTTGAAGTAAAGTGACAATATTTCGTTTTTATAATACACACGATGGCCTATTTCGAAAATTGTATAAATTGTTTTAAATATGAAATTAATACATCGGCGGTGTTTTAAAGTACACAAATTTCAACAACATAGTTCATAGGTAAGTACATATTTACGTAATACCCCGACATCAATTGGCTGGGAGAATTTATACAAGCATTTACATGAATTCCAACGAAGTTAGGTAATATCCCGTTGATTTACGTACTGTTTCCGAGAGATTTCGACCGATTGGTGATTAATTTGGAGTTGCTTTTCATTTGTTTCTGATCGGCTGAAACAGCGCGTCTGCCGATCCCCTGGTGAGTGGCATCAAAAAGTCAAAATCACCAAAAAAATTACTTACGTGGTATTAGAACTTATGCGACGATGTCGGTCAAATTGACCACTGTGCATTGCCATAAATTGTCCAAAATATATTATTATTTCGCACTATTTTTGTTTCTATATTCCAGTATGTATGTGTAGACTGCATTATGTATAGAAACATGGCCTTTCTTTGGTGCAATCTTAGCTTAAGGATATCAAATTCAGTTTGCAGGGACGGAGCTTTATTATTTTTTTTACGTACCCCAACTAAAAGCTTTCCGACATTGTTTATGTTAAAAAAAAAGTAAAAAAAAGAAGAAGGATAAATAGTGCGGTAATTCCCCGTTGCATATGTGTGAGTGTGGAACCTACGTTTACACGAAGTGTCCTACCCCTGGTTTTACTTCTAACTTTTTTGTATCCGTCCATACCACTTTCCTTTGAGTTTTAGGTCTTCATTCCAAAAATATTCCCACATTTTTCTTAAAGACATATTTACATTATAATAAAAGTTAGTCATAGGTACTCTCACTACACTTTTGACATTTAGGGCGTTGACCCCATCATATGCAGTTTTGTCTGCAATTTCCTTACAATAATTACATATTACATATGTAATTATTCTAAGGCAATTTCATTTCCAGAAATACCTTTATGTGAAGGAACCCACATAAAGGCAATTTTTACTCCTATATTATGTAACCGCCAGACAGAATCTTTAATAAAATAAATAATATAATTCGTTTTAAAGTTAAAATTAATATGCTTTAGACTATTAATGAGACCTAAAGAATCTGATAAGATTAGAAAATATTTACAATTATTATTTAAACCACTAATCAATTTTAAGGCTTCAAAAACTGCATATGCCTCTGCCGTAAATATTGAACACTGTTTATCTAGAACAAAGCTTTGAGCAATCTGTTTTTGTGGATCATAAATGGCACTTCTCACATGTTCATTACCTTTACTACCATCAGTGTAGATTGCATAGTACTTACTATTTTCTTCTAAAAATGCTCTGAATTGTTGTCAATAGACTTAGTTAAAATCATAATAGGATATATTATACTACTATATGGATGTGTGTAACATGGCCAGTGTGAATGTTTTTTGATGTTTGAATAATGAGACTGTATTTCTAGGAAAATCCGGCACAAAGTTGGAGATGTATGTGTCAGAAGATCTTGAGGTGAAGCTAGTGGACCATCTGTAATGATTGGGTGAGGTACAATTCTATTTATGATTTGTAAATTATTTGATGACAATTAATTGATGATAAAAATCTGTCATCATACTCGTGGATTGTGTATCTTTAATGCACATTGTAATGTTTGTAATTGTTGGATAATGATAACTACCCATGGCATCATCATGTACAAACCATTCACAAAGTGGGGCCAAATGTGGACTAACAAAACTTACATCTATTGCTGAGGGATTGCGTGTAGGATAATTTACTGTTGTGAAGCTACCATTATTCAAAATGCATAAATCAAATTCATCAATTATATCATACAAATTTTGACCTCGACTTTTGGTGGACAGACATCCAAAAGAAATATGATGTGCATTGAAGTCACCGCTTATAAAAACAGGTTTTGGCAGGGGGGTGTCACTACGCCGCGCCGTTCCGCCGCCGAGCTACAAGTACATACCGAGACCCAACGTTGGGGCGATTCAATGGTTGCCACTTGCCACGCACTGACCGGCCATGGCGCACGCGCGCGCCTCTTACGCAGTACAACTCACTTTACGTCGCAAACGCGTGTCATATTTTAATTGGCAAAAATATGTATCCAAAAAAATACTGCATTGCAGCCGATTGTCGGAACAATGAAAAAAATAGCAATTGTCAGTTGTTCACGGTTCCGTCAAGTGAGAAAGATAGCGAATGGTACGATAATCATTACTCATTTATAATTACTGTCATGGTACCTAAATCTATAACAATAATTATTAAATATACACACAAAAGTTTTATATTATATGCTTATTTAAAATAGGTGGTAGGTAGCTGCATATACATACATATAATCCATACCTACATCACAAGAAAATCACATGTCGTGTCTGTGTAAACTGATTTATATGTTCGGTATTCATTTATCTAATAGGTACATAGGTATAACAGTTTCCGCTTGTATACCTTGCGTGGTATTTATGTTCGGTCGGTATGTTGTATGGTATCTATATAATATGTATTATATCATTATTATATATTATATCGTCGTCTAGTATAAATCTGATAGTATAATCTAAGATATTTAATTAAAGTATTGACAAGTGACAACCCTATTTTCGGAATATCTGACAAGGTTTGGAATAATGTCGACCTTCGCGCGGCGCCAGAGAGCTCAATTTCGGCTGCTCGCGTGCGGTCCGTTTGTTAATAATAATTATATAGGCACATAAAAAGGCGGCATTTGTGAAGATCAAAACAGAGAGACTTCTGTACCTTGTACTATTATCTATTCTGTGGTTTTGGTAAATCTCTTATAATATTGCGCAATTTATTCATTCTTATGTGCCCACTGCAGGGAGGACAGTATACACAGAGAATAGTCAATGTTGTATTCTCAGTATATACACATATGGCTATTGTTTGTATATCTTCATAAAAGGTTGTATTTATAATATTGTATTTCAAATATGGTTTAACCAATATTCCAACACCATTACGTGGGTTTTTAGAATTTTTGTTGTAAAAATTATAACCAGAGATACGAAAAGATTGATGGTCTTTTAACCATGTTTCATTTATTAGACAAATATCAATATATTTTTCATTTAAAAATTTTGTAAGAAGAGGTTTTTTATTATTTAATCCTTGAACATTGAATTGCGCAATACGTAGAAATGACGAATCACGAGATTGCGTATCCATTATGTTGACAGATTTTTAATAAGCATATCTTTAATTAATGATGTGGTAATAGGTTCATCATCATTTTTATTACCTACTTGAACCAGAGTGTGTACTAGGGCCATAAGTACATCACTGTTTCCAATTATTTGAGATTTAATATCAGTAATAATTACATCTTGAGAGATAGGTTTAATATTTACAGATATATTTACATGTTTATTTACACTTTGAGACATATTATTTACACTATTTACATTTTTATTTGCAGGGATGGGACGTGATGGCAGAGGAGGAAAGTCAACATTTTCTTTTGTAGTGGTGGCAGCGCTTGCATAAGTAATTTTATTTTTCTTTTCTAATATTTTCTTTATCTTAATTGGACATTGTTTGGAAATAGCCAGATGAGGTCCACTGCAATTGATACAGCAAATCTCATTTGTTTTATTACATTCTTTATAAAAGTGTTCGCCTGAACAAATTGAACAACGCTGCTTGCCATTACAAATCTTAGCCGAATGATTAAATTTAAAACATTTATAACATTGTTGGAAAGGACCAACATAATCGAATACTCTATAGGAAAATAAGTCATACTGTACATTGTCAGGTAAAGTGTTTGACAAAAATGTAATGCTAACAGTTTGTGTACCAATTAGATCATGACCAACTTTTCTCATGAATCTTCTTACTGCAACTATTTCATATGTAGATGTTAAATTAGTAAATAGTTCTTTATTCGATATATTTGCCGGTACAAATCGTATAATGCCAGTTTTCTCAATTTGAGCAGCTGGAATATACACTTTCATGTCATATTTTTCGAGAAAGTTAATATTGTTGATAAAATTTTTGGCCGTGTTATGTTGTTTAAATATCACAACTATCTTTTTTGCGTTAAGACGCCGTATTGCCACAACTCCTTTTATGTTGGAAAATATACTGTTAAGATAAATTGGACTTTTATTTCCAAGTCTCTCCTGTCACCTGTGCTAGTTTGCTTTCTATTAATACTTTGAATTGTGTGTTGATCGAATTTTCGGAATATAGTCTCTTATAATTTGGTTTTCTATAATCTAAAAAGTTACTCTTACCACCTCCGCCGCCAGCACTTGAAGCCCCCCGAGAATCATCAGGAGGCCGAGGTCTTTTTGAGGTGGGCGGGTTATCCCCGCCCGCCTCGTCTCTGTCCATTTTTATTATTTATGCACTATATTTATTTAAAATAAAGCTATTTATACTTATTTACAAATACAATAATAATAAATAAAATTTTTGATGCGCGCCTTTTCAAATTCCCGCCAAGAAAAATCAGCCGAGCTTCTTCGCCATGTCATTTTGTAAAATGTTATACTTCTCCTACTTCAGTTAATAATGTCTTATATTATGTCAAAACTCTAAATGTATCCGACTGAAGGACTTTGTATCCATGGTCATGAATAAATTTAAAAAAAAAAATGTTGATCAGATTAGAAGTATTTTGATCAGAGAGTCAATTCTGCTAAATAAAATCTGCAATAATACAAGTCCCGACACACTAAACTGTAAAACCGGTATTCTCGTAAACGTTAAAGCAGCATCTAACCTCCTCCTGATTGGTCCGAACACCAACAAACTGAACAAGTAATACAATCAAAGTAAAATTAAAGTATACTTTAAATAAGGTATATGTGCCCACCACCTGAACCTGACCTGTTCGGAGTCTGCGAGCAGACGTCTGAAGTCCGAGTTTGACGTGCGAGAGCCCCACCCGGGGTGTTAACAATTTAGATCTCCGGCAATCACAGTCGGCTCATCTGATATGAGCCTGTGGATGTTGGAGATATCTAAATGGGACCCCGGGGGCTGTAACACGCGAAAAGTCGTGTGCGTTGGTTGCAGAGTGCAAGTTAGATGCCCAGAGCATAGAGAGAGGACACTGAGGGGGTAGGGAGGAGCTGGTGGAGGAGTCTCCTGCCAACCAGGACAGCGAGACCTCTGCACACTCGATCGCCCCCCAAGAAATCTTGCCGGTAGGCTATATAGCTGAAGATATGGAACCGGTCCAAAGGAGATAGGAGGGTCTCGCTCAGGAGGGCGACGTCCACCTCGTACTCCCGTAGGAGGTGTCGAATCGAGGCCACATTATCGCGGACCCCTCGGACGTTCCAGTGAATAACTTTTATTAGATTTGGGGCGTTGGGAGCCATTTAGATATTAATTTGGTTATGAGGGAGGGCCCTTCTGGGAGGGCCGTGAGTGAGTACTAAAGGTAGGTGTGTACCCGAGTTACAACAATTAAACCAGCAAAAAAATAATGTAATTCGAAAATTTCATGTTAAAAGTTATGAAACGTATAACTGGCTGTGTGGTTGTGTACACACGATTAAATTATATTGTTTTCCTTGCATATTATTTAGTAATTTACATCGGGATATAGTAATCTGAAGTAACCGGAACCTTGAATATCTAAAAATTGAAGCTGACTGACTGGTGACTAGTAATAATATTTTAAAATATGCTTATTATTTTACTTATTAGAATTTCTTCCGCCGCGACGATCGATCGCTGTTTTGTCTGCGTTTCCGTAGAAGATGTACATGAATAGTAGTACATCTCAGACTTGCTCTGTTGGCATGGTTTCGACTTAGAGATCCGTCGCTTGGCTGTAGCTATGCTAAGAATCTATAAACGAAACAGTTTTTGTGACCGAATAGTTCGCCGCATACCCAGTGTCATAATCCTGTGCACGCCACTGGGTGTGGTCATACATATTGATTGAAATTTGAACATGTGATAGCGCATTTTAAACAACATACAGCGCCATCTAGCAGTGAGTAGCGGAATTATTTTCTCAAAGTAAACATACTTTAAGCAACACTATGGTCATTGATATTGATTGAACATGTGATAGCCCGTTTTAAACGACATACAGCGCCATCTAGCAGTGAGTAGCGGAATAAAAAAAATAAAACTGATTTGATGACCGTCGTAAATACAAAATATGATTAACTATACCGGGTATAACAAAAATGCGCAATAGGGTCCAACATTTTTATATATTTAAAGCTAAATACGACTATTTGAATCCATTGATTACAAATTTATTCGATAGATTTCATTAAAATGATTGTAATTATTCCTGATTAAATTTAAATACATGACATACCTATGTATATTTTTGAAATCTCCATTTAATTTCCTTTATTTTGATACCAATGTCAATAAGTTTGGTTAAAAAAGAAAAAATTGAACTACTTACAATTTGGCGCCAAAATCTGCCATTTTGTCATTTTTTTTAAAAAAAGCTATCTAAGGACACTTGGATTGTTGAGACAAATCTAACGATACCTTAATTGTCGAAATCCATCCAGCCGTTTGGAAGATACGTGGGAATAAAGGAATTTACAAACATACAAGATACGCGCGAAAAACACAACCCAGTCGGGTAAAAAGCCAAGCACATTTGCAATAAGTTTTAAGATATCCAAGCCAAGTCTAATTCAAGATAGTCTACATAATTATTATTTTTTACTGTGCGTATAATTTGTTTTTTATAATTTATTACTATGTGGTGACTTAGCAATCAGCCCTTAAATATCAGGTACCAGTGGCGTGCACAGGATTATGACACTGGGTATGCGGCGAAGTACTCGGTCACAAAAACTTTTGTTTCTATTGCGATCAACTTTAGCATACTCTCAATATCTAATCGTAACTGACTGTTGATACTCATTTCAATACGAGATTTACCAAAAGTGTTTAATTTTAAGCAGGCGTCCAGATGTTTTTCTGTATGGTCATGCTTCTTGGCCGCGGAATAGAAATTATTTAAATCTGAATATCCCGAATCAGTCCACACTGTACTAGAATTACTAAATAATATGCAAGGAAAACAATATAATTTAATTGTGTGTACACAACCACACAGCCAGTTATTCGTTTCATAACTTTTAACATAAAACATTCGAGTTACATTATTTTTTTGCTGGTTTAATTGTTGTAACTCGGGTACACACCTACCTTTAGACAGAATTTGAATCTTTTCTCTGAATGACAATGAATTGTGAGAACTTGTTATTTTTAATTTTTAATTAACACACATTTTCAACACAACCTCACAATCAAATAACATTTTTAAAAAATCAACAAACGCACTAGTAAAAGCAAATCACTACAATTATTATAGAAACTCAGTAATAAACTGTTAAATGTACACACTTTCAAATGTTAAAATGAAAAATCTTTTAAGAAAACTATAAATAAACTGGAGCGATTAAATTGTAAACAATGCTTATCACGTGAAATATGCAATATGGCCCCCGCGAAACACAAAACGTTTCTTCTATTAAAACAAATAAAACCTTACTAAACAAAAATGCATAATGTGCATACGTGATTTATTAGATTTCCGTCTATTATACTCGGATTATAGGCAACGAATAATTTCCGACAAGCCAGTTCGGCGGTTTTCGGAAGCGATCGGATAGCCGAGACTCGGCTCTCGATCGGCGATGACTTTCGGCCCGAGAGTCATCGCCTACCGCGGGAGTTGCCGCTATATATATATAATCATGTCGTTATTCATGGGTGTGTGCATTTGCGAAGTATGAAAATTACACATACATGCGATGATATGTCCTGCAGAACGCAACGGCATGAGATGAGTTGCTATTCATAAAATATTATTCGTTTTTAAGTTATTATATTTTTTTAATTAATTTATTTACTATTAATTAAAGTCATCTAAAACGTACGAACGTTTTATTAGAATATCTGTGAATGACAAGTAAAGCACTACATTTCTGCTTACAAGCACGCCCCTGACCATACCGACAGCCTATTACTATTCTCTATTGGTAACTCACGTTCCATTCAGGGTTGATAGTGATTTTTAGACGGTTTCGATGACGCGAAACATGCTTTTTATGCAAAATGAGGCCAATTACGACCACTACAAGAAGGAGCAAATGTGGAAACATTTGCTTCTTGGGAGACTGAGATTCAACAGGCGATAAGTCCTGTAGTAGCAGAAAATCTAGCTGCTGAATCAATTCATCAGAATGAAGACCATTTGATTGATCCCATAGCACGTGTACTTGGCGAAGATGAGGATATCGCTGATTTTTAAGAGGCGTCTTGTGACGTTATAATGCCAGATCTGCAATATCAAGCCGCTGTAACGTCGCTAAATATTCAACAGCGACAACTATTTAATAAAGTAGCAAATAAATTTCTCCACGATGATGCAGGTGAGCCTCTGCATGTATTCGTAACAGGTGGTGCCGGAAGTGGTAAAACGTTCGTAAGTTACTTGTCGAACAAATACGTCGACTTACACATGACAATCATGGAAAAAGTGTAGTTGTCACAGCACCTACTGGTGTAGCAGCTAGACTTATTGGGGGTAGTACCTTACACTCAACCTTCGCGTTACCCATAGAAAAAGGAAGAACGGAAGCTTTGCGACCGATGGCTGGAGAGAGACTTCAGAGAGAACGTCAAAAGTGGCGGCACATAAATTGGGTGATTATAGATGAGATATCGATGGTGCCGTATTTAACACTTCGAAATGTCCACTTGCGACTACAGTACAATACAAACAAAATACCGAGGTTTTCGGTAGAGTTAATATTCTTCTTTTTGGAGATTTAATGCAATTACCTCCGGTTTAGAAAGTTACTGGAGGATCTTATTGCTTCCGTCAGCCACGGATATTGTCCGCCGAAATCAATTAGTGGCAGATTTTCAGTTTTTGTGAATTGCCTCAAAATACCTTACCTCATGGTAAGCTGGTGATACCACGTTTGCAGACGTTTTAAATAGTCTTCGCGTTGGAGAATTAACAATGCAGCAGTTATCAGTAATAGATAGCCGCAGAGTACCATTAACGGGAATATTTGGTGATGGGGAAGCCGTGAGGATTTTCCCCACTACTAAGCTTGTGGAAAATTATAACTTTGTCATAACAAAAGATCTAGAGAAACATACTAAAATTTTTAAAATTAATGCAGTTGATATCTCTATGGACCCGAAAACATACGGCCAAACTCCAAAAAATGAATATATATCGGACGATCCCAATAAAACAGGTGGCATACCAAAAATCATAAAACTTGGCATTGGATCTCGAGCAATGTTAAGGCGCAATATAAATATTAACCATGGTCTTGTTAATGGTGCTATGGGAGTGATCCGTAGTATATAAAGGCCTGCTTTACGCAGAGACCAGCTGGAAGTAGGAGAACTGCCTCAAGCTGTATTTCTAGAGTTTGATGATTCTAATATAACTGGCAATTTACCAGGCATTGGTGTTCGTATAGAGCCGTGCACTACTGAATTTGATGCTTTGCGTGGTAAAGGAAAGATCGAGCGACGTATGCTTCCATTAATTTTGAGCTGAGCGGTAACAGTTCATAAATTGCAGGGCACAGCTTTAGACAGAGCTGCTGTTGATTTAAGCAGTAATATTTTCGCGAGAGGTCAGGCGTACGTGGCTTTGAGCAGAGTCAGATCACATTCAGGTCTAGCGGTTAGTTCGCTAGATCCTTAAAAATTGCTACATCAACCACACGACCAAAACTATCTTGAGGAATTGAACCGCTTACGTCAATTATAATTTTCATTTTTATTTTGTTTCACACGCTATAATAATAATAAATTTTGTCCAATTTACAAAAGTCATAATAGAACACACTCTAGTTCATAGAAATGTGCCGGACAGAACACTAAAAAGTCTAAAATAAAATAAATAATTAGAAAAATAAAAAAAACCCGACTGCAAAAAAACCTAATATAACTAAGATACCTAACGCATTAAAAAGACTGAAACAAGACTGTAAAATCACTGTACTAAAACCTAATTCAACCTCTATTTTATTTTAACAGACTATGGGTTGAAGATTATGTGAAGTGAAATAATTGTCATGGTGTTTGTTAGCAGGCGGGACCCACTTACAAATTATATATCGTACGAAAATAAACGGGTCCCACTTGGATATAAGTACATACCTCACGACATAGGAGGCCATGTCGTGAGGTATGTAGGTACAAGTATATTTTAGTATATAATATAATTATATATATTTTATTTTAATAGGTTATATAAGAATGAAAATAAATATGTAGTACACTTATACACTTCTAAGAAATATAATAATATTTTTAATACTTTTTAGGAACTTCTCAATGGGACATTCATTTATTACGTAACACGATTAAGGGGCGGAAGGGTAGGTGTCAACTATAGTTTATTAGCGTTGAGAAGACGTGTAGTGAAGACAAGAAAAGTATAAAATAATAATATAAAATTATCCAATGACGCAAAAGTCGTGTTTACATTAACCAATAACAGTAAGCCATTTTGACATAATATGCATTTACTGTCTTGTTCACGGGAATATACTATAGTAAAAATTGTCTTACGTGTTACGTGTACATGTTGCGTGTACTTATACGTCGAGTGACTGGAGAAAGATGCGGAGGTGGTATGTTAACTACAAATCCCCCCTCCAACGACAACCTGCATCAATATCTACCCCTACAACCTACACCAGGTATGTTAGGTTACCACCAGTTATAGGTCCTTTAACTATACCTACCAACCTACTGGGGCCTGCTGATTATTTTTAAATAAACGAAATTGGCAAACTGAATGTACCCAGTTTCTAGGCGTATTTATTCTATGTTTTAAACTTTAAATTAGGTATGTTATACGATAAAAAAATTCATAAATACTTGCGCGAACTGCAATAAAATTGTCTCTTTTGCCCACCATCTGCATTCCGATTATGAACTTAAGCGCACCCAAAATAGAAGTAATTTTTGGGCAAAACAAGATTGTTTTTCTATACGCAAATGGCGGAGGAATGATACAATTTTATATGAAAACATTACAGAAATGCATAAGACATAATTTTTAATTATTTTATTTATACTAGATTTTTAACATTATAAACACTTTCTGTTTACTAACAAAATGTATAAAATAATAAATAAATAAGGTAACTAAATGGAATAAGAACTTACTCCATTATGCAATATTCAAGTTTTATTGATCATTTTGAAAATCAGCTGGGTTCTTCCTCATGCGACGATGATGTTCCCTCTCGACGCCTTCGTCAACAATAAAGGCTGAAACCAAAAATATTAGTTTTCAGTTCATTTGAAGTTATTAATTAGTTTGAGGTATGCTCTGGCCTCTGGGATATGTCCCTTACATGGCGAATAGAGTAAAGGAGCACCATCTCTCTAAAGTTCTACCGCTAAAAAGTATCTGATAAAAGGAATTAAATAATAGTTTCAAAACATTGGCCATAATGGCACTAGAGTCAGAATGTGATATATAGTTACATATACAAGGTTCATTCTCTCTCTTGTCCATATTCAATAATACTGAACTGACTGCACATAATATTAAGTCTTTATACCTATGAAATTGCCGTTTTCTATTAAAAAATTTAAACTATTTTTTTTCATGTATTTTTTATTTATATTAATCGAAGTAATCACCCCTGCAATCAATGCATCTTTGCCAACGCAGTTGCAGTTTATTGATGCCCTTCTTAAAGAAATCAGCTGGACGGGAGGCAACAAATTCTTCAAAGGCATTTTCTACTGCCTTTCGGGTGAATTTTTTTCCCGCTAAGAAGTTATCCAAATTCTGAAAAAAGTAGTAGTCTGTAGGCGCAAGGTTTGGTGAGTAGGTCGGATGACGGAGAGCTTCCAACCCCAGTTTTTGCAACTTGGAGATCGTCTGCTGTGCAGAATGAGGTCGCGCGTTGTCGTGCAGGAGCAGCGGCGACGAGCGATTGACCAATGCTGGTTGGAGATATGCCAGCTTCTCCATCATTGTGTTCAGTTCTTCACAGTACACATCTGCAGTAATGCTCACCCCGTTTGGTAAGAAGCTGTGATGAATCACACCGGCGCTAGACCACCAAACAGTGACCATCACTTTTCTAGGTAAGTTTTCCTTTAGGGCATTGTTTAGGTGCTGAACCAGAATCCAACCAACTTGCTGAGCGCTTGCGGTTATCAAACAGAATCCATTTTTCATCGCAGGTAATATAGGTAGATATAGTACCCAGGTACAATTTACTTTATTTATTTATTTAAAATACCCATTTATACCCGGATCTGAGTATTCTGGCAGAAAACCCTAAATGTGACAAACTTCATATTATTATATATTATTTACATTACTATCATCAATAAATATTTTATTGACTTTTGTAGCGCAGTGGTTAGCGCATGGCGCTCAAGCCGGAGATAGTTTCGAATCCCACCAATGATCGAAAAAAATGTTGTGTTCCAGGGTCATTTATTAAATATGTGTATAATAAAAATCTGAAATAAATGTGTAGTATAATAAAAGTATTAAATATATTTCTTGTTGTCTGGTACCATAACACAAGTTCCACAAGGTCTTAGCATGGGACCAGATTGATGTGGTGTGAAAGTGTCCAAAGATTGCTGTTAGCATTAACATAGGATAAGAGCCAATAGCAGTGAATTTTTTACAACTTTATTGATTACTAAGTATGAGCATAGACTTAATAATACATAGTTTTAATAAATGAAAACCGACAATGTCTCGAAAATGTTTATAGAACGGAACACAATTTCAAAATAAAGTGTTTTAACATTAGTTTCGCTTAATAATAATATTCGCTTATTAATTAAAGGCCGAAATTAAAAATATAAAACAATTTACAAAGGCGAAACCGCGGGAAACAGTACACAGTGAATATATCATCTAGTCAGATCGGTAGCGCGCGGGAGTCTGGCGACATAGATGATAAGTAACTCTACTGAAGGTCTGGCGAGAGCGCGTCGGACGCGACCCGCAGGAAGCTTGTCCTGACGCGTTGCTGGCCAGCGGTGCGTTTGCACTGTGGTGCGAGCGAGAAGGCACGGTCTCCGGTGCACTCGTTATATAGTTAAATTATATAAAGTGCTTGTCCATTCTTGTTAGAAAAGTTCATTTTAATATTGCATTTTACATATTTTTAGACATAAAATGATAAATAAAAAATCTTATACAACTTTTTTTTATACTGTAGCTAACTAAAACTATAGCTACGATATAATAATTTCACTTACGTGGTGCTACCCTGAATACATTTTCACGGATCGTCGAAAAATATTAGGGATCCCATTTGATATGGCCCCAGCATACGCTCGTTGTTCATGATGAGACAACTTATATGTAATAAGTCCTCTTATTTCAGCTAATTCTCCAAAGTGCTTGCCCATTTTTATGAGGTTTTTAGTCTCACTCCTTTGGAAATTACGGTAATGAGAAAATTACGTAAAGATCGAACACCTTCGCAAAGTACAGCACATAGATGATAAGTACTACTACTGAAATAGAATAGATTCCACCTCTCCGTAGTAATACTTATCATCTATGGTTCCACCCATTCCACCTCTTATTACGTAGTTATCAGTCTACATTCTCTACATTCTCTTTCACTACCTACTGTACCAAATTTCAATAAAATTCGTTCAGTAGTTTTAAGGTTGTAAGAGTAACAAACAACATCCATCCTCACAAACAGTTCTTCTTTCAGGGTTAGCTACCAAACCGGTGGTAGGCATCACGTAGGGACAATTCCATAAGTGTTATAATTAACCTACTAGCTGTTGCCCGCGGCTCCGCCTGCGTAAATACAGTAACATCCCAAAGGAACACTACTTTTTCGGGATAAAAAGTAGCCTGTTTTAATCCAGAGCGACTAATACCATACCAAATTTCATCGCAATCCGTTCGGTAGTTTTTGCGTGAAAGAGTAAGAAACATCCATCCATCCAAAGAGAATGTAAACTACGTTATACATCCACCAATATCCTCACAAACTTTCACATTTTAATATTAGTAGGATATGGAAATAAAACTTTTTTTAATTTGAATTAAGTGTGAAAAGCTCTTCCTATAACTTAAATCAAAAATAAAATGAGGCCAAATTAAAAAATGATAATTTATGCCTTTGGTCTTTTTATTATTATCAAGTTGTTGTCATTTTCACTATAATATTATGCCAAGTCCATTTTTGTAAATTTTAAAACTAAGCTTAGTTTTAAAAACAATTTGCATTTTGTCTTTTCGTGATTATGGCCAAATCAGATATGTATGGATGAAACACATTTTCCAAGTAACAGGGGTTCTCGGAAACCTAATTTATCATAGGTGAAGGCATCAACAAAAGCTAGTAGGCTATAAATTATAAATATATTGTGTAAAAGCCATGGAAATGTACTACCTAGTTTATTTAATAAAAATAAAAGGCTTTTTATTTTAAAATTTAATAGCCCTAAAATTAAAAAGTATATTCTAAAACAAATTAGTTATCATTAGATGCCATATGCCTTATTAAATTGGTGATAAATTTATCCACTTTTCGTACATCTTGTTGCACTTCTGTTTTGTACTGAATGCACTGAAAGAAAAACAAATTGTTAGCATGGTATAAAATTATATTAAGATATTTGGATTTATAATGCCAATGAATTAAAATACAAAATTGTCAGGACAATGACAAGATTAGAAAAACAACAAATACATTAGTAGAATAGTTAAGTAATAAAAATAGGTAGTTATTCATTCCGTCTATAACTATGCTAGAATATCGTTTTTATGAGCTTTGTGACGCGTTTTATTAAAATAGTTTCTATTGTCATAGGCGTACAAACATGAAAGGTACCTTCTTATTATCCGTAATTTTGACCAAGAGTAATCCTTTGGAATGTGAGTATTTTACACTGTATCGAGTATTTATCGGATCTCTAAGATACAACATTTCAGCAGACTTTTCAAATTCTTCCCAATTAGGTATGAATGTCATTGTAAATGTTAATTAAACTGTTGTACTTGTTGAGCGTTTAAATTACACACAATTAGGCTGTCGAGATTAAATTTATTAAAATATTTTTATTTAAGGAATTGGTTTTTAATTTCCAACAGCACAATATATTTTTTTATTTTCTAACCTCTATCCCATATTGACACAACTCATAACTTATTTGTCAAACTCAACGGACAACGACATTGCTGTACATGACAAATAAGCAATGCCATCAAGGGTCTATTCCGTATTGTACTCGAATATTGACAAATATTTCGTTGCTAATTTAATTTACTACCTAAGAATTGTTAAATTAAATTAAATAGCGTATTTTATTAGTTAACGCGTTTGCTACATCCAATCAAAAGCGCCATTGACTAGTTAAACAACCAACAAAAACCTCAGAAACCGGGCATTATGCTCTCCTAAATGGCGTCAAGCCAGTGTTGCCAGGTGCATTGCACAATTTATCTGTATATCACTGCTTAAGGCTGGGACTATATGCACCGGAATCCAGAAGGCCGTAGAAAATCTTGAGCATTTAAAATAGAGCTTTGCGCTAATACAATAGAGTTGAAAATCGAAGTGTCAGGATATGTCAAAATCGAGCTGTCATATATGACATTAACATTTGACTCGACACTCATGTGTTCCGACTTTCAACTCTAATGTATTAGCGCAGAGTTCTATTTTCAGTGCTCTGAATTTTCACCTTTGTTTCGGATTCCGGAGTATTTAGTCCCAGCCTAAATCTGTATAAATCTGTATTACCATTTTGCATGAAATCTGTATAAAATCTGAATCATCAAAGAAAAAAATTATTTATACCAAATGTTTCTATTTTTATTATATGTAGGTATATAATATATACTTATTGAACACAACATATTTATCTACTAGATTAAATTAATTTTGCTTTAATTGTTTGTATTTAAAAAGTCTGAAACAATTCTAAACATACCGCGGAAAAGATAATACTTCTTCACAATTTTCTTTTCTCGCATTTCGCAGAGTTCGTTTATTATACCACAAAACAAGCCATAAATTTCAGCACTTAATCGAATATTTATTTTTTATTTTACTATAAATTAAACGTAATAGTAAATAGTCATATGTAATAATAACGTATAAGTAAATAATTATTTCTAATATCATATTTTACTTCTCAATTAAAAGCTTGTTACAAATGACATTAGCTGTCATTACTTTAGGTGCCAACATTGAGACAGTAAATTGCTGCCAATTTTAAATGTCACTTAATTATATAATTGTAAAGTCGTAATTCCAACGTCGTAAAACTGGACTCCAACGCCAACTTGCGAAAACCACAGAAAAAAAATCTGAGCCAACCTTAAAAAAACGAAAAGACATGGAGATGGCTTTCTCTTTCACTCTTATGGGTTTTTGCCTTTGATGTTTTGTGAGACAAATAGCTGCCTACGGCTTCGATTTAAGTCTAGTAGTAGTCAGTATTTTAAGTTAAGCCATGTATATCCTTTTTCCTTGATTGACACTATTGACACTAATGACGGTTACTTAGAGCAATAAACCAACCGGTGACGAAAAGAGCGATAATATCTATGCGAAAAAGTCTGGCACTTTCCGCGCGGGGGACGAGGCACGCACACAAATATGGATTACACACTAATGCATTTTCAATCACGTCGTTACACACGCAAACGAAAAGATTGTCAAAAGAAACATAAACTATACGCAAACATGTACTACATACACACAGAGCCTGTTAGTATACGAGCGTATAGACGTCATTTTTATAGAAGCAATGCAGTGCACTAGGCACTATTTATATTTTAATATCGATGAGTTCGACATTAGCCATGGAAAGTATAGTATAAGCGTATTATTAAATAATAAGGTACTTTCCATGGTGAACAGAGTAGGCATGTTGTCTAAATTTTTTTTTGTCTATATGATGTTAGACTACATGTTATTATACAATCTAGAACCCATTTTCGTATATCTTAAAAATAACGAATAAAATTTTAAACGATAAACTTACTAAAAGATAGAGAGCGATATATCGGCCTGTGACGTCACGAGTTGTGTCATAAATTAAAATTAAAAATTGATATTTATATATATATATATATATATATATATATATATATATATATATATATATATATATATATATATATATATATATATATATATATATATATATATATATATATATATATATATATATATATATATATATATCACGTGACCTAAAACTATAATATACAACTACATACCTACATATTTTATTATACATTTTATACATTATACATATACCATACTTATATACTGTACCAAACCATAAATTCTTCAGGGATTTCTTCTTGACTGACTACAACCTGATTTTTTTACTAAAAAACTACTAATTACTTCTAATTCCAGTAAGTAGTAGATGCTTATAAGTGTAAGAGAGATATACAGAGTATAAAAATACTAAGTGCCTTTCGTTTTTGCTTAGGAGTAATTTCGTGTGTAATAGAGAGAGAGAGAGAAGATCGGACTATAGTTTCGCTATTGTTATCCGTTTCACAGTAAATGTCGGTAGCACGTACGCTAAACGCAGGTAGTTATTTTTTACTTGTGACGATATACACCTACACTGAGTTATTCTGTTATGTTATTTTAATTGCAGGTATATTTAACTCAATATCGACTGTTATGTGTTATTTTTAAATACGTGTTAATGTTACCTGTAAAGATAACCAATAAATGTATAATAAATGTTTCACCTCCACTGCAGGTTGCAGTCCTGCGGCAGCCGGCAGGACAGTACCGGATTAGCCATATAGGCGGAGGCAGCAAAGGCTACGGGCCCCGTGCTTTGGGGAGCCTAGCGCTCCAACGTCTGCCGCCGGTCGCATCGACCGCGGGAGCATAAAAAATAAATTTCATACATAGTAATAATATTGCTAAAAATAGAACTCCGCGCTATTGCCCAATACAATAATGCTGCAAATAGAACACACGCCAGCAATATTTTTTCTAAAGTACACAATCTTTCAGGGTGTAAAGTTCAAGTAGTAAATAGAAAAAAAAATGTGCTCGCTCGCATTTAAAATAAATATCATAATAAATTACTTACTATCGACTCGTACTCGTGTAAACAGTATTTTTTTTTTGTGAATTGTATTACGTATTCTATATTCGTCTCGTTCGTTCGTTTACGTTTTTGTGTAAAGCTTCCAGATAATTTAAAAATATATTACAAAGTAAAGGGCAAGATAATACATTTTAACATATGAGCTTTTAACAATGCAATCCTACAGTTTATTAAAAAATTAACTGTATGACCTTGTGTATGGTAAGTATAAGATTAATTTATATAGAAATAAAAGGTTTTCATTTTCATTATATACCCTAAACTGGAGAACCGAAAGCAAACCATCGCAGAATTTGCTACGGGCCCCGCGCTGGCTTAATCCGGCACTGCGCCAGGATGAACCCTTGAACCGTAAGGCTAGGACTTAGTGCATTAATCCAACCAGAGAACTGCCAAAGGTACGAGACCGTGTTTCCAAAATCACATTTTTTTAAAATACATTTTAAACAAAGATTTTTAGAAGTTTTTCAATATAACTTATTTCAATTTTTCTGCAGACTAAAGGATGTCACAGACGTCAAAGATAAATAAATTTTTTTATCTTAAGATGCCTGGTTATTAATTATTTCATAATAAAGAACGTAATAATAGGTCTTTACCGGCCTTTTCAGGCCTAAAAGGTTTGTCACTCACTCAGTAAAATAAAACACAAGTTTTTTTTGGAAGTCGGTTAAAAATAACAGTGCGCTAAAAAAAAATAATAAAAAAAATCGGCCGTTCAGAGAATGCGTTCCTGACACCTATCAGTTAGTCACGACTAGTGATGGGCACAACATAACACTGAGTTCGTTACCGTTCCTCCAAAATGAACCGCCGCATTATTTTTAAGATTATTTTCGTTTTAAATTGGCGGAATCATTTAAAATTTATATTTTAGTTATTTAAGTGGAAACCAAAAAAAGGTAATATTCATATAATAAAATTGTTTTATTTATTCTTTGTTACAAAGTTACAATCTGCATTTCTATGCAATAAAGTACATTGAATTGAATGTGCGTACAGAATATTAATCAGACTCCGATTCGCTTGAGGAGGTGGTGTCTTCATCATCATCTTCGCCTACATGTATAATTATATTAATATACATGTATAATTATGTATATATATATATATATATATACCATTTTCAACCTAAATATAAAAATGTTTGGTCGTAGTTTTATTTTTATATTTCATAAAAGTTATCTTATAGTCCATTATTTTCAAATTCTTAAAAAGAAAAACAAAACGTATTATTTTATAAAGTATAACTGTATAAGAACAGATTACGATACTATTATTGCCTGTTATTGTTAGCACAGCACTACAAATATAAAGCGCTGACATAACCTTGTAATAGCGCAGTATAGATTTAGAAAAATATTGTTTACCAAGTTATTTGACACTCAGTTAGGCACAAAATTATAACATTCATTGATTATTGATATAATAATGTTGTTTTAATGCTCATCAATTGTTAAAACGTAAACAACCAGCAAAAATATTTTTATCGTATCTGCAACGCCATTACAAAGTTACGTCGTCAGTTCAATCGCGACGTGTCAGGAACGCATTCTCTGAACGGTCGTAGTACAACGTAGTATAATACAATACAGCTAATACAAAATATTATTTTTCTTTTATGTATGGCGGCCTCGGTGAGTTGCCAATGTCCGTAATACAAAATCGAACACATGAGTTAGAGACAAATGTCAATGTCATATATGACAGCTCGACAAACGAAACTTTCATTTTCAACTCTATTGTAGAAGTTTTGCCGGGGAGTTCAATGGGTGACGTTGTGGGATTTTGTATTTCCTCATAAATTTGTGTTATTTCGGTTCTGTGTAATATTGGTAGAATAATAACCATTAAATATTCGTTAACGTGCACAAGTGTGGGCAAGTGATACAACTTCTAAAAACGTGCTATTTGGTGTCCCGCCAAAACTCCATAAGAACTTTCATTAAAGCGTCTACCACTTTACTGAATCGACTGACATGACTCATCGACTGTACTGACTATTTATTTGGACTTTTACTAGATTTTAGACATGACGATATAGGAATACAGTGTTGAAAATTTAAACGACAGTTCTATTTCCCGCTTTTTTACTTGACACTGGCAAATGATTTTAAGATAAGCCG
The DNA here is from genome assembly GCA_963565745.1 of Phengaris arion. Taxonomy (NCBI): domain Eukaryota; kingdom Metazoa; phylum Arthropoda; class Insecta; order Lepidoptera; family Lycaenidae; genus Phengaris; species Phengaris arion. Next base: position 13,002,256 of record OY751438.1, read on the forward strand.
AAGCAATATATATATAGAAAAAAAAAACTCTATTGTATTAGCGCAGAGTTTTATTTTCTATGTTCTGAATTTTCACCGGCATTCAGGATTCCGGAGCATATAGTCCCAGCCTTAAATATCGGCCCTGCAAGCAGAGCTTTTAGTAGAAGTTAGGACGCTTGTTGCTCAATGTGTGCAGAATATTTAAAAATACGTTAGCTAGGGTTGCTATAATTAAAAATAGAATCTGTATTTGAAAATACAAGCGTAGTAGGTACTTATCATCTATGTTGAGCGCAATCCAATAGAGATCGAGTACATTGCAGAAAATCAATACAGTGATGTTTCCATTCGCCTTTTTAAAATGAGAACGTGACAAAACATTATATTTCGAAGAAACCATTTTAGTTAAAAAGAATTTGAAGCTTGATGCTCTTTTTTTATTTATTTACATAGTGATGCAAATTCTCATAGTTACGGCGTGGTAGAATATTCTGCGTTTGATTGAACATCTTCGCTGAAAACTATACTTAAGGTTAGTAAAATTCCAAATACATTTCAATTTATTAGAAACGAACGTATATACTCACATACTATAATTATAATCGAAAAGATAGGACTATCGATCCTCGCCATTGTCTGCATCGAGCATGGTGCATTGCGTTTTTATATACACGAATATAGGTAGTAGAGTGTAGTTAAGTAGAGACCTACCTTCAGGGCTCAAAAAATTTGAATATCGTATTTTCATTCTAAAATATTTTGCTCATTCTAAAATACTTATCATTTTGCAACTGCCGATACTTTACTATGAGGTACGTTTTAATTTATTTGATTTCAAATCTTCTTTTCTCATCCTTCCGTACATATTGTGTGCAATGTTTAAAACAGAGGAAACCTTTCGAAGCATCAATTATTTAATTATCTTTGGTTGTTATGTAATAAGATGTATCTATTTGAGTATATTAAAATGTTAGGTAGCTTCCAACAGCAGTAAGACAGGTCCTATGTACATTATAGGTAGGTACCTACTTAATTACCCCACAAGGATAGTTGGTTGATAATTGTAACCAAGGACAAAAGTCCAAATAAACAGTATAGGTACATACTTATCAATAAAAAAATTACCAATTGCTAATACATACAGTAGCTGAAACTTGATTATGCCTCCCTCAGTAATATGGATTTTATTTAGCTGGACTGCTAACCATGATCATTATATATTTTTTCTCAATTATATTTCTGACTTTGCTTCTTCCAATTTCTTCACATTTACATTGATTTTTTTGAGTTTGTTTTTGTAGATTATCTTCTTACAATATGCAAAATTGAGTATAGAAACAACTCTTCTTCATTCATACAATATACAGATTTTCAATTATCTGAGTGCTCAGAGACAGCAACTAGTCTGGTTATTTGAGTCTCTCCTGAACTTTGTTTAGACTATCGAAAAAAAATCTAAGATACCTACTAATTTAGCTAAACATATTGATAATATTATATTCAACTCAAGCCCAGGAGCTCAGTGTAAGACTTGACATTGAAGTGCATCGACACTGCAGACATATTTTGTGTAAAGTTGAAGTTATGACTGAATGCAGTTAATATAGATTTCACACAACTGCAGCTGACCTTTTGAAGTTGATATTATGACTGAATGAAGTCAAACACAACTGCTGCTTTGTATTAACAAATCAAAAGTACTATTGAAATAGAAATAGATAAACTAAGGACAAATTCACCTCAGAAACTGGACATCATTTTAATAATATAATTGTCACAATATTGTGACAATAATAACAATAATATTGAGACAATATAGTTCAACAGCAAGATCCAAAAAAAGTTAAAAGTAAGTAATATTACATATGTTATTGATTCTTCGAGGTTCTTGATGGAAATTCATGTTTCACAGTAATAACATACAGGAATCACATCACATCTAATGTGTTATAATATTATACTAATATGAATTTGTGATATGCAGTAGAAAATGGAATAAGTTAGTATAAAAATTTAAATTGCATTGCACAAAATTGTAAAAATTTCATGATGCTGGCAACCCTTTGCACAGTGTTTACAAATTAAAAAAAATGTAATCTACCTACACCTGATGATGACTTTGTTGAATCCGCTCATGTAATATATTAAAATTAATGTAAAATACTTATTCTTATCCTGTGTGTTATTACTGTAAGTAATATTATTTTTAACTACAAACTACAACAATTTGTGTGGCATAAGGTTGTCTGGAAGAGACCATATAACTCGAAGCGATCAAAGCAGTTTTAGTACAATTTCAAAAACATGCCCACTTAGAATTATGCATAGGTGTCACTGACTATTAACTAGTTAGCTAGTCACTAACTAGTTAAAATGTTTAGAGAAATGTTTATCCATATTGTTTATCTATGTTGTTTATCTATCAAATGTTCCATTGTTTTCCTATTTAACACAACACACAAAGATTTTCTTGATAGATGATTAATATTTAATGTTATGTATTGTACCTATTTCATTAGGCCAAAAAATGTAGGCATAACATTATTAAAGAATGTGTGGAATAGGGATGTTGTCTAGTGCGGAATATTAAATTAAGTATATCTAAAATAAATAGGTATTTAGATTGACGCGATTAAAAATTATAAGCAAATAAAAAATATTGCCCATCTCTTTCTCGCAAAACTATCTGCTACGTCACAAGTTGCTACCGCCATACATTTTGTAATGACAAATGTATGGTGGGTGCAACTCGTGACGTCGCAGGCTTATATATCACTCTCTTTCATATTGTAAATTTAAATTGTTTGTATCTTCGTAATTTTTTAAGATATACGAAAATGGGTTCTTAGATAGTTTATTAACATGTTGTCTAACATCGAATAGACGAAAAATAATAATTAATGGAACATGCCTATTGATACATATTGCCAAGCTAAATTTAAATATGCAAACAGAGTTTATCTATAAGCTATATGCAACATTTGACGCATTTTTTGTACATTTCTTTCATTAACATTTACATTTTTTTCCAGTAAACATTTGTACCTATCCGTACCGTTACCGTTACCGTTGTAATATATCTTGAGCATGGTGATTGGTTCCACCTAGGTATTGTGAACAAGTTAAAAAGATATAACACCAAGCCGAAATCAGCTAATATTTCCACCACCACTCCATATTATAAATATTAGCTGATTTCGGCTAGAAAAGTCCATTGCGAAACAACATAATACAAAACTACACTTACGAAAAGTGATTTATCAAATAGTTATTTTTTATATCTATATTAATATTTTAATTCTTCTAAGACTAATCGTTTCTCAAGCGTGGGGTCGCGGCCCCCGCGACGATGTTGTTTTTAAAGGGGGTCGTAGTCTGTTGAAAAATATAGGTACAAAAGATTCGTTTCAAAAACGAATGAAACGAATGAACGAACGAAACGAAACGAACGTTCGAACCAGTGAAGGCTAATATAACGTATAGCTGATTAAAATAGCGCGCTTTGTACATATTATTACTATAATTTTATAGTGACGGCGTCGCTAGACTTTTGGCTTTTTCGTGGGTCGCATCATAAAAATGGTTGAGAGACGTGATCTAAAATTATAATTAATATCACATAAATTAAACAATTTTGTACTTTTTTATTACACAATACAATACGTATTTAATATGTAAAATACCGAAAAATTTAAATAAGAAAATCTAAAGAACTAAGTAAATGTGATAGAATCATTCTGTAAACAGTTTTGGATTCAGCACACTAAAGTACATTAAAATCACATAAGAAAGTTTTTGCACCCGACTTTAAAAAATAATTTGCAGACCAGTGTTATCAGGTAAGATTGATTTATGTATTACATTATAGCTGTGTATTATGAAACAATTAATGATGTAATCTATATATTTTATATTATAAAAAGAGATGTCCTCACTGACTGACTTTAAATATACTCCGACGCATGCAACGCTTACGATAGAAATGTAAGACTTGGACAGTAGTTTTAGTTTATGATGTAGACTATGGGATTTTCATAATTCCACCCTTAAAGCACTAAGTCTAATAGTCTCTCTAATACAAGCTGAAAATCGATCACATAAGGCTGGGACTATTAGCTCCGGAATCCGGAAGGCCGTAGAAAATTCTGAGCATTGAAATAGAACTCTGCGCTAATACAATAGAGTTGAAAATCGAACACATGAGTGTCGAGTCAAATGTCCATGTCTTAAAAGACAGCCCGGCATTCCGGATTCCGAAGCATATAGTCCCAGCTTATGTGTCGAGTCAAATGTCAAATGTCGACAGCTCGACACTCGACAGCGATTTTCAACTTTATTGTATTAGCACAGAGTTCTATCTTCAGTGCTCTGAATTTTCCCGGGCCTGTTGGATTCCGGATCATATAGTCCCAGCCATAAGGGGTGATTGACACATGAGGAAGGATGCTACATTGGCAGTTATCTTGCAAAATACCCCTGAAGCCCCAGATATTGAATAATAATTAACACAAAATATGGAATGGATCTTGATACTTTAATTAAATACAGTTTTGGAAAATACATTGTCCAATAATTTATATTATATAATTTGCATCTACAATTTTTATTAATTTAAGCTCTTCAGCATGTGAAGACATGCATGGGGAGCTACCCCTAAAAACTAAATTTTAAATTGATACCTGAAGCAAAAACTTTCAGTACAGTTTTACGAGAATTGTGCAAGCGGAGAAGTATGAAATTTGGCCGGTAAATTAAATTGTATGTGATACATAAAATTAATAAGAAGTAACAATAAATAAATAAATAATAAATAATTAAATAAACATTTACAACAACACACACTATCCCAGGTTTTTAAATATTTACCCACACTATTGTGTTTGATAGATACAGTTTTGCTTCACATTGACGTTTGTCCATCTGTCATAACCTTTTTCGTTTTTTTTTTCTACCTAAGAGCTAAACTATAAGGGTACTTGTAGTTACTATGGAACTCTTATAAGGAATCTGACATTGTTGTATTTACTTATATAGAATCTATATCAACATAGCAATGTCAGATTCCTTTTAATAAAGATATTCATAATGATTTAATTTTTTGCTTTTCATTGAGTCTTTTGGTAAATTATAAAAAGAATGTTTTATGCTTCCAGATATTTTGTTTATAGGAAGTTGAAAAAAATTACAAATATATCACTGTAATTGTAAGGTAAAATGGAAGAATTGAACGGGGAGCTTTACGGGGATGGCCTTCTTAGTTTGGGAGATGAAGGTTCTTTAGAATCTTCTGATAATGGAAAGCAGGATCAAAATTGTAAAATTTGCGAGTAAGTCTTATTTTGCTACTTATTAAAATAAATATGATACCTATGAGTTGCACATTATGCCTAAGCGCACAGCGGCGGCCACCGAAGTATATGCATTGTACCGCTGGCCACTTGCGGCCAAGTGTGCGCACTGATGATAAAATGCATACATTTCGCCGCCTCGGCCCGGCCGCCAGTGCGCGCTTGGGCTATGTGACAGTGCATCTTACAAAGTTTTTTTATGTATTTTAGCAATAAATTATGCAGTCCTCGAGTATTGTCTTGTCTTCATGTTTTCTGCGAAGCATGCATCGATAAATTAATGGTTAATGAGGCTGGTGATTCTCTTAAATATGATTTGGCTGTGGAATGCCCTTTGTGCAAACAAGAAACTAAGGTAAGCTAATAGTTATTTTAATATAATTTATTTATTTTTATAATTGATGAAGCTTAACTGATACAAATCTTATGTTACATAAAACAGATGCCTAGTGGTGGAGCGGTTTCTCTGCCATCTGATTACGTCGTTACCAACATCTTAGACGTCTCGTCTATGGACCAGTCTGTTGTTTGCACTTGCTGCAAAAGCAAGGAACCTGCCGTTGCTAGATGCACTGACTGTTCTCATTTCCTTTGCGCTAATTGTAATTCAGCACATGAGTTCATGCGGTGCTTCGAAAACCATCGCGTTGTCCCATTCGATGCTTTGCGATCTTCTAAAGAAAAGGCCGCTGTGCATAAACCAATATTTTGCGCTCGCCACGTAGGCGAAAGCCTTAAATTTTATTGCTGCGAGTGCGAGGTCGGCGCGTGCACGGAATGTTTGCCGGTTGAGCATAAAGTCGGCGAACATCGCTGCGAGCGCATTGTGGATGCCGAACCGAATTTACGCGCAGAGCTTCGTAATTTTATCAAGGAAGCGAATGCGAGGGCGGTTGCCGCCGGAAGTGCATCAGCCAAACTCGACGATGCTCTAGGAGAGCTTCAGCGTCAACGCGACGACGCGGAAAACTTAATCAATGAAGCTTATCATTCTTATGTGGCTGCTCTCGGACGACGCCGTGACAAGGCACTCGAAGAGCTCGAACATCTGCATAAAGAAAGAGAGCTTAAAGTGATGGATCTATTCGATCGCGTTGACAAAACCGTTCAACGTATAGATTGCGCTTGTAACTTTGCCGCAAGACTTCTGCGCCGCGGTGACGGAACCGAGATCGTTATGTTAAAGAAAACGGTCGCATCCCAATTCGCTCGAGTCATGGAAGATGCACCAGAATTCGATGTGGACTACTCGGTGGAGTTTGTTACCAATGTGGACAAATTTGACGCCATAACTGAAGAGACCTTTGGAACGTTTCGCACCGAAACGACAAAAGCGGAAGAAAGGAAACGTGCAAGCGAAGCGTCTGCCATCGTATCTTTGGCTTCCAACTGTCATTCACCTGCTGTTTCTGTTACCAATGCTCCAGTATTTGATGATTTTCCTCTGGGTATGCGGAGAGTAACCGGTGGCGTGGGAAGCTTGGTCGGTGTTCCGAACGTGGGAAGTGTGCCACCGATGGGAGTGGGTAGCGTACCTGGAGTCGGCACCAACAACAGCGTTATATCGGGAGTCGTTAACAACGTGTCTGGCGTAGGTGCCGGGGTCGGTGGCGTGCCAGCTTTGCCGTCGATGGTCGAGTACAATTTACAACAGCTGGCCAGTATTGCCGAGAAAGAAGTGCCGCCTCCGCCTCATGCGTCGCCCGCACCGACATTCACCCTCGCCGAACTACTTGCAGGAGATCTGAACTCGCCACAAGCATATAATAATCTGCAGGCCCTGGCGAAATTGGGACTGAATGCGGGTAAGCTTGTTACCTGCATTATTGTGTCACTTGTATATTTCTGTAACATAAAAGTTAATTCAAAGATAAAAATCAAATAGTAGTTGTATCTTTATTTTTCTGTGATGAAAATAAGTTTGTTCTGCATAAGTGACAAAAGCGATTCTCTCAATCTAATGGCAATGCTTATTTTCAGATGTGAATGGTTTTGGTAGCGTTGGTAGTGTAGGCGGTATGGGGGGCGTTGGGCCTCGAGGGGTTTCCCCCGGGAGACCCCTACTGACGGCTGTTGAGGAAGCGGCCTTGGTTGCACCACCGGCACCATTGGTTCGAGCGACCAAAGCCACACCGATGCACATAAGGTTCAAGTTTGGGCAACTTGGCGGTGGTAAAGGGCAATTTAACTCACCCCACGGATTCTGTCTCGGCAACGATGAGGACATCATTGTAGCTGATACCAATAACCATCGGATTACGGTATGTGCAAAGAATTGTGACAGTAACATCATAATATTACTATAATGTACATATTATGTATGAAATATTGTTATTATTTATGTCTGTCACACATTAGCTAGTTGTGACTGTATTTTTCTAAAGACTTTTATTTACATATTTGTTTTACAATTGTAGGTGTTTGATAAGTCTGGTAATCATAAATTCAACTTTGGTGTTGCGGGAAAAGAGGAGGGTCAGTTATGGTATCCACGCAAGGTAGCGGTCGTGCGTGCCACGGGGAAATTCGTGGTTTGCGATAGAGGCAATGAGAGATCCCGCATGCAAATATTCACCAAAAATGGACACTTCCTGAAGAAAATTGCTGTAAGTTTTTTTGCTAAATTCCGTATTTAATTTCCGTCCGTAATTTCGTTTATTTTAAAGGTGAAAACAAAATCTGATACTTTAAACCCTTTCTAAAGGACTGTTCTCAAGAAATACAATCAAATTGATAGCCTAAATTAGAACGTCTGACTAAATCAATAAATCGATACATGTAATAAAATAATATAATATAATGGTTTTTGTGTTAAACGCGAGCGAGTGGGAAAACATTAAACTTCATTAAAATACAATAAAATCATCAGCGTAACGTCGCGTTCTGTTATACCTTTACAATGTAAGTAGTTGGGCTGACTAGACCTTAAGTCAAGTTATTCTACCATCATATTAGATCGCCCGTCGGCCAGACAGTCAAACTTCCTTCAGTCTTATTGCAGAGCACTTTCTTGTTGTACTATTTCTTACTCTTATTTCTAAATCCTATTTCTAAATAATTATTGTGAGGTGTGTTAATAAAGAAACCCTTAAAATGCGATCCGCGAGGCCCCGCATAACATTGGCGGCAGCGGTGGGATTTTAAAGTAAAAATCCGAAATTTCAGAAAAACTAGTGAAAGCTGTGAAAATCTGTGCTAAAATCAGTGGAAAACTAGTGAAAATTCATAATAAGTGTTGTGTGAGTGGAAAAGTGAGTTCCTGAAAGCACAAATCCTATGGCGAGAATAACGCCATATCCTGTCGTAGTCCTCGCAGTATCCTGTGGCGAGAATAACGCCATATCGTGTAGCAGGCCGCAGCCCTCACAGTATCCTGGGTCGCGGTCATCATGCGGCTAAGTGGATAAATTCATTACCATTAACAAAATTTAATAAATCTAAATATCCAAAAAATAACATACAAGGCATTCCGAATAACCCATTCGCTGAGTCTACGTCCGTCATGCTTCTTATCTTCACCTCCGTGATCGCCAGTTCACTGTAAGTCTTTAGTCACTATTTCTCAAACATTAAAAGTTCTCTGTCTTTCAAACTTTATTTTATATTAGGTAAAATTATTACTTGCAACCGTTAGATTTCTTTAGGCATATTTTTATAATAATATACTGTACTGTCATCGTCCTCGTCTAACGTTAATTTCGGCACCAGGAACCAGTAAACCAGCTGAGCCTATTAATGTTACAATAATGCCAGCTGTAGAATTAAATATTTTAATTAAATTTATCGGAAAGTTTGATTGATGGGAGTAGAGATAAATTGAATCCTTTCTGAAGTAATTGCAACAATGCACTAGGGTTAGCTAACGATGAACAAAAGAAAACCATTTTTAAATATATATTAAGTCGGCTAGAAGGTCGCGCAGAGTCCGCCGCTTATATTAAAGAATTCGATGACTGGGACCAATTAGAAGAGTTATTAAAACACAATTTGGAGAAAGAAAGCATGATGAAGCAAGATGTGTATAAACACATCTCCAAACCAAACTCCTAAACAATAAACAAGGTGTCAGTGAATCAGTCAATCAGTTCTCTCTCAGAGTTGAAAATTGTCTTAGTAAATTACTCACCGAAATTAATGTCTCAATTCCTACTAAGAAAAAAGGCGAACTGACTGGCCGAGTCGCTGCAATAGAAAATTTGGCGCTTCACACTTATAACAGGATTAAATTCAAATATATCCACAGTTGTTAGATGCCGCGAACCCGATCATTTAAAGTTTAAACCAAGCTATAAATATAGCCATATCCGAAAAAAAGATTTACCATACTACTAAGAGGTCAAAAACAAACCTAAATAATAACCATCGTAATAATTACGCCTCTAATAATAATAATAACTTTCATCCTCGGAACTCTTTTAATAATAACTGCAAAAAGGATCAATACCCGCCGCGTCATAATTCAAGTAATTTTACTACTCCTGTATGTAGATATCGTAAATACCAAGGACATATAAATGAAAATTGTCGTAAACGTCAGTTTAATAACAATCGGATGAGGAATAATAATTATAACAATAATTCGGGGCCATCTAGACCAAATCCTATTCACTTTACTCAAGATTTTACTAATTCTCACAGAATTGATGATAAAAATATTATTCAAGACAACTCTTATGACGAAGTTGATAATTTCAAAAACTAAATCACGTCTCATTTGGGCGTCGTGTGAGACACAAAAGTGTTAAAATCGACACCGATCAACGTAATCAAATTTTGATTTCTACTAAATCGTTAAAAACTAAATCCACTGAATCTTTTAAAAATACTAAATCCCTTGAATCTTTTAATACTAAATCCACTGAATATTTTAAATATACTATTTCCTCTGAATCTTTTATTACTAAATCCACTGAATCTTTTAAAAATACTAAATCCTCTGAATCTTTTAATACTATATCCTCTAAATCTTTTAATACTAAATCCACTGAATCTTTCAAAAATACTAAGTCCACTGAATCTAATAACACTGAGTCTTTAAATATTCATAATTCTAAGTCCACTGTGTCCATTAAAAATACTATACCCTCTGAATCTATAAATAATGCTATATCCACTGCGTCTATTAAAATTACTAACCCTGCTAAAAAACCCACTGAGACTATTGGAAATTCTAGATCTACTAAGTCCTTTATTACCAAATCCGATGGATCTTCAAAAAATTCCGAAACTACTAAACCCGAAATAAGTGAAGCCGATCTCTTAGAAATATATGAGATTAATACTAACCGTACAAATAAAACAAAGGAAAATTCTGTAATGAAATCACAAAAACTCATACCAGAACAAATTAAAATAAAGGGCATAGATCCTGGAAAGGAAGTAACACATACACTAGGTCATTTCAATCTAAATAGCTGATAATTCGAATCAATTTATTTCTAGTAAATTCCACGTAGTAGAGCATATTGACTTACCTTATGACGGCATTATTGGCAGTGATCTCATGAATTTCTTTCGTTGTAATATTGACTACAATCGCGAAATCCTAAAAATAAAAAAATATGAAATTAAATTTTTACGAACCAACTTACCTTATCCCAGCTCGTACAGAGACAATCATCGAATGTTCTGTTGTCAATACTAACCTGAAAGAGGGTTTAATAGTAGACCAAAAATTATCTAAGGATTTACTCATTGCTAATTGTCTCGTAAAAGTGAAAGAATAAATTTTCTGTCGCAAACATCCCTGAATCTCCAATACATATCAAATAAAATTTAAACATTTACGTTAATAATGAGAATTCTCCGATATCTGTTAATTCCGTTCACACAATAGTTTTCGACGCACTCAAGAGGTTTTAAATCAATTACGAATATCTCACCTGAATAAAGAGGAAATAAACGCTCTTTACAAACTATGTTCTGACTATTCTGACATCTTTCATCTTCCCGGAGAACAACTCACTTACACGAATGCAATCCAACATGAAATTAAAACCGTATCCGACGTCCCAATCCACACCAAAACCTACCGTTTTCCGGAAGTTCATAAGGAGGAGGTAAATAGACAAATTAACGAAATGTTACAACAAGGAATTATAGAACCTTCATTATCTCCATGGTCGGCACCCATATGGGTAGTCCCAAAAAAATTTGACGCATCCGGTAATCGCAAATGGCGAGTTGTTATCGATTATAGGAAATTGAATGATGTCACGATTGGAGACTCCTACCCCATCCCAAATATCACCGAAATCCTAGACCAATTAGGCAAAAACAGATATTTTAGTACCCTCGACCTTGCTTCCGGCTTCTATCGAATTGAAAGTTTCCCCTGAAGACTCAGTCAAAACCGCATTTTCCGTTCCTCAAGGGCACTACCAATTTAAACGCATGCCATTCGGGCTAAAGAACGCGCCCTCAATATTTCAACGTCTTATGAACACCGCACTTTCTGGGCTTCAGGGCATGCGCTGTTTTGTATATCTTGACGACGTAGTAATATATTCCTCTGACCTCACATCCCAAATCCAAAATTTAACCGCAATAATTGATAGGCTCAGGAAAAACAATTTAAAATTACAGCCAGATAAGTGCGAATTTCTTCGACGAGAAGTCGCCTATCTTGGCCATATTATAACCGAGAATGGTGTAAAACCTAACCCGGATAAAATTGAAGCGGTCACTCAATTCCCTACGCCACAATCTCCTAAAGACATAAAATCGTTTCTAGGTTTAGTCTCTTACTATCGCAGATTCATACCCGATTTCTCAATGACAGCAAAACCTCTAACCTCTCTGTTAAAAAAGGACGTAATATTTAAATGGGAAAATCAACATCAAATCAACAAGTAGCTTTCGATACTCTAAAACACAAACTTACCACTGCTCCCGTTCTCTGTTATCCCGACTGCCTTTCATCCTTATTTGTGATGCCTCCGATCACGGCGCTGTACTATCACAGGGTCAAGTGGATAAGGATCATCCCGTCGCATTTGCCTCACGAACACTTAATAAAAGTGAAAATACACGGTACACATTACACGGTAACAGAAAAGGAACTTTTAGCAATAATATTTGGCTGTAAAACGTTTCGCTCATATATATATGGTCGGAAATTCCCAATAGTCATAGATCACCAACCCTTAAAATGGCTTTTTAACCATTCTAATCATAATAGCAAACTCCAAAGATGGCGCTTACAACTAGAAGAGTACGAGTATGAAATAGTCTACCGCAAGGGCTAAATTCAGCAGCCGATGCTCTATCGCGCTATCCAGTCAACCCTATCTTTCATGACGATTATGATGCACAATTATTCCCTGAACTGATACCTCTGAATCCTGTTAAGATCCTCTTGACTCTGTCGCTTCTCCAAATAATATATTAGAAGAAATAGGTACAACTCCTCCGAATCCTGAACAAATGCATAACGAAACTCCTCATCAAGATAATAATAATGTTGACAATAACGTCGTCCCTGAAAATCCTAATACATTACCTCAAAATACAACATCACCAATACCTAATTTGTCATTTGAAGATATTCTATATCCGTATCCTCCGTATGCTGGCGTTGATCCTGAAAATATTATTCCATTACCCAACGATAATCTCTCGGACATCGGTTCTTTAGGTCCTAATCCACGAAGTTCTGATATAGACATGGATTTTGATAATATATCCTTACCTTCACCTTCCGGGATCTCTATACCCACGGCTTCGAAAGAACCGCAACCATCACCTGTAAATATAAATAGTAACGAAAAATATTCTCAATTACTGAAAATAATCGCGGATAAAAATTAAGTTTAATTAAGTTTTAACACTAATATTATTGAACATAATGAAGCATTACTTAAAACCTGTTCACACGCTCTTGTTCCAACTTCCATCGATCTTGATGAAGCTAATCCTTATATAAATGATATCTTATCGTACTTTCCTAATAAAGATGAAATACTACAGAATGAGAAAGAATTACATTCGTATAAGAAAATAGAATATAATAGCAAGAATTATTACTTACTCTTTACTAAGGTACCTACATCACTTTAAAGAAAGTTCTTACCGCGATATTTTTCAGTCTCTGGAAAAAATAAAAAATGTATTAGTTAATTCGTATACTATAACAGAAATTGCTATATCCGATTTTAGAAATCCTTTTGATAAACATACATTTAGTAAAATATATAACATGATTACTTACCTATTTCACGATTCCAGTATTGCTATTCACATGTATCATAATATAATGTATTTCTGGCTTAGCGAAATTAAAACTATAATTCGAGAAAATCATGACTCACCTGTTTCTGGACACCTCGGTTCCGTCAGAATGCTGAATAGAATTAAGGAAAAATATTACTGGAAAGGAATGCGTTCAGACATATTGAAACACACGTTAAGAATTGTACACAGTGCCAGGAGAATAAAGCATTTAGGCAAATTAATCGAGCACCTATGCAAATAAGCTAAGCTCCCTTTCAACGAATACGTACTGATAAACTTAAATACATAATGTATTTAAGTTTATCAAGACGAGAGACGAGAGATCTTACGAAATTCTCAACAGCTTATCCTATTCGATCAATAACTGCGGAAGAAACAAGCGACTGTTTGGTCCATTTTATTTCTCTATTCGGCATCCCTAAAACTATTTTATCAGATTAACGTACTAATTTCACAGCGGACTTATTTAAGAAAACTTGTAGTTTTTTAAAAATTAAACAAATTTGGTCAAAATCCGTATCACCCGCAGACTCTGGGAGCCCTATAACGCAGCAATTCGACATTAAAAGAATATCTTAAATCATTTACTAATTAAATTCAAGATAACTGGCCTCGCTACGTCTACACAGCCATGCTCACTTGCAACACTAATGTACATTGCACAACGAAATTCTCACCTTATGAACTTCTATTCGGTCATAAACCTTTTCTCCCAGATTCGATTTATAATTCTCCCCAAGACGCTACCTATCCCGAATTTCTTGAAATGCTCCAACATAGATTAAAACTCTCCCGCGATAAAGCAATCCAAAACATAGCCCAATCAAAACAAACCTAGAAAACTTATTATGATAACCGTTCTCGACCAATTACGTATAAAGTGTACCTTAAAAATCATCTTAGACTCAGGAAAGCTTTCTCACCCCAGTGGAAAGGTTCTTACAAAATAGTTAAAATACATGGCTATAATACACTATGTTTACTTATAAATCGTTGGCATGTGAAACATCACTTCGACGAGGTTAAATAATATCCCAATAACATAAATAATTTACTAATGAACTAGTATCAACTTAACTCTTTATAAATCCACATAATAAATAATTTAAATTAAATATATACAAAATTTATCGACTAGTTCTTATGATTGCATTACTAGTATTAACAGGGGGGTGTCACTACGCCGTTCCGCCGCCGAGCTACAAGTACATACCGAGACTCCCCAATGTTGGGGCGATTCAATGGTTGCTACTTGCCACGCACTGACCGGCCGTGGCGCACGCGCGCGCCTCTTACGCAGTACGACTCACTTTACGTCGCAAACGCGTGTCATATTTTAATTGTCAAAAATATGTATCCAAAAAAATACTGCATTGCAGCCGATTGTCGGAACAATGAAAAAAATAGCAATTGTCAGTTTTTCTCGGTTCCGTCAAGTGAGAAAGATAGCGAATGGTACGATAATCATTACTCATTTATAATTACTGTCATGGTACCTAAATCTATAACAATAATTATTAAATATACACAATAGTTTTATATTATATGCTTATTTAAAATAGGTGGTAGGTAGCTGCATATACATACATATAATCCATACCTACATCAAAAGAAAATCACGTGTCGTGTCTGTGTAAACTGATTTATATGTTCGGTATTCATTTATCTAATAGGTACATAGGTATAACGGTCCGCTTGTATACCTTGCGTGGTATTTATGTTCGGTCGGTATGTTGTATGGTATCTATATAATATGTATTATATCATTATTATATATTATATCGTCGTCTAGTATAAATCTGATAGTATAATCTAAGATATTTAATTAAAGTATTGACAAGTGACAACCCTATTTTCGGAATATCTGACAAGGTTTGGAATAATGTCGACCTTCGCGCGGCGCCAGAGAGCTCAATTTCGGCTGCTCGCGTGCGGTCCGTTTGTTAATAATAATTATATAGGCACATAAAAAGGCGGCATTTGTAAAGATCAAAACAGAGAGACTTCTGTACCTTGTACTATTATCTATTCTGTGGTATTAATTACATCTAATTATTAAACATACATATACTATAACGAATTCTTATTAATATAATTATTATATACGACATTTATTTTTCAGCGTTATCGCACTAGTGCAACTAGATTATGTCCAAGCAATTACGTCGAGACCCGGAATACATTTTGATTATTTAGGACAACTTAAAATAAGAAGAGCTTACCTCGATACCATGATACCAGTTGAGACATCTTATATCGGGCCACACATTGAGAACGTTAACTCTATTCTAGGAACTGCTAGATATTTATGTAAACAATATGAAGCGTTAAATGATATCGAATGTCATAGCATGTTAGAACCTATAACAGCATGGTAGGTATTACGACATAGTCAAGGAATATGATTCAATATCACATCTTATGCTTAAGGGTAGCAAACGGTCAGCTTGGTTTGGTGGCATTGGAACTGCTTTCAAACATATTTTGGAACTTTAAACGAGGACGATGGATTTAAATATGATCAGGCGATTGAAATTGTAAAAGATAACCAAGAAAAACTGGCTTACTTAGTAAAACAAAACATGTTAATTACTAAATCTACATTAAATTCATATAATAAAACTTTTCATGAAATGAAAATTAATGAAGCTCGTTTAAATGATGCTATCGACAATCTCTAAGTAAACATCCGTAATTTAAGTAATGTGTCAAATAATTTAGTTATTATAACTAATATTAATTCTATCCTTAATAGTTTAGAATTAACGCTTTTAACTTTGTCTTTTCCTCTAGAGGACTTATCAAGCGCTATCGCATTCAGTAGTCAAAACATCCTGCATCCATCCATCGGTTATACCGAGAACTTGCCGAAAATCATATTCATCGGAACAATGATGTCGAGTTTCTTGTAAATTTAAAATTAGATTAGATGGATGAGATGTATCGCCTAATGAAAAATTCAATAGTATTTTGCTATTACATAAATAGGAAAATTATATTTGTACTCAGAATTCCTCTAGTCGCCCAGGCGTATTTTATTTGTATCATAGCATAGCATTTCCAATACCCTATAACCCGGAAAATCCGGACACTTATACTACCATTATACCTAGCACTACTTATATCGCAGAGACTAAAGACAAACAACATTTTTGTAACTTGAGTGACTTGGACGAGTGTATCACTATTGATCCCCAAACCTTAATATGTGACGTGATGAATATATTACTCTATAAGTGAATATCCAACCTGTGCAAGTGAACTATGAAAAAAGTGTGAATCTAAGTTCATTCATGGACACTTAAAAATTAGGAAAGCATTAGCTAATAATCAATGGATTTATATACATTCTGTCCGACACAATTATCCATAGATTGCCAAGATCAGTCTGAAAAGGTTGTCACCCTACTGGGTACTGGGATTGTGTCGCTTCCCGGCAATTGTGTCGTATTTACTTCTAGTACTAGGTTAATTCCTAATAGTAATCATTTTGTGAATTTAAATATAACCCCTATGTCGTCTGATTACAATTTAATCAACGACTCTTGTTGTAACGTAAAGAAAAGTTCACAATTACTATCGTCGAATAATGTGCCCCCTATATTTTTAATAAACACTGATTGGACGATTTAAATTTAAATGATCAAATTTCAAATTCTTTAATTAACCAAGCCGACAAATAAAACAATCAGCCACATATCATTAGTTAGTAGCTTGTATATTTGACAAAATCTGTAGATACATTTTTATTAATAAATTTATTAACTCTTGCAAGAAAGAAGACGGAAGGTCCAAAATCACCAGTTGAAATAGAACTAGATGAAGGTATAATTACTACCCCACCTAGAATTATAATTCATTAAATTTGGTAAAGGTTGATTTTTAACCCCGAACTTTACACTCAACCGTATATATTATATTATATTATATTTTGTTATACCTTTACAATGTTAAGTAGTTGGGCTGACTAGACCTTAAGTCAAGTCAGCATATCCTAACATCATATTAGGTCGCCTGTCGGCCGGGACAGTCAGTCTTCCTTCAGTCTTATTGCGGAGCACTTTCTTGTTGTCCTATTTCTTGCTCTTTTATACGCTATAGACTGAGATTCCAATAATACACCATATAGTGTATCCGATGTTCTACTATTAACTCGTATATTCGATTTATGAGCCCAATTACAAATCATCGAGATTAGGTATTTGAAGCGTTCCCGACATTTCGCATTTTGTAGTAATTTTGCAGTTGTATTTATCGTTTTTATTAAATAGGTTAATAAATTCATACTTTAAAATTATAAAATCTTTACTCCTCATGAAGTAACAATTGTTCTGGTATAAATTTGCTTAATAATATCGTAGATAGGAGAAATTCACAGTTAACTTAAAGCGATTTTCGAAGTTTTTTTTGGTTTAGAATAAGATTTTTTTCTATATTAAATCAAAGATATTTCAAAATTCTAAAGCCGCTACGAACTATACGACTTTATAGGAGATAACATTCTCATTTTGTTATTTTATTTGCTTAGAACAGTAGTCCAATCCTGGAGATCAAATAGTGCCTTCACGCATTTTATGAAAATCTTTCTCTGCAATTTTGGGTTTAATTAAAAAGTTTACAAAAAGCGAGGCCGCTACGAACTAGGCCAATAGCTATTCTGCTCTATTCAATATGTCAAAATTGTTAATGTATCTTAGTTTCTGATATCAAGAGCGCCATATTTGGCCATTTTACGCAAAAATCACAGTCGAGATAATATGCCTCTTATTGTGATTTTTAGGTACGCTTCATAGACATCGTGGCGGGTCTTGCGGTGACGGCGGAGGGACTGATCGTGGCGGTGGACAGTGTCACTCCGACCGTGTTCATTCTTTCAGAAGAGGGAGACCTGCTGAGCTGGTTCGACTGCAGCGAGTGCATGCGGGAGCCCTCTGACATTGCCATCAGCGGTGAGTTAGACATTGCACTGAGCCATGGCTCATTGGTGACCAGGTATGCAAGAAAAATTGATGTGTTAAATTCCAGAGCTTGTGATCAGGTAACTGGTTTGAAGATTTCAAAGAAACAATTTAGTTCAAATTCCAATGTTATTGATTAGTGTACAATATAAAAGTGCAGCCTATTAATTACGTGAAGCATTATGATGATTTTTTAAACACACTATCTTACATTTTTTGTGCCAGAAAGAAATTACTTGATATTTACTGAGCCCCCTCTCTCCTCTCTGTTTCGCGTGATGCGCGACGCGTGCTTGATCCCCTTCTCTCGTGAATACCTTGGGTAATTAATGGTCGCTCCTTTTTTATTAACATTAAACAGGTGTCTATATTTTGATACAGTAATACATTTGCAATGTTACATCTTTCAGGCAAGGAATTCTACGTCTGCGACTTCAAGGGTCACTGCGTCGTCGTTTTCGACGAGGAGGGCCGGTTCCTCCGTCGTATCGGCTGCGAAAACGTCACGAACTTCCCCAACGGCATCGACGTGTCGGACGCCGGCGACGTGCTTATCGGCGACTCCCACGGCAATAAGTTTCACGTCGCCGTCTTCTC
Organism: Phengaris arion; assembly: GCA_963565745.1. Lineage (NCBI taxonomy): Eukaryota > Metazoa > Arthropoda > Insecta > Lepidoptera > Lycaenidae > Phengaris > Phengaris arion. Next base: position 13,021,373 of record OY751438.1, read on the forward strand.
GCGAGATGGTGTGCTCGTCACTGAATTTGAATGCCCGTATGTCAAGGTAAGATTGTATTGGAACGAAGTTCCTTATCGCGCGTTGCGAAAGGGGGCTAGACGGAAAAAATTAAGACTAAAAGTTGTAACGACACTTTTTGCTATAGTTGTAAGCCGTGCGGTGTGCGCGTGTTTCTCTCTCTCTCTCTCTATCTCAATTATTACTAAAATTGAGCCTACTGATTAAGTTTATATACATTATATTTGTTAATAATAAAAAAAATATTATTATAATGAAAAAAAAGAATTACAATTCCTTCACTAATTAATCGAAAGGAACTTCGTTCCATCCGGGTGTTCCTTGACACCTCTCAAGTTTTTTATTAATTATCGATCGTATTTAATGAACGTAATATTTTGAAATGAAAAGCTTACAACAAATCCTCTTATTTCGGTTAAAATTGGTAGTAATAATATAAATGTTTTCACGACCTCTGTGGCTCAGTGGTTCAGCGCGATGGTGCTCAAGCGTGGGGTCGCGGTTTCGAATCCCGACGAAGGAACAAAATAGTTTTTCTGGACCATGGATGTAATTATTATTGTAATTAATTGATTGCAATTAGTGATTAAATATGTGTATAATATAATAAAAATTTTAAATATATGTATAGTATAAAAGTAATAAATATACTTCCCGTTGTCTGGTACCTGTAACACAGTTCTTCGGATACTTAGCACGGGGCCAGACTGACGTGGTGTGAAGCGTCCATAGATATTATTATTATTTCATCATAAGTCAAATAAATCTATGAGGGTATTTTTCAAATATTTTGATAAATATGTCAAATTGTTCATAAAAATAATATATAATTATCCAATCTAAAGCATTATTGATTATAGATATAGATTATTATTACATTGACGTCAATCTAAGATTCAAACAAAAATGACGTAAATTGACGTGAAATCAATCCTAGGATCGTTGAAATATATTAAAATCTTGATCTCACATATCTAAAATGAGATTAAGATTGATTATTAATTTCGGGCGTTAGGGATTAAAAAACGAATTAAACTATTACGATTCGGGCGTTAAAAAAGACGAAGAAGTACTAGAAGGTGACGTCACATTCTCTTCCTGTGCGTTTTTAATCACGTGGTCAAACGTGAAAAATTAACTATTTTACTTTTTATATTTTATAAAATTGCACATATTATATAGTAAAGATTGGTCAAATTGGTTTGAAATAATGTTTAGTGATAAACTATCAACAGTTTGATGTCTATTTTCATCATAGTATAACTACGTCTATACTACAAAATATCAAATACTTATATTAAACTAGCTCTCCCGACACACGTTGTTCTGTCTCAACTATGAACTGGAATAAATTAATAACTGTACGTACACCTATAACCTATTCCAACATCTACACCTACATGTACACCTACATCTACAGTATTTTCTCCGTAATTTTTACAATTCCTACGCAACTCCTCACCGTTTAAACCTTACCTGAACTTCCACAATTATTTCAAGACCAAAATTAGCCAAATCACTCCAGCCGTTCTCGAGTTGTAGCGAGACATTGGAATAGCAATCCATTTTTAGGGTTCCGTAATACTTAGGGAACCCTTACTACCGTCTGTCTGTATATCTGTCTGTCTATTCGATCGTCTTGGTCGCGGCATTGTTAATAATAATATCGCCACAATAAGTTAATAGAAACTCGAAACAAACACATCCACCGGTCAACTTCAAAATTTCTAATTGTCAGATTTTCAACCATACATAACCATAGACGACAACATTACGTTTAGCTGTCAGTTGCGTTTTGTTATACCACGTTTTATGTCACGTGACACGTCCAACGGGAACGGGATAAACATTATCCTATGTCCATCTCCATCTCCTGGTTCCTACTCTACCTCCACCAATTTTCAGCCAAATCAGTTCTGCCGTTCTTGAGTTATAAATAGTGTAACTAACACGACTTTCCTTTATATATATATAGATGTAGTGTTATTGTACTTTAATGGAGGAGAATATTAAGTATTAAAAAAATACAAATATTTTCAGGTGTCCCGCTGCTGCGGCTTGAAGATCACCTCTGAGGGCTATATCGTCACTCTGGCTAAGAATAATCATCACGTTCTAGTCCTCAACACCCTGTATATCGTCTGAGGATTCACTGGATGGCTGTAAGTCTGCATACTACAAGATCTCACATTTATTCCCTATACATTATTTAATTGCTGTTTTTACAAAGTTAACATTTTATGCTAAACCAGTATTTGACTACTTATTGTTGTTTTGTGTTTAATTTCATGTAAGTAATAATATCCAATGGCAGTGATCCTAATTTTCCTATTTTATTATTACTCTCTCTCTCCTTGTGAAAATTTGGAATATATCAAAGTTATACATAGTAATATCTACTGTACTGATTTCACTGCTTTTGGATATGAATATTTTTATTCCCAAAGTACTAAAAACTTATGTTTTTGGTTTGTTTCGTTTCTCATTTTTGTGGTTGCATTTAGTTGTAATAATAAACAGAAAATCCAAAGTTTAGGCTATAAATATACAATATTTTGTTTAATTAAGTTTAAAATCCAGTCGTTGAAGGTGGTATTTAAGATTTTATGATAGATATTTCAAACTCTCAAAAAAACTCGGCTAATTAATTGTAATTTTAATATTTGTATGTTTATTTTAATATCATCAATATGCAGTTAAAGTCCATTCAACTTAAGTATTATTTATTTTTGATAAAAGTAGTCTCAGTTGCATAAAAGTGAATTCAAAGTATTGAAACATTTGTTATTTTGACGATTTACTTCGACCATAGTGAAGTTAATTATATAAGTGATAATATTGCCGAGTGTTGCACACTTTTTCTGCAACTTCACAACAGCCATTGTGAATCGGGCATGTGACCGATGTTCCAACGACTGGGGTTACTGTTCATTTTCTAAATTGAGCAGCTGGTATGGTTCCTAGTTCGAGTGAAGTTAAATAATACATGTCAATTAGGGGATTGCGTGGAAGTGTCGCCTCAGTAGACGATGTTCGTTGCTCGACAATATTACTATCTTCTAGGGATGTGCTTAACGTCAAGTCAAATTCATATATTATAAGTTTTTTAGCATTTTAAGTAGACGCGGTTTTGCGTTTGCGGCTTTTTATCGTAACCACTAGGTTTGCTTGTAACGAATTTGGCAGACAAACTCCTAGAGCTAAGAACGTAGTGTATGAACGCACAATTCTGTTATAATGATATTTACCCAGTTTCCTATTGACCAAAGGGGCGACACTAAATTATCGTGCCATCTAGTTTAGGTTAATCGCGTATACAATATTATATATTGTCCGTTGAATATATTTACCATTTACAGAATTCTTGTGTCTATACAAAATGTTTTTTCCATGTACTCTTGTTTTGAGAGCCTATTTAAAGTTTTTTCATGAGTAGGCTACTATGATAATGATATATTATACGGTTTGGTTAATTTTAGAAAATTCTGATACAGAATTATTATATTGGGATGCCATTGTTATTTAACTAAAAGTAATGTTTACTCGTAATTAGAAAGAGTGGAAAATGTAACTGTTTTAAATGGCACCTTTATAAATAAAAATATTAAACGTTAGTTATTGTATAGATTGGTAAGGTCACAAAATTAACAATTACCCATTTTAAATATATACTCTCATTCGATGTAGCGTAAAAGTGCCATTACAAACATTATATTTCTACAATACTATACGTGCGAAGTTAATATACAGTACGCCAAATTATATATTTATATGGTTATATTTATCCACATTATTATTCCAAATTGAAGTTCAAATTACGTAGTTGAAAGAAGTTGAATGTTTAGAGTTTCTTATTGAGAATTCCTCGGCTTAACTGACGCTGGCTGTAGATTGTAGAGTATTGAAATTAGCACGTGATAATAATATGGTTTATGTTCGAGACAATTATTATTCTACATGCGTATTAAATGTCATCGACGCTGTCGTCTTCCATACGAAAAGACCCTAATTTTCTAAATCAAAATTTACTCGGTAACAGCGACTAGAATTGTTTATGATGATAGATGTTTTATTTAGAATTTTCTCGAATTTAATACGCAAAAGATGTACTTAACCGAACCAACTGAGTTGTGTGATATTTTGGTGGTATATTGTTATGATTTTTGTCAGTGCTCTCTAGATCTTTCAATAACTGAACGCATTCGAAAAGACAAATATTGAAAGTACCACTGTTTTTTTCATTCATTTAAGTTCCTTTACTAGCTTAGAGATAAAATATTTTAATTTAAGAAAATATTTCATTAATTGATATACACGTTCGGAGCCATATTATTATCATTCAACATTAAACAATATTAGAGGTACTCATTAGTGATTATATCTGAAGTATGTACTTAATTAGTAGTATTTTATTTGGTGTCGCGTCTCAACCCATTTGGATTTGATACGAGCTATAACGGAAACGCAGAGACGTCGTGTAACTGAGCGCGGCACGGCTGACGGCTCGGACACAGAAGCCAGTTTGAATCCAGTAATTAGTCTTTTGACATTTTACTTCATTATTTATTAGTGATTAATATTTTGGTTTGATATTTCTTGTTTTTAAGTTATTTTGTTTCTGGATTTTTGTCCCGATAGTATTAGGGAATTTTATTTTCTTTTTTTAATTAGGAATAAATTTCGTCTACACATTATAGTTGTAGGTTCGAATAATACTCGGATTTTTTAATTTGTTTTTTCTTTTGTTTTATTATTATATGTGGCCTATGTCTAAATAGTATTTTGGGCCAGAGAGGTGGGCCACTAGTGTTACGAATTTTACTGCCAAAATTATTTTCTTACGATGTTTGTGCATGCACATGGTAATTATTTCATTGTAATTCGTATTGTATAATATTGAGTTACTAATTGTTGCCAATTTTATGTTTATTAATATTCAGGGTTTTATATTATTAACTGTTCATTTATTTGTTATCCAATATCAAAATGTTTGTGTGTTAGTGACGTAATATACCGAAATAGATGTAATAGAAGCCCCAGGGGGAGCGTTTGACGCTATTAATTAATATCGCTTTAGGGTTGCATAAAATTTAAAAAAAAGTGGTGTGATAAGTTTTGGATAATTTTACAAATTATACTATTTTATGTGTGAATTCAATAAAAATTCGAGGTTATTATATAATATTAATTATTATTGTAATGTTTCAATACGCATCGGCTCCCTATTCGGCCGACCGCGTAAAGTATTATGATTTGTATGTTAATTTAATGTTACTTTAAATGTTTTGTGATTTGTCTACGATGTTTCCTTTGCTCTTGCCGTGTATCTAGTAGGGAAGTAGCAGTTTTGTAGGGGTTAGTATTTTTCAATCGATTTACAAGCGACAGTATCACGTTTTGCTCTCCCGGTGTTGATGCGGAGCGCTAGTGTGGCGGCCGGCGGGTTTTCGCCGCGCCGCTCGGCTGTATATTCTTGCTGTAGCAAGTAAGCACTTAGTGAGGTTAATGGCAGGTCGAATGGTATTTATTGTCCATTGACGTTACTCGATAATAATTGTATCATTAGAGTACATTACAGTAGCCTTTCTCGGGAATCTTAAAAGTTACCTATATACACTTTAAAGCAATTTTTGGTAAATATTATATTTCTCTCGAATCTATATCCCCTTATGTATGCAGCAATAAAATTACTTCAGTAGACGTAGTTATCGCATTGCGTGGTGTTAAAACGAACTTTTCTGTGTCGTCACATTAATTTTTAGCAATAAGGGTTTTCGGAGTGTCGGTACTGACTACTGGGTAGCGGGTTTGTGTGTTTAATGCCAGGTGATGCGGTATGGTAGGGGTTCGCAGCGCACAAGGTGAGCTCTAATGTTACCCTCCCTATTGGAGGTGGGCGTATTGCCTATGTTATGGCACCAAGCACGGCTCGATGGTTCCACGTGGAGTTGACGGAGATGTGGCATTGCAACGCGGTCCGACAACGTCTCGGGTAGCTGTGCCGCGGTGGCCGTTACAACAGAAAGTGGCTCGAGTTTTTCACATGCACTCGAGCACCGCAGTCGCAGTTCCTTATATTTATTGGCACGCCACCGTTGGTGCACAACTGTCTAAGAAGTTTTTAAACTGCGACAATATTTCGAGGGTTTGTTCTTGCGGGAATATTTTACTGAACAGCTATGACACGAGACCGAGTTGCGTCTGAACTCTATACAAGTCACAGAGAAGTTACTTTTCGTTCAAAACTGTTTTGAGTTCAGAAGTAAACGACGTTAAAGCGAGCTGTAATTTTTTCGCAGTTCGTATCGTTGTTGTAATTTCAAAAGTCGTTCCGTCAGGGCGAATTCTCGGAAAGTCTGTAGGTGGGGTTCAGCCGATTTAATTTTGTCTTGTTAGGCCTTCGTCTGGTTAGGGCACAGTCAGCTGATCACCGGCTTGCCTGACGAGTAGTGATCGATTACTTTTTTCGACCGATGCCACTCGAGCATTGGATGCAACTTTAGTTTTGGACTGATTAACATAATATTATGTATCTTTAGTATTATCCAACTTCACCCACCTAACCACCAACCTCACCCACCTAACCACCAACCTCATCATTTCTCCACTGTTCGAAAACCAACAAACAAGGTTGTGAGCTCTATTCCGATTGGAATCTTAAGCCACAAGTGTGCTTGTGCAATAAATATCACAGTTTGGATCTAGGCTTTTAAATTATTATAGATTATATACATTGTTGAGCTGATTATAAAAAATTTAATATATTATTATACCTTTTAATATTGTTAAAGAATTCTAATTGCATTCCACATCAAGAGTGAACGAATTTGAGATGACCATTTTCAATCTACATTATACAAGTTATTTTTTTTACAATCGTAGGATTATTAGCAGTTGCCAATGTTTTTCCTTTAGTCAGTAAAAGTACAAATATTTTAATATATAACTCTTGGTAATTACGTATTTTTTAATTCATTTGATTTTATAACTTTTAAGCATAATTTTCTTCCCAAACTAGCGGCCATTTAGTTATTCAACAGTAGCAAATTGTTCAGTAAATTGCAAAACATATCATACTGAATCTTTTCGTCTCACACTACGCCATATTGTGTAGATTGCAACTGATTCGATATAGACATAAAGGGACAATGTTGTAAGTGGTAATAACGAACGTTTTGTTTAGCGCACAGTACGCAGTGGGGTTGTCTCGCATGTGACGTAATGTGAGAATGGTTAGTGTTAAAGCTACAGCTTTTTTCTTCTCGGCTTAGTTTTACGTTAAAATGGCTTTGTTTTTCAAAATAGATTTAAGTATATTATACTAGTTTAACCTTAAAAGTTCTCGTCATTTTACATTGATAAAAATTGAACAAATTTTTGTACGCGTTCGAGTAAAAGATGCATGTTAAATGCATATTTTAATTTTTATCCAAAGATTTCTTTAATTCTTATTAATTTTAAATAATTTTTAATTAATTTACATAACGAAAATGACATTTGTGGAGTGTGCATTGGTATTTGATATTAGGATTACAAAATTTTGTCGTAGAGGTGCAGCCGAGCAAATGTCTATTATATTCTCATAAGAATATATTGCTCAATGATTTTATTCTGTTAAAGTATTTTTAACTTAGGTGTAGTCCACGTGGGTTTCGTATTTAGTGGACTCCGGACACGAAATTATATCTTACAGACAATACCCTCCGCGAAGATTTGAAACATTGTAACGTTGATGTTTTATTAGATGTAGTGTTGTTTGGCTTGCGACGACGCAAGGTGTACGGGGCGCCGCCGCCCGCACGGCCGACTCGTCCGAACTAATGTATCGACTGTTATCTGTATACAATTTTATATTTATTATTTTTATATTCATTGATTGATAGTAGTGTTTCTTATGGTAGACATCCTAAATTTATATCTTAGTGACCTATTTTACATTCCAAAATTACTAAGTCATATTATATATATACAAAGATTGTACCAAAAAAATGAAAAAAAATATATATATCCCACCAACGTCTCATGGTTACTACACGAATCTAGTCGCGCCTAACACGAGGAACGCTTAGTATTATTTATAGTTATCGTTCATGTAGTGTTTTGGACGGGATCGCCCGTGCGGACTCGGCCGATAAGATATTTTGCCCCACAGTCAACGAAATATTGTTATCCATACAGGAGTCTCTGCTGCATTGTGCCTAGATCTTAGAAGTTAACGGTATCGAGGTAGATTTAATCTCAAATATTTTGGCTCTTTAAATATTCCATGATATTATTTTGTTTTCATGAAAGTGTATTTACATTATTATACATTCATACACGTAGCTATTATTATTGTATACATGAATAATATACATTGCATAGTTTGTAAATTGATTTTGTTGTAAAAGAAGATGATGAACTGGCTCTTCCGCCACGGCCCCGCACGGCGTGTGCTCGGCGCGCGTTTTAGCCAGTTGGCATCTTCCTTGACCAAATTTATTCGCCGCTAATGTTACCTGAGAATTTGGACAGTGTTAATCTCGTTATTTACGACGAGAACAAATTTTCACGTGACGTTGCGGCATTTTAATTATTAAGTTTTTGTCGTGAACTGTGGCCAGGATAACAACAGCACAGAGCAGTGTAATTCAGAGCCTGCCTAAAATATATTTTTGTCATGATTTTATTTAGGTATATACATGTTATTATTCACATATTACAGTTTTCTCAATATTAGCTTGTATTTTAATTAAGAAATAATCATATTTAACATTGCCAGGTGATCAGCAACCTGCACTTTAATATTTTTGGAAACTATTGAACTTAAATTGTACTGACTTTATAAATATATTTACTTCAATAAAGATTTTCCATGCCACTAGAAATTTATTTTATTTCATGATTCCTTTCATAGACGTTTTCCTTCAGATGTTTTACACCAGCAATTTATGACGAGATAACACTAAAGGCCAATGAGCCAATGTGGCGGACCAATTAGCAGCGCCACAATCCTGAATCGCGCTATCGAAGTTTTCTGAGATCAGCACTATATATATACCTACTACATCTGAATTGCGTACAATTGGGCTTCGGCCTGACCGAGCATACCACCTCGCTCGGTCGGAGATCTCCCTTTGAGGCATCCACTCTTCCCACACCAATATTTTACAAGCCTACTATGTAGCAAAAATGGGCAAAATTTTGGTATAATAATATTGTAAGAGTCAATACACATCTAAACGAAACGATGCGCGACACGGCGCTGCATTTTAAAGATAGCTATTTAAAATGGAACTTTATTAATTACACATTTCATTGTAAGAGTTTGAATGACAGGTTGCACCGCGCTGTACAGCCCATGTGCAGTGTATGACTGATATCATAATATGAAACGTGTATCTTTTTGTGTAATGAATAAAGTTGAATTTTGAATAGCTATCTTAAAAATGCGGCGCCATGTCGCGTATCGTTTCGTTTTAGTGTGAACTGACTCTAAACATAAAATATTAGGTCATTACATATGAAATTGGCGTTTTGTAAAGGAGGAAAATAAAGACGATTTTTTTTTAACATAATATATTTATTTAGTCAAAGTATATACCATTGCTATCTATGCACTTTCGCCATCTCATAGGTAGTTCATTGATTCCTTTACTAAAAAACTATTTGGACAGGAATCAAATAAAATCTTTGAAGGTGCTTTGGACTGCCCCATCGGAGTTGAAAAATTTCGAAAAAAAATGGTAATCTGTTGGAGCAAGGTCCGGGGAGTACCGTGGATGTCTTAGACATTCCAATTGAAGCTCCTCTAATTTGGTAGCTGTCTATTGTGCAGTGTGTGATCTAGTGTTGTCCTGAAGCAGCAGTGGCCTAGAGCAAATTACTAACCTCGGTTATTTAGCAGCTAGCTTTTCCATCATGATTGCAGTTGCCGGCAATAGACTTCTGCCGCAATAGTCTGACCAGATTTAAGAAAGCTATAGTTAACGACACCGGCACTAGTCCACCAAACGCTCACAAGCAACTTTTTTTGAGTCAATTTTCGCTTGGGGCAGGCTTTGGCTGGTTCGCAAGGGTTCAGCTAAACTATGCTATAGAACACGGCTTGGTGTACAATGTTAGCAAGAGTGAGTACATGATATTTAAATGCAAAAGTAATATTTTCAATTTTCAAGATTTTTCGCTACCACCACTCTTGCTTAATGGAGTACCTCTAAGTCGTGTCACTAAGTTTAAATATCTAGGCCATGTGGTGACAGACTGTCTAAGTGATGAGGAGGATATTGAGAGAGAACTCGCCCTGCTATCGATTCGTGGTAATATGTTGGCACACAGGTTTGCCAGGTGTACGGCGCCTGTCAAAATTAAGCTTTTCAAAGCATTTTGTCGAGACGTTCTACACTGGTGGCCTGTGGGCCAACTTTACACAGCGGGCCTATGGCGCCTTGCGTGTTCTCTACAATAACATTTTCAGGTCTCTGTTCCGTCTCCCTCGGTACTGTAGTGCATCCGGGATGTTTGCTGATGCAAGAGTAGACGACTTTCACGCGGTAATGCGAAAGAAAGTAGCGTCGATAGTACACCGAGTGCGGGGGAGCCGGAATAGAGTTCTGAGAATGATAGGAGACCGATCAGACACTGCTCTCCTTCGCAGGCTCACTGAACTGCATGTGAGAGTAGCGAGTTAAGGAGCGTGCGAATTATTATTTTATTTTATTTTAAAAATCTTAATCAGAAGATCAGGCGCCTCGGCACCGCCGTGGTCGATGCCTGAGTGAATTCCCTTTGAACATGTGGTGTGGGGATTTGATTCCGTTTTTCGATTTGTTTATTTTCTTTTTAACTGTGTTAATGTCCCTTGTGTGTTCAATAAAGATATATTATTATTATTATTATTATTAATTTGTTGTATCCCCCCTGTATGTAAGTTTTAAGTAGCAACTCTTATTTATTTATATTGTATATGGACTGTGATGTCTGAAAAAAAAATGAATTTTATTTATTTATTGCGATGACCGTTTCCGAGTATCGTACAGGATCCACTTTTCATCACAGGTCATTCGATTTAAAATACCTTCATTATTGTGCCGGTTGAGTAATGTAACGCAGCAGTTGACGCGCGTTTGTCGGCTGCACTCAATTCATGAGGTACCCATCTTTCAAGCTTTTTCACCTTCCCAATTTCCTTCAATAGCCTTCAATTCTTCATTATCAACTTTGATCTGCGGCCGTCCAAGGGGTTTGTTCTGCAGCACTAGTGCCACGGTGGAACTCGCACTCGAAAATAATACGATATTTCAAGTTTTCCATTTTGTAAACAGAGTGACGCACAGTACAGTTTTAGAAACACAAATGCATTAGTAAATAGCGGTATAAATTTGAAATTGGAATTCCTAACCAAAGAAGATATATATATATATATATATATATATATATATATATATATATATATATATATATATATATATATATATATATATATATATATATATATATATTCACAAAAAAATTGCAGTCAATATTAAAATATATTATTTATAATAATTGGTAAAGCACGCATTTAAGCGTATAATAATTACAGTTGCTTCAAGCATACAAAATTATATGTAAAAAGAATTCATATCACATTTTATCACAATCATTCTTTTGTGTAAACACACTCTCCGGATATCCAGGTGGATAAAACTTGCAATGTCTCCGGATGGAGAATAACAAAATCAGCGTCAGAACCAAAGTTGAGGTTTCCTTTCTTGTTTTCTATGCCCAGTGCTTTGGCAGGGTGCAAGGATGCAGTCTCAAGAGCATATTCTACGGAACAATCTGAAATATTTATAAAGTATTTAAATATCGAAAACGGAGTGTGCACAATACACACTTAAGAAAGGGTGAATGACAATATTTTGTAGTTCCAAAATAGACCTTACTTTTAAACTTCGTCTTCATAAAGTTTTTTATTGGGACGTTCAAAGAAAATAATAAAACAAAACAATCACCTGTAGATTCTTTGAAAACTTTCACACACTGATCCAACCCTGAAGTGCTTCCACAGAGTACTTTAGTGCCAGAGACAAAAGCACGCCCGCCTTCTACGGTCACAGTTTGAGGCCCGATGTGGTAGGTGCCGTCGGCTAGACCTTGGGCGGCCACGGCATCACTGACTAGGACTAAGCCTGGAAATAGAAGCATTACTATGCAGGCATACAAATAAGGAACAGAAAACAAGTGGAAGTGCGAAGTAGGCGTGGTTCGCATGCCACATTAAGCGTTCTCTTTCGCGTACTTATTTTTATTCAGGATTCGTCAAATTTCATTTCACTTAGAACACAAAACTTCGTGAGTACTTTTCACAGTATAACAAAATAAACCATACCAATGGTTACGGTTTATTGACCAGTGACTGCATATTATCAAACTTTTAACTGATAATGCTAATTGCTAATTTCTAATAAAATCATAGACATAAATAAGTATTATAGACGAGGCATGTTGAGGCAAAGTGTCTGCAGTTAAATGGCTCCACTTGAGATTTTCGGGCCATTTTGACATTTGAAGTATGGTGAAAACAAGATGGCTGATATTTGATGTAGGGTGAAAACCAAGATGGCGTAACTTTTTAGTGTATGAAGATTTGTTCTGGCAAATGTACGTCATAGCCTATTAGTTTTGAAATCTTTGACTAAAATACCTAACAACGAATCAAACGAACTCAATGTGTGTGGTGCGATGAATGATTATTGGTGTATTTGTGTGAGTTTGGCGACAACGACTTCCATAGTAATTATGTCATTAACACTTCCACTTGTTTTCTGTTTCGTGCATACAAAGTATAACAACTTTAAGGGCCCTTTTTCATTAGGTCGAAAGCAGCGCGGCGCTGTGGGACAGCCATACAATGAGGGTTTTTAAATTCGTGACATCTGACAGCTTTTTGACACGAAAAGGACCGTCGGGCTACCAAGCGCCGCCTGGTGACAGAAAGAGAATCGAAAATTCTTATTAAGCGTTAGTGACTTACGCCACCAGATGACGCTTTGTGTGCATGCAAAAAATATCAAACACCTTCATTGACAGCTGCACGGAATTTCAAATGTAAGACAGTTGCGTTGCTGTCTGTTGTGACTTGTGACCTTTTTGTTATGGACGGTAGAGGAAAGGAGGACTATGTCCATACATGAAAAAGTGTCCGTATATAAGCGTTAAATAGGGATGGCGCTACGGTCGCAAGGGGGTAAAGCGGCAAAATTTAAACGAAATTAAATCTTATCATATGCGGTTAGTTATAAAAATATTTTCGACTTCGCGAGTAATTAGAATTTTTATGATTTTCTTAATGAACTACTAAAGTCGGTAAAAAAATTAAATAACTAGTTAAGTTTAGTAATTTATTTTTTTTCTTTCCCAAAAACTACTCCATCTCTTGCTAATTTCATATCACACCCTTTTCTGACTCTAGCGCCACTATGACCAGTTTTGGAACTATTATTTAACTACTGTCGGACACTTTTTAGCTTTTCTGCCTTAGAGAGATAAGTCCTGCTTTCCTCTGCCCTCCATAATTTTTGATAATATGCGGGTAGTATTATCAGCCGATTTTTTTTATCTGCGCAGCAGCAGCAGCGCCAGTGCCGATCCGCGCCAGCACATAAAGACATCATTAGTGTCAATAATTTTTATTTAGTTGGATTTGCAGACTGGATAGTCCGGATGCCCCTTAAACTCTGCAGTTTTTGATGATGATAAATGTGTATCTGAAGGTCAAGACGATTAGGAATATAAAATGTTAGCTGACCTTCCTTGTTCGTTCTGCACGCTATTCTTAGCGCTGCCGGGTGTGTGTGTATGCCGTCCGCTATGATGCCGTAGTACACTTGCTTTTCGGTAGTAGACGCTAGCAGACCGACTAACCCCGGGTCTCGGTGATGGAACTAGAATAAATAATAATAGTTATGTTTAATAATAGGGAAATTTGAGATTATGAGAAGCCTATCTTTCTTCAAATATATGTGAACCCACACCTAACCCATGGAAAACAAAAAGAGGGTCTCCCCCCTTGTCCAGGTCCTCTAAAACAACAAACGAATGACAAGATCTGGTGAAGGGACAACTTACAGGAAGCATAGCGTTAAATAGATGCGTTATCAAATTGGCGCCACATTTAATAGCTTCTTCGCCTTCGGCCAGACTAGCTGCGGAGTGGCCCACAGCTACTCTAACACCCATTTTGGCAAGACCCTTTATAGCATCTAACGCGCCAGGCAATTCCGGTGCTAATGTAACTATGATGACATTGTCGATTAAACCATATGTCTCCAATACAGTTTCTAGGCCCTGAAAAAAAATTACAAACTTAATTATTATTATCGTGAGTTCATTGGTGTGAAGCTTAAATCTAATCTTTCTGTATCCCTGCATCAGCATAAAATGGTGCATCTGTGTGACATATAAGCAAACTTTTAATTTTAAAGTTTGCTTAATTTTAGACCATTCATGCTTTTCTTGCATAAATAGAACCTTTAATTATAACTTAATTATTAAAAGATATTTATATATGGAAATAGATAGGAAGACAGATTGTATAAATCTTTATTATTTCATCTATTTTTATTGAGTACCTACTAACTTTACAATGCCAAGTAAAATAGCCCTCAAGTATGATATGATATAAATTATTTGCCCAGTACTTGTTTAAGTATAAAAATGCAAGATAGTATTATAAATATGTCAGCACTGATAACAAGTTCATTGCCCTAGTAACTAGTTTATTTATTGATGTAAGTTGGTTATCAATACTCTTACTTTTAAATACAATACTAATTAGCATTCATAATGACTGTGTGTACTTACATAGAGAGTAAAGTTGGTTAAAAAACCAACTTCAAAAAAAAAAGGTTCTTAGTTTGTTTTAGTTTCAAACTTAAAAACTAACAATAAAAATGGCTGCGGCTTAAAATACTACATGTCAAATATTTAGTTTAATTTATATATTCAAATAAAAATATTGAGGTAATTAATTACTTGATAAGTGTAAATAAAAATGTTTAAATATTTTTTGCCATATTAGCAAAAATACCTACAACATTAGCTTGGTCATCATCACTACATAGTATAAAACAAAGTCGCTTTTTCTGTCTGTCCCTATGTATGCTTAGATCTTTAAAACTACGGAACGGATTTTCATGCGGGTTTTTCATGCAGATGATTCAAGAGGTAGGTTTATATATATATAACATACATAATATAGTAGAGAAAGACTGATAATTTTAGAGGTTTCTAATGTCGTAAATAAACACATTTTTTGCGCTTGCATTGCAAATGCTGGCTGAACACTACGAGACATATCAAAATAATGTACTACAGTATTGTACACCATAAAAAGGTCTACAAAAAGTTCATGATGGTATATGTCTATCTCTTAGAGATAACCCATAATAACCAATACAGCATTAATCCCTAACCAATTAATGGTTTATTAATTACCTTTTCTGGATTTTTTATGAAAACATCAGCATGAGCACCCTTCTTGTTTTTATTAATAAAAGGTCCTTCAAGGTGCACCCCCAGAATAGTAGCACCATGTTTACCTCCCTGCTTCTTATGGATCCTTGGCAGTATTTTTGTATATTTCTCAGTGTCAGAAGTTACCATGGTAGGACAAAAAGATGTGATTCCATGAGCTAAAAGCTGCTTGGCCACTTTGTCCACCCCTTCTTCAACATTTTCCGAATCAAATGAGAAATCCACTCCCCACCCACCTTAGATATAAATGAGAGGCATTAACAACCTTGTAAAAACTTATTAGTGATAAAATAAGTAAATTAGATTTTTAATACTTACCATTTATTTGAATGTCAATAAAGCCTGGAGCTATAAGCAAATTCTCGGCATCAATTCTTACGTCTTCCTCCACTTGTTCTATATAGAATACTTGTTCAGGGTTCACTATTTTTCCATTTCTTATCCATAAATCTTCCTTTATAATTTTACCGCCACGCAAGACCAGGCAGTTATAGAATCGGGTTAAACCTGATTTAGCTTTCATGGTGTACTAAATATTATGAAAAAAAAAGAATTTTTGAAGAAGAGAACGTTCTCTTACATGTAAATAAATGTGTAATGTTCTAAATAATTGAATTATCACATTCACTATTATAACACACGACCGTGTTTCTTGGGTAATATTCGTATCAACAATTCGATGGAACTCGTCGGTTAGCACTTACAGTAAAATTAATCAAATTTGACCCCAATAAACTTTTCAACTCAAAGTTGCAAATTTATCGCGATTTGTATCGCGAAAAACAAGCTCAGCTGTAAACTGTCGTTTCTCTTTTTTTTTTTTAATTTAAATATATGGCGTCGGCTTAAAATCATTTGCCAGTGTCAAGTTAAAAAGGCGGGAAATAGAATTTTCATTTCAATTTTCAACACCGTATTCCTAAATCGTCAAGTCCAGACTAGTCAAAGACCAAATAAATCGTCAGTGCAGTGAATGAGTCAAGTCCGTCGATTTAGTATAGTGGTACGCGTTTTAATGATCTTCATAGGGAGTTAATTTGGAGTTAATTATAACACAAAATAGCACTATTTTTGAAGTTGTACCACTTGCACACACTTGTGCAGTATAAAGAATATTTAATGGGTAATATTCTACCAATATTACACATTATGAACCGAATTAATACAAATTTATGGAGGAAATACAAAAACAATAACGTCACTTTTTCACATCCACAGGAGGCCACTGGCGTTCGCAAGTATTGGCTTTCGAAATTCTAACTTATACAGGACCATCGTTTGTGCAAACCATAATTATACCTTGCTCTTATAACTTGTGTACTCTTTCACACATCGCCTGTGATTAGTTATGCAGAAATAGTAGATTAATTTCAAATTTCAAACTACGAAAATAAGTATACTCACTGCCCAGTGTTTCATAATTAATTTTTGCCTACAAGTCCGCGGCCTTGGGCTTGCAGGCTGGATGGTCAGTATGGCCCTATAGACTAATCCTATCATCAGTAAGTATCGTATAATTTCGAAATTTCAACATATAATTATATAAGTATACCCGCCCGCCCTGAAGATAGGAGAGAAGGAGATTCCATGGGGTAAGACTGCTAAATACCTCGGCGTCAAAATAGATCGGCGGCTGACTATGCACCCCCAGTGCGAAGCCGCGGTTGCTAGCGCCAGAGCCGCAGCAGCCAAACTGTCGCCGGTCTACTCAGCTCCCCAGGTCCCCCTCAATATGAGGTTGGCCCTGTTCAAAACGTACATCCGCTCACGCCTCATGTACGCGGATCCTGCGTGGCACCACCTGCTCGCTGCGTCCTTCCAGCAAAAGATGCAGCACACGCAGAATCGAGTGCTGCGCCGCATCGTCGGAGCACCGCGGTACGTGAGGACCACCACCATAAATAGGGACCTCCAAATAACAAGCGTGGAAGCCTTCTGTTCCAGGATCGCTACCACCCTGTTTCAACGAGCTGATGCATCGGACCTGGTTGAGCTTGCCGACCTGGCGCCGTGGCACGCTCGCCCGCCTGACCACAGACTTCTGCCCCGTGACGCCATCAGCGCTGGGGACTCCGCAGAGCCATGCCGCTTGCCGCCCCGCCCCCGAAGAGGAGGCACCACGGCGCGTTAGCGCGCTCTACGCCCAGACCACCGCTGGATCGCTTTCCCCCGCACCCTATCCCCGCGCCGGTAAATAAAATACCGGCGCGTATTTTCTTGTACTCGCCCGGTGCTCGACGAGTGTAAACCCTAATGCCACTCTTGTAGACACCGTGGCATTGTCTTTCCCCCCCGACACCAAAAGTCTGGGGTTCGGAAAAAAAAATTTCCCCTTCCTTTTTCCCAGGTCGGTTTGTGTCCGCAGTCCGACAAAATGCGGAGTGTGTGGGAGCGGCATCATACGCGTTTTCCTTGGTCTCCGGACCGGGACCCCACGCTCCGCCGGAGTCGACTGCCGGTCTTGGCCGCCCTCGGCCGTCGCCTTTCATCATTCCTAGCCACTTCGGGTTTACCCCGCGTTCTGTCGCGGGGGGTCCTCCCTCAAAACGGACGTCTTGCGCCCAGTACTCGTACTGGGCGCGTCCTCTTTAAAAAAAAAAAAGAAGACCACATGTAGAGGGGCATAGCCCCTGGTCATGTTTTACCGCTGTAAGGCCCTTTTCAGGGGCCCGGCGAGAGAAGACGCCTTCTTCTCAAATAAAAATTATATGAAAGCAAAACGCCATTCAGTGTTGCCTTGCCTTCTGTTGCAGAATCAAGTTCCGATATTTTTATGATGTGAATTTATTGTCATTGTATTTTATTTTAATGTAATAAGAGTATACAATGACAATAAATTATATCTTATTTCATTTATCTAACCTAGTTATTATGATTCTACCCATTGATATAAATAACTATTCGCAAGGAGCAGAGGTCGAAAAATATTTAAAAAATATATGAAAACGTCACAGTTACATATTATGTTGTGTAATATTATTAACGTACTAGCTGCCTCGACACACGTTATTCTGTCTTAACTAATAAATAAATAAAACGGAGGCCTATTGAGCACATACCTACCATTTTCCTGAAGAGAAGCGCATAAGAAAAATATAATATTTATGTGTAGGTACATAATACATTTGCTTTTAATTAATTTTTAATCCTAGTACTATAATTATAAAGTGAAAGTTAAAAGTACAGTGTTCCTGTGGGATACTGTCTTTACGCGGGCTGAGCCGCGGGCAAATGCTAGTTTTTTAAGTATTTTCTTAGCTACATTTTTTGGTTATTAATTTAACTAATGACCACAGCATAAGATATTTTTCCCATTAAATCGGGTTGAGTAGCTGGCATCACAATTATTCACGCACACTAGAATTTGTCCAATGTAAGTCAATTGTCTCTTTACACACTACAATAATGAGTTGCCACTTGCCGCATTTACGAAGCTGTTTTTACTAGGGAGTACGTCGTCTAGTCGAACGAGCGAGCGAGATCGACCGAGTGAGCGATCAAATATCTTTGAGTTTTGACTACGAAATATTATTCTATAAGATAGAAACGATATTTTTAACTCTTACAAAAATTGTAAACTCATGTTTTGTTATTTGCAAAAAATGTAATTTCTGTATACCCGGTGTAGATAGTGACCTGCTCACTCGTTTCAGCTCTTTAGATAAACTAATCGGTGTCACAGCCTACATGAGGCGATTCATTCTTAATTGTAAACTAATTTCAAACTCGCGACAACTAGGCCCTCTAACTGTAAGTGAACGTAGAGAAGCATTGCTAAGTGTGCTCTTCTGGATCCGCTCTGTGCAACAGAATGTATTCGCAGAGGATATTCACCGCCTGCAAACCGATAAAATCTGCACAGTTCGACTACAACGTTTGTCGCCTTTTACGCTGGATGGTCTCCTCAGAAAAGGAGGTCGACTTACTCGTTCGGAACTCACGTACGATGCTCAACATTTGCCATTCACTTTGCCTAGTTCTAGTCCGCTCGTTGACCTCATAATAGATCATTATCATCGCATACACTGCCACCCAGGCACAGACACGCTACATGTTATTTTACGTCAACAATTTTGGATATTATCTTTACTATAAGGCACTATCCGTATTATAAGGCACAGAACGTTTAAATCCATAAGATGTTTCGGTTGCCGCGCTCAGGCCGAAGTACCTCTCATGGCCGACCTGTCAGCTAACAGAGTAATACCTCAGCCCATATTTAGTCACGTATCAACCGATTTTGCCGGTCCGTTTCTGCTCAAATCAAGTCAATTACGTAATACCACAGCGTAATAAAGTTCCATAGACTGTGGTAATGCTAAGTTGATTAAAGGATATTTTCGCATATTTTGTCTCACTACAAAGGCGGTTCACTTGAAACTAGTCTCATCGCTCACTGCCGAAGCCGCCCACATTTATTGCCACATTACAAAGATTCTGCTCACGTTGCGGACTTCCGGTATTGTAGAGTAGAGTAGAGTATATACGTTCAGATTGCGGCACAAATTATGTAGGAGCTAGGAATCATCTACTAAAGGTACAACAATTTTTCAAAGACAATAATGACGCCATCTCTCATAAACCCTCAGCTCAAAATATAACCTGGGTTCTCAATCCGCCCAAAGCACCAGGGATGGGAGGCATCCATGAAATTAATGTTAAATCCACAAAGCAACTTTTATACCGTGTTATCAGTGAACAACATCTCACTTTCAAGGAATTCCCGACTCTGATCACTACAATCGAAGCTTTCCTCTTCCTCTCCACTAAAAATTGGAGAACTGGTTCTGCTCAAAGAAGACAATCTGCCCTCGCTACAATGGAAGATGGGAACAATCTCACGTCTGCTATCTGGGAAGGATGGAGTCGTCACAGTTGTGGATTAGGACACCACTAAAGGCCAGCTGCGGAGACCTGTCCTGCGGAGGCTCCCTCTGGATTCTGCTCAAGATGGGGTTAGCTCGCCGCCTTTGCGGCCCCCCCCGGATAAAAAAGTAATTTTAATTACATGTTCCATTTATGCTTAAATAACTTTAGAAAAATAGATTTCAGAAAAAAAATTATAAGAAACAAATTGTAGACAATTTAATTATTAAAAAGATTGCTCTCTTTAAAAATCTTGATAAAGTTGATAGTTTTTAAGATAAATGATAAATAATGATTCAAGACACAGAGAGGCCGATGCAGCGCATGAGTCAGAGAGAGACGGCGATACTTAAAGGTAAGCGGCGCTTACTTGTGAGCGCGCGAAGTTAACAATTAAAAAACAGATATAAACAATGAAATTTGTTTAAATCTCTATTAATAATATTATTAACTATTGTATAGAGAATTTAAAAAAAAATACTTATATATGTATTATTATTTTTTTTATATATTTTTCATTACCTTTTTTATTGGTATTTCGATAAAAAATATAAAAAAAATTTGTCCGGTTGAAAAATAACAATTACTTGCAATTGTTTAAACAATTTCGGTTTAAACAATATGGCACCGGGTTGCCCCATGGCAACATGCATTTATATCATCAGTAGGGCAATTTGAAGAGGATCGCATAAAAAAATTGAGGTGGAATAGTTTTCGGTACTCATGCGCCGATTCCTCCTGGACTATATCGATAATCCGCTCAACAGCAACAGAAGAAACCTGCGCCCAGATCCAGAACCACCAGCTCAGCAAAAAGGTTAGTCCCAGTTGTCTCCAGCTTAAGTTAACCTATGTACCTGCCTACCTCAGCTCAAAGTCGCGTATCTAGGTCCTAGCACTTAAAACTAATTTTTAGTGAAGTTTCCCCGAAATCATATTTATTGTGATGAAACAGTGATTTTAATAAAATAAAATAATATCGGTGAGTACGAGTATTTACTTATATTTTTTTTAATTTTACCATAATTCAACTTCTCGATTTAATTAATCGACTTATTTAATCCGGTTAACACGGATAAATTCATATTATAGGTACTAAGTTTAAATATTACACAAAGACAAAAAATATAAATATAAGTGAGGGTAGTTATCATTACGACACGATCGGACACTAGCAACTTACACTATTTATAACTCAAGAACGGCTGAACCGATTTGGCTGAAAATTGGTGGGGAGTCAGAATACTACCAGAAGACGGTCATATGATACATAAGAGCCCCGCCGAGTTTATCTGTCTGTATGTTCGCGATAATCTCAAAAACTACTGAATGGATTTTCCTGCCGTTTCCTTAGGAAGAATTAGGGCGATAATAATTTGTTAAGGTTTTGTGGAAATTGTTTGATATATGACGATAATTGTTGATGGTGTCGGAAAAAATCAAGACAGGGAACTTTTATCGAAAACGCTGTCTAACCTAACCCGTTGGAGATAAATAACAGAACAATGTATGGTGGGATTGTTTCTCTTTTATAGGTCTACAAAAATGTCCGCGATGGCATGAAATGTCTATTTTTAAGGATAGGTTACTATACCCATTCTAAGTTTAAAACAATGTTCAGAAATAATGTGGTATTTTCAGAAGCTATTTAGACGGTAGTGGCGAAGGGTGGTTTTATTTCAGAGGGAAGCCCTAGTCGCTAGACGTGAGTTGTGCAAGTTTTTTGAAAGGAAATGTAGCACCATATTATGTATGGTCAAAGTCGTACAAGGTACAAGCGTGTAGTGTTGTGTCGTGTCCGAGAGAAATTGTAAATACTTAGGTAACTATTCTTATAGTTATACCTACGGTTCCTATTCCTATAGTTACATATGCGGTATTCTTAAAGGTACAAGTTAACATATTTCAAAATACAAAACAGATATGTAACTATATACTTAATAATAAAACGTTTTTCTGTGTATTAATTAACTATTATATATATACTATTTATTAGTACATATTATTAGTTTTTAACTTTAAGACGAATTATATTTACCACTTTTCTCACTGTTCAATATAATTTCAAAAACAATAATTAATAACTATAATAAAAATTATTTATTTCTAGCGAGATAAGGTTCCTATGATCTCCCACCATAACTCCGAATATATCGGGTTTTAAAGAGATCACAGATCTTCAATACTCCAATATTCGTGTCAAATTTGCAACATGCAGCGCATAGATGTTGCTTGAGTCGGTCTACATGACGCTATCGCTTGTCCTGACGTGTATAAGATATTATTGTTTTCCATATACTAGTTTTGGCTGGAGGTCTTCATGAGGTAATTTGAAAGGGAAGCCGATAAGAATTGTGATCTTTAGAGCCTTCGCCACTGTTAGACGGATACAATTTAATTATCCTTATCTAGGAGATTATATCTAGGAGATATCTTAAAATGAAAAAGTACGTGTGAAAATTTATTATAAAGTATATATTTTTACTCTGTGCTATTATTATATTGAAGGTATATTTTCTAAAGAAGTTTTTTGCCACGATCACTCTTCCACACGGGCGAAGCTGCGGGCAAAAGCTAGTTTTAGATAAACATACTATACTTTTCAAAATACAGACATAATAATATTACGTTTTCTTCTACCCGTCCGTAAACACTTAGGTTAAAAAAATAGGTACTTACATAGTAATAATTTAAGATTATGTTAGGTTTTTTTAGTATTGTTAAAATAAAAGTTATATTTGATTTCTTTTAAAGAGGTTAACGCTAATGAACGGGAATAGGAAGGGATGTTTCAATATAAAATACGGGGTTTGAGTACTTCGCGGCTTAATTCTGTTATCAGCGTAGTAGACCTCAGCAGTTCCTATAGTCTCAAAGTTCTTACATAATGATTATTATTGTTGCGAGAATTAATTAATTATATAATAAGACGACGATAACTTTATCTAGAATTCATATATGATTTGTTGTGAATATATTTCTGGGGACATTTTAAAATAAATATACTATTTGTGTGAATATGTGGAGTTTGTCGTAAAACTGTATTGTAGGCTTTGCGTAAATATTCCTAGTATCCGGACACCAGATGTTGAAATATAGAAGCTGAACCTAAAACAGTAGCTGACAAGTATACAACGAGCCTAAATCAAATAGAATAAGCAATAAAATATCCAAGAAAATATACCCGACTTTCAGTTGTTTGAAGCAACCGGAAAACGTTCAGAAAGTTTGGAACTACTGCATAAAGACTTAAACACAATTAAACCGACATCTGTTGAAAACGCGAGTGTTCTCCTTGTTCAGTGGCATTATTACAAAAATCAGAAACAAAATAGTTG
This sequence comes from Phengaris arion, assembly GCA_963565745.1. NCBI lineage: Eukaryota > Metazoa > Arthropoda > Insecta > Lepidoptera > Lycaenidae > Phengaris > Phengaris arion. The sequence continues at coordinate 13,045,094 of OY751438.1, forward strand.
TCAGACAAAGCTGTTAATGCTCAGAATTATTCATAAAGTATTTTTTCTTAAAAGTCTCGAAGTCCGGGGAAATCCCGGGACTTTGATTGTAGGCTGTCCCGTGTCCCGGGACTTTGAAATTGTCGGGATCTCCCAAACCCTACCGTCACCCAGGTGCTGTCTTTTGAATATTTTTGTTTGACAGTAAAAATAATTACAATCCACCAAGTAGGCTCGACGAAAAAAGTTTAGAAAAGTCCTGCAAACTGCAAACATAATAATTATAGTTTTATTATAAAAATATAAAATGATTATTTTACTTTTACAAACTGAACTGCATTGTAATATATATGGACGCTTCCACACTACGTCTATCTGGTCCTGTACTAAGTATCCGAAGAACTTGTATCACAAGTACCAGACAACTAAAATATATTTAATGCTTTTATACTATACACATATTTACGATTTTCACTATATTATACATATATTTAATACACATCCAAGACCCAGGAACATAGAAAATATTTGTTCCTTCGGCGGGATTCGAACCCGCGACCTCCGATTTGAGCACCAACGCGCTGAACCACTGAGTCACAGAGGTCGTCAAATTATATTGGTTATAGTTTTAGCACTGCTGCCGCTTTTCTGCCGAATTATTTTGTGAGATTGAGGAGGGGGATTAATTTACACATGTGTACAATATGTGTCGGCGGTTACGAGGTACGATATAGACTTGATAGAACTGAGATAAAAGAATGCCTAGTTTTGCGTCTGCGCGGACTCGGGAACTGACAAGCTCGTAGCACGGCGCTACATCAGTCGTAGCACGTCTCCCGCTACGCGCCTACGTAGCGACTAACTTTCAGTCCTCGCGTAGTTTTAACTCGATACGCAGCTTTTTCGACTTCGTTTCTTGCTTCTGTGCGAAGTGTGTTTTTTTTAACTGTGTTTTTGATCATGTTTTATGTTTTAGTGTCCGAATGTTATGCATATATTGCGAATATTAACGGATCAAACTTATGGTAAGTATAACTAGTGTTTTGTTGCCTAAATGTTTTATTTTATGTTATTAGTGAATTATAACTTTTATTTAAATTTTTCAACGTTAACAATCTAGCTTTTCTTATGTGACTATTCGAAAATAATGCATTTTAATTTCTGCAAAGTATTAGTGGTAAAGCGGTCTTCAATTCTGATGGATTGCTTCTTTTCAATACTTTCAATTTTATACCAATTAAATGCAACTAAAAAGAAAGACGGTTAAAGGTTTTAAAAAGGTAAAGGTTTTTCAATTAACACTTGCCGAAATATTTATGGAAAAGATCCAAAAAAATCTTTTTCCATCATAACACTCGGCAGGAAATGTGTAATTCAAATATTGGCTCGTGGCGTATTTACCGAGGAAATGCGTTGCTCGAAAGTGGTGAGTGGCTCTCGGCCTACGTTCAACGAGGTTTGAGTCTAAGAGGCTTTCGACCTTGCTATTGTCACTGGCACGTGTTTATTAGCGTCAGAATTCGAAAGGAGAGCGGACTCAACGCGTAGTGAAAAGACTCTCGAATTCGATTTTTTAATGCGATTTTAAGGCTTTTTGCAAACGGGAGGCTGTATCTGTCGAGCGCTACCAAAACACAATGCGCAACGTTCAATTTTTAAAAAAAATAATTTTAATTTTATTTAGATGGTGACCGGTTAAAATTATAAAAAACCAGCCGAGTGCGAGTGGGGCTCGCGCAATAAGGGTTCCCGTACAAAACGACAACAAAAAAACATGTTAATTGTATGGGAGCCCCATATATAAATATGTTTATTTTTATTCGTTTGTGCCGACTCTATGGAGCCATTGTCGTTCATTGTATTCTTATAAATACCGTATATATTTATAAATTTGTTTATCATGAAATATGCATAAATTTAAAAAAGTGGTTGAGAAAAACCATGCATATTAACCGTACAAAAAGGCTGTAATTATATGGATAAATATATAATTTCGCCCGGTCTGTGCTGTTTTATAATGGTTGGGTAATTACGGTTATCTCCCTCATTATTTTGTACACTTACAAAGTAGAAGGGCCAATCTAAATCTCGGCATTGTTGTGATTTGAACCTTTTTACGAAATACGCAGTAAAACCGGACGTCAATTATTATATTTTATCGATTTTCATAGAAACCATTTTGTTACAAGTGTATGATATGGTTTTTTCACGAATTGGGTTTTTTTCTTTTGAAATAGACCGAAATACGAGCAGACGGATCGCCTGATGCTAGTGCATAATCTATCGGCGAGTCACGAGATACTTGTTATAGGTAATTTTTATTAAAGAGGTATTTTTTTAACTGTCAACCCATTAATAAACTATTTACGACTACTATATCTCACGGGATTTTTGATTGCAAAAAAGGGTTTTTATATTTACTGTCACATTGTAATTCAACCTCAGTATCAGTATCAAAGTGTACCTGTGACTTCGAAAACAAAAAAAAATACAATTTTGTATGAAAAATATTGTAATAATTTCTCAAATGAAATGAAATACTACTAGACGATTCCAGCAACTTCGTGCACCTAAAAGAAAACAACCTTAGTTATATATCTGTGTAAAATTTTATCGGTTCAGTAGTTTCGGAGCCTATTCAATGCAAACAAACATACAAACGAACCTTTTCTCTTTATAATATTAGTATAGAAGTATAGATATAAAAGTTCTTATTCCGTAGGTAGTGCTCTCCAGTGGAATATATTTTAAAAGTTGATAAATTACAATACTCTTATAGAATGTACCATACAAGGGCATACAAGGGCATACCTCGCTGGGCCACTATGAGTATCGACATTTTCTCACAGTTTATCTCCTAGGGTAAACACGCAATGCAACACAAATAATACGGGTCGATTTGAATTCGTACGGGAGGATTCGAACCGCGGTGTGAATCATCATACCGCGGTTCGAATCCTCGCGGTGGAGCGATCCCCAGCACTGTTTTTAATAATGAAACTTAATAATTACATATCCTTTATCATAAAAATATATAATATAATATAACTGAAATGAAAGTGCTAAAAATGTGTGCTCCAAAGTTGGCACCGGTCTGCACGCGACTTTTTGACGTGATAATGTCTTATAATTTTATGGAGCCGGCTGCACGCACGAAAAACCATGACTCATGCGTTACCTGTTACCAGCGTTACCTCGCTAAATATGACGCATTGCCGTTACCTCAGCTAGCCGCGCCTTAGGTATGTGAGCGGTGGGACGGAGAGGCGGGGGCGCTTGATGTTATTACTCAGTTCGGCGCCGGACTTCGCGGCGACAACACGCCTACCGAAGGCGCGGCCAATTAGTTTCGCGCGCACTATAAACATGACGTTGTCACGTTCAACTATCGTCAAAAAACCGACTTTACAGACAACCGATTTTTTTTTGGCTCTTCTACTCTTATGGCATTGTCCCGGCATCTTGAAGGACAGCTTGGAAGTACCCTATCCCTAAAAAAGGTGAACGCTTCAATCCCTCCAACTACAGAACAATCCCTCTTCTCGAAGATAATGTAGTCCATTATCAACAGCAAGCTCCTCCGATACTTAGAGGCTCAGCAGTTGCTAAGTGACAAACAGTACGGGTTCCGTAAGGGTCGCTCGGCTGGTGATATTTTGGCATACCTGACTCATCGTTGGGCACGAGACTAAGGGAGAAATATTGACTGTAAGTTTGGACATAGCGAAAGCCTTCGATCGGGTTGTGTTCTGCCAACACAAAGCGCTTCTTTCGAAGCTGCAAGCAAGTGGGTCTCAAGTTTCTTATCAGACAGAATCATAATGGCCGTAATCGACGGTGAATGCTCTGATACTATGTCTGTTGATGCACGATGCGAATGACAGCACGGGCGATGCCTTATATACCGGCCGCGCGAATATTTCTCAGGAAAACGTCATTGGGAGCCGAAATAAACTTGTTCCTGAAATTGAAATTTCGTTTGAGAACGTCTCTGAATGGGGTACACTTAATTTTATCCGATTCAACGTATACGATAGACGGTGAAGATGCTCTAATATTTTATGTTCAGACAAAATATGGCTTGCTATAGTTTGTATGAACTATCACAGCAGGCTAAGATAATATATAAAATTTTAATTTTTTTACACAATTATAAGAAAAAAATCTAAAAGAAATAATGCTATAATAAAACATTTTACAAAATAAAGTAATTACAGTAATATAATATAGTATAGGCATCTTAAGATAAAATATTGTAATATCTTCGATGTCTGCGGCGGCCTTTAAACTAGATATTGCACATACTAAATACAGGCTTTGTAAATTAATAATATATATGGAGTATGGACATTTCACACCACTTCAATCTGGTCCCGCTATGCTAAGTATCCGAAGAACAGGCAACTTTATTTAATACTGTTATACCCTATATATATATATATTGAGCTTGCTTGGCTTGCAGGCCGGCTTGAGCGCCAACGCGTTAACCACTCAGCCACGGAGGTCGTCAATTAAGTGTACCTAGTCTCCCTATTCTTCCGTACAGATACGTTAGAACTCATTATACCTTACGTATAGGGAAAATGTAATGCGGTATATTCGTCTTGTGACAAATATACGCACATTATAATGGATACAGTTACGAGGATACCCGTAATATATAAATCAAGATGACAAAAGGTACGGATAATACATTTTCTCAAGGTGAGTAGCCTTAAGAAATACCTACTCACTGTTAAGATCTCTGGCTTAAAAAGTTCAGATGTTATAAACGTGTTTTCCAGTTTATTCTGCATTTGTGTGGTAAGGACAGCCAAGACATTTCGGAGTAGAATTTCTAGGTCATGTATTTTAAGATATCACAGCAAGTATGCCAAAATTCTATGCGAAGGTTTTGGAACATAGTGTTTGCCTATAGTAAACATAATCGTATGCTTCTATTTTATTTAAATAACTAATTGTTTTATATATTATCGATATTTGTTTTGATTATTCAATATTTTTACGATACAAAAATGTACACCTATCTATATAGTATCTAATACTCATTTCAATTCAATTCGTTGTATCTAAGATAGGTGTTCGAGATTATTGTCATAAAATTGCTGTTATGGATCTCATCTCGGTTTATTTTATGGTTTTAGATCCGCGACGTTTCGGATATTTTATACAATCACGGATTTTCCGCCACAACTGAAATCACAGTTATCAAGTGCTATACCCAAAGATTTCAAAACTAAAGATAGGCTATGACGTACATTTGACAGAACATATCTTCATACAAGAAAAAGTTACGCCATCTTTGTTTTCACCATACCTCAAATGTCGGCCATCTTGATTTCAACATACTTTAAATGTCAAAATAGCCCCAAAAACGCCATGTAAGTGGAGACAGTGTTTGCCGTAACATGCCTCGTCTATAATATATACGTCTACGGCTATAGCACTTCAGATGTGATTTCTTAGCTGGTGGTCCTATTTTGAGTATTTCATCGTCATAGCTCAAAAAACACAGCAAGCAGTTTTTGCTACAACTAATTCTAGTTTCAATTAGTTGGAGTTTTGGCGAACCAATTATTATTAATTATAGAAATAATTATTTGAAACCTATCCTTAAAAATAAATAACATAAAACTTACAAGCTTGGAAGTTGGATTAAAATATGACCAATTTAATTAATTCAATAATAATAACTGTGTGAGTATCGAGTGCATCTTAAAACAGCAAAGTATAGCTGTATTTCTCCGTTGGTTCTTTTATAGACAAGATAACACAAAATAGTACGGAACCCTTCAAGTAAGATTTATACTTGGACGCTTTTTAATTTCGCGTCGATTCGTTCTGAGGTCAAATGTTGAGTATTATACCGGGTGAATTTTTTAACTGAGCATGGTAGGTGAAATCCGGAATATAGGAATAGCAAAAAGGAATGAAGCTGTTGCGAGCCCGATTTCAATACTAGTATAAATCTGAAAGTTTATGAGGATCGATAGATGGATGTATGGATGGATGTTTACTTTTTAATGTTTTTTTAAATGTTTTAATAATGACATTTGATATGGTAGTAGTTTAAGCTCTGGATTAATATATAGGCTACTTTTTATCCCGAAAAAGTACAGTGGTCCCGTGGGATATTGTATATCCGCGGGCAACAGTTAGTAAACACTAAAACTGCATCATTAGATTTTTTAGTAAATCAATAATCCTAGCTAAGTATCGACAATTCACATGCTGTTTTACTACACAATTCGATAGTGTTGCTAATGAGAAACAAATTCTGCAAAGTAATTACATATGCCAAACACAATATGTTTACATATGCCAAGACGTATGTTAATAAATTGCCTTATATTTAAAATAAATGTTTGAAAATGATTAGTACGTTTCAATGAGAAATATGTCATAATAGCCGAAGATATGGATGTTCATAATAACTTTTAATCAGCTTAATGTTAAAGTTAATAATAATACTTTAATGATATATCAAAAGCGATATTGCCTAGTGCGGAATCACATTTTTATAAAAATGTGATTCCGCACTAGTAAAAATACATAAATCTAAAAGAAATAGGTTTTAGATTGACGCGATTAAAAATTACAAGCAATTAAAAAATATTGCCCATCTCTTTCTCGCAAAACGATTTGTTACGTCACTAGTTGCTACCGCCATACATTTTGTAATGACAAATGTATGGCGGGTTCATGCCGGGCGGGGACGACGCTCTTTCTTATTAAATTGTTTGTATCTTCATCATTTTTTAAGATATACGAAAATGGGTTCTAGATTGTTTATTAACATGTTATTTAATATCGAATAGACGAAAAAATTTTTTTAGGCCACATGCCTATTAATATCATACGTAGCTCGACTGAAAAGTGAGTCCCGTAAAAATCTGTCTAGCCATTTTAGAGATAAGCCGGAACAAATAGACAGACAGACGGATAGGTAGATATTGTAAAAATAGTTTTTTTAATATAATTACCGTTATGCTTTCATATTTTGCATTGAGTGAAAAACTGTTGTTTCTGTAAAAATCTGTCTAGCCGTTTCAGAGATAAGCCGGAACAAATAGACAGACAGACGGATAGGTAGATATTGTAAAAATAGTTTTTTTAATATAACTACCGTTGTGCTTTCATATTTAGCATTAAGTGAAAAACTGTTAATATAAATTAAAATCTATCTAGCTAACCATAACTACGAGGGCGGGTCAATAAGTCCGTGACTTTTGGAATAAAACACAGATTTTTTGATAAATAAATCATTTTATTTTTCAACGTAGTCCCCCTTGAGCTCTATACACTCTGTCCAACGCTTCTCCAATTTTTTTATCCCTTCCAAAAAATATGATTTGTCGAGGTCCTCAAAATAGGCCTTAGTTTGCGAGATGACTTCATCATTGGAGTCAAATCTTTTTCCACTGAGCCATTTTTTCAGGTTTGGGAACAAGAAGTAGTCACTCGGAGCCAAATCTTGAGAATAGGGTGGATGTGGGAGCAATTCATAGCCCAATTCATGGATTTTTGCCATGGCAACTGCACATGTGTGCACCCTTGCATTGTCTTAGTGAAAAAGAACTTTTTTCTTGGCCAAATGAGGTCGGTTTTTTTTCAAATCCTCATTGAAGCGGTCCAATAAGTTGGCATAATATTCCCCATTAATTGTTCTTCCCTTTTGAAGATAGTCAATGTGGATTATCCCACGTGCATCCCAAAAAACAGTCGCCATAACTTTATTGGCTGACAAACCCACCTTGGCCTTCTTTGGCGCCGGTTCACCCTTAGAAACACACTGTTTTGACTGTTGTTTGGTCTCTGGTGTATTGTGATGGATCCATGTTTCGTCCACGGTTAAAAAACTCCTCCATATTGTGATTAAACAACGCCAAACCTTCCTGTGAAGTTGTTACACGATTGCGTTTGTTGTCGACTGCGAGAAAACGCGGCACCCATCTTGCGGAAAGCTTTCTCATGCCCAAGTGATCATTCAAAATTGAAACCACTGAGCCATGCGAGATGCCTATGGCTTCCACAATCTCTTGCACTTTCAATCTTCGGTCGGCCAACACCATATCGTGAATTTTTTCGATTGTTTCGGGTGTAGAGACCTCAACTGGGCGTCCAGGACGTTCGGCATCTTCAGTGCTTGTACGGCCACAACGAAATTCAGTAAACCACTTTTTTACCATTGAAATCGATGGTGCAGAGTCCCCATAGTATTTTTCAAGCTTAGCCTTGGTCTCGGTAATGGTTTTTTTCGCAAAAAATAATGCTTAATAAGCACACGAAATTCACTTTTTTCCATTGTTTCCTTAAGTTACTAGATAGTCTGATAAAGATAGCTGTAAAACACAAACTAACTGACGCAGCAAGTTCAAATTTTGATAGGAGTCAACTGACAGATGCCTGTTGACAGGAGTAGTGTTGCTTTTTCAGTAAGGAGGTTAGAAATTCAAAAAGTCACGGACTTATTGACCCGCCTTAGTATTAGGTACCACCATGTCTATTGTCCATTACATACTTTAAACATTTTTCAAGGCTATAAACATTTATCAATATATGGAGCTTAACTGGCACTTAATGGCTTTATTAACTGGCAGTAAGTTCCACATATTACTATGACAGAGAGCAGAGAGCCTGCAACAAAGAACCTTGCAAGATAAAAGAAGACCTACTACTAGTTGCGATTTCAAACATTCAGGGCATGTTTAACAATGTATTGATAAGCGCCACATAGCTTGCATGTTTTGTCTCTGTCGCTCAGTATAAAGTAAACGGCGACAAAAATTCCGGATAAGCTATTCGACACTTATATGGCGATTGTGAAACAATCACAGGGTAATAAATATACACTACTTAAATATTTTTAATTTGTATAAAAAAGTACATTTTTATGCTATAAGAATAAATAGGTTTGGAGAAGTAGACAGAATTAAAGGGTTAGATATTGTACATATAGGAAAATACCCAATTTATACCTTTGAAAACCATTATTTTAGGAAGGTACAAATCTAACTAATTACTAATACATTGTCCCAATTATATAAATACATCCAGTTTTAACCCCCCAGAAATTTAATTTTTAGGTGTTAACGACAAATAAGGATTTAACTGCAAATGCAATTAGCTTCGAAAGTTTTACATGAAATAAGATTCACAGGGGAGATCGGGCTATTTATTCCGGTAGTGTTGTAGCGATGCTCGCTAATGCTGTTTGGAATGAAGCGGTGCTCATTATGCGAGAAATCGGTGCAAAGGATTATTCGAAATTTAAATAAAACGAACGAATGTTTTAGCTAGTGCTGTACTGTAACGTTTTAAGCTGAGACTTATTCAACAGAATTATGTAAAATTAAAATCAAGTTTGTGTTATATCAGATTAATTCAATTGCATGTACGTAGATATAAAATTGTACGTTTGACTTGCTAGTTCTCATAAATTTCACTCATTCAATACACGTATATGAAAAATCTACTTTCTAGAATTTTCATGCTTGTGATTGGTCTAACTGATGGAAAATTTTAAAAATATTTTATCTCAGAAAAATTGAATACTGGCAGTCGAAGATACTATTAGTTCTCTCATCATCTTGTTTAAATTGTAGTCGGTTATCAGTATTACCATGTTTTGGGGTGATAATTATATTTTGGCGACGTAAATAATAAAATAAACATCAATGCATGCAGTACAAACATGCTAATCCTTATACTTTGTAAAATTAAACAAATATTTGTGTTCGTCGCATCACTAATTTTATGCAGCAGCTGCAACTTAAGTATTGGCATGTAAAGGATTTACGGAATCTTTGCTTAGTGGAATTTCTTGTGTACTTTAGCGGTACGTGCTCTGCCTGTAAATACAAGAACATCAAAGTGTTTTCCTATAAGTTTCAGGAAGTGGAGTTATAAAATATATTAATTATTATATTATTTCGTGAAGCTAAGACTTTTAGTACAGTTTTACGAGAATATTGCAACTGGAGGAGAATGAAATATGGCCGGTTAATTCAAGTTTATGCGGAGAAAGGTGTGCAGAAAGCTAATGTGTTTTTTCAGTGTCGCGCGTTGAGCGCTATAGTACGGTCGCACTCCGCAATACTCGCAAAGCAAAATTTAATTTTTTGCGAGTCGCACGGCTGATTAAAATTCTGAGTCAAACATGGTGCTGGTGGCCAATGAGTTGCTGGCGTTCATCCAGCACGCCGTCGATACTATGAGATACTAACGGAGTCAGCATCATGCAGATCTGCAAGTCAACCTTCGCCAGTGAAGAGATTTGTATCGGCAAGCAGCTGCTGTACGAGACGCTCGGCCAGAGCGCGAACATGCCATCACGTAGGTGAGATGGCGGCGAACGAAGCGTGCAGGACATCATTTCCCTGCTAAAGCAGACTGATCCTGACGATGTGTTTGTGGCTAAAGATCTCCACCAGCTGCCGGTGGTAACGATGGACGTCGACGCAGAGTCAATCAGCGACTCAGCAGTGAAATTTTTTCAGCAGTGAAGTGTTACCGCTCGTCCCGATCCTCCCCCGCGGGCGAAGACAAAGGGGGAGAAAAAAAGCCGCAAGGCTACGGACAGCCGTAAGGCTACGGAAAGCTGCAATGCTGAACCTCCTCGACCTGGCAAGGACGAGAGCAGGAGGTGCGACGAGGAGGGCTTCACACTGGTGGAGAGAAAAAAGAAGAGGAAGCCCGCCGCCCGCAATCACCGCGGCACTGCACCCTACGTACCCGAGCTACGACTGCGGTGTGAATTACCCGCGATGCCGTTTTACGTCTCCCGCCTGCACTGGTCCATGGAGGTTGAGGACGTCGTAAGAAGACGTCCATCGCCTTAAGGGTCTGGAGTCTCGCCACAAGCTCAACTTCAGTTCCTTTGTGGTGAGAGTACCGACGCATCTTCTGTCGACCTTCGAGGTGGAGGATTTCTGGCCGACGGACGTGGTCCTATGTGGTATAATATGGACCTAAGCAGCATGAAATAAAAGTTATTTAATATAATTTAATGTAATTTAACAATGCTTAGAATTTCATAAAATTAATGAAAATAACAATAACACACACTACCTCAGATTATTTAACGTAAAACCGTTCGTTTGATAGATACAATCGTGATTTCTTCTTGATACAATTTTTGTCAATCTGTGACAACCTTTTTTTTTTCTTTTTAAATCTAAGAGGTAAAAGAACTTATTAGTCCAAAGTTGTAAACTTTATGAATTATTATGAGCGAATTTCGACCACAGGGCGACCTCTAGTGTATACCTATGTATAATAAGACATATTATCATAGATAAGTAGATAAATAACTGTAATGTACAGTACCCGGCGATAAATATTGCACATCGACCCTTGGAAAGAGACAATCGGCTAATTTCGGCTTCGTAGAGCGTTATCTCTGTCGTACGAAATACAAACAGTCCGGTATCTTTTAGGAGCTGTAAAACAATTATGATTTGCTTCTTTTGATAATTATTTTTATTATTTGTATAAAATACACCAATTTTTTTTTAAGTGATGGCTTTAGGTTGGGGTAAAATAAAATAAAAAAAACATGTTCAACAAATCTTTTCCCTAAAGTTGTCATAGTATAACCTTAAATTATTTAAATTTGGGGGTGTTAACAACTCTAAATATATATTTACCTGACGGCACTGTATCGTATTTGAACAACGACTGACAAAACGTCACATAGGTAGTGTGCGAAAGAGATAACGCTCTACGAAGCCGAAATTAGCCGATTGTCTCTTTCCAAAGGTCGATGTGCAATATTTATCGCCGGGTACTGTATGAAGGTACATAGTTACATACATCTACAGTTTCTACATTAACAACTTCACCCACAACATTCACCTACTACCTACACCTACACTGACACTGACAAGAATTTTATAGTATATATAAGAATTTTATAGTAATAGACCAGCTTTTTCCCGCGGCTCTGCCCGCGTAAATATAGTATTGGGTATCCCACGGGAATACTGTACTTTTTCGGGATAAAGAGCTACTATGTTTTAATCCAGATCCAAAACTACCACCGTACCAAATTTGATAGAAATCCGCTCTTTAGTTATTGCGTGAAAGAGTAACAAACTTCCATCCATCCTCACAAACTTTCACATTTATAATACTACGAGGGCGGGTCAATAAGTCCGTGACTTTTGGAATAAACACAGATTTTTTGACAAATAAATTATTTTATTTTTCAACGTAGTCCCCCTTGAGCTCTATACACTTTGTCCAACGCTTCTCCAATTTTTTTATCCCTTCCAAAAAATATGATTTGTCGAGGTCCTCAAAATAGGCCTTTGTTTGCGAGATGACTTCATCATTGGAGTCAAATCTTTTTCCACCGAGCCATTTTTTCAGGTTTGGGAACAAGAAGTAGTCACTCGGAGCCAAATCTGGAGAATAGGGTAGATGTGGGAGCAATTCATAGCCCAATTCATGGATTTTTGCCATGGCAACTGCACATGTGTGCACCCTTGCATTGTCTTAGTGAAAAAGAACTTTTTTCTTGGCCAAATGAGGTCGGTTTTTTTTCAAATCCTCATTGAAGCGGTCCAATAAGTTGGCATAATATTCCCCATTAATTGTTCTTCCCTTCTGAAGATAGTCAATGTGGATTATCCCACGTGCATCCCAAAAAACAGTCGCCATAACTTTATTGGCTGACAAACCCACCTTGGCCTTCTTTGGCGCCGATTCACCCTTAGAAACACACTGTTTTGACTGTTGTTTGGTCTCTGGTGTATTGTGATGGATCCATGTTTCGTCCACGGTTAAAAAACTCCTCCATATTGTGATTAAACAACGCCAAACCTTCCTGTGAAGTTGTTACACGATTGCGTTTGTGGTCGACTGTGAGCAAACGCGGCACCCATCTTGCGGAAAGCTTTCTCATGCCCAAGTGATCATTCAAAATTGAAACCACTGAGCCATGCGAGATGCCTATGGCTTCCACAATCTCTTGCACTTTCAATCTTCGGTCGGCCAACACCATATCGTGATTTTTTTCGATTGTTTCGGGTGTAGAGACCTCAACTGGCGTCCAGGACGTTCGGCATCTTCAGTGCTTGTAAGGCCACAACGAAATTCAGTAAACCACTTTTTTACCATTGAAATCGATGGTGCAGAGTCCCCATAGTATTTATCAAGCTTAGCCTTGGTCTCGGTAATGGTTTTTTTTCGCAAAAAATAATGCTTAATAAGCACACGAAATTCACTTTTTTCCATTGTTTCCTTAAGTTACTGGATAGTCTGATAAAGATAGCTGTAAAACACAAACTAACTGACGCAGCAAGTTCAAATTTTGATAGGAGTCAACTGACAGATGCCTGTTGACAGGAGTAGTGTTGCTTTTTCAGTAAGGAGGTTAGAAATTCAAAAAGTCACGGACTTATTGACCCGCCTTAGTATATAAGTAGGAAGGTGTTCTTATTAAAGAATACATTTTGGCGATTCTTACACTGAAAACGCGCGGGGACGCAGCGGCAAACTTGAACGTGAGTTCTATAAAATAATGATTTATCAGGATATTTTTCGGGCTGGTACCGACTTCGAAATAATGAAGATTGTGTGGAGAAATAGTTCAAATTTTAGCCGAATTTAGAAATTATGAAATATTTCGATCGACGATCTCTGTGGCTCAGTGGTTCAGCGCGTTGGTGCTAAAGCCGGGGGTCGCGGGTTCGAATCCCGCCGAAGGAACAGAAAGCTTTTCTGTGTTCCTGGGTCATGGATGTGTATTAAATATGTGTATAATATAATAAAAACCTTAAATATATGTATAGTATAAAAGTTAAATATACTTCCCGTTTTCTGGTACCTGTAACACAAGTTCTTCGGATATTTAGCACGGGGCCAGATTGACGTGGTGTGAAGCGTCCATAGACATTTATTTCATACTTTTTTGTGCATTTTACTTCGGAAGTCGGTTTAATTTTTTGTTTAAAAATAATTATTTTTGCTACCAGTGTTTTTTGCCTTACAGTTTACTCGGTTGGTAGTAATCATAAAATATATTAAATACGTGAAGCAAAAGCTTTGCATATTTTCGTACGAAAATTACTATGCGAACGGAGGAGTATGAAATTATGGTTTAAAGTTATATGGAGGAGGGGTAAACTGCACGAATTTTTTTAAATTACCAAAATATTACTTAGTAAATAACTGAAGAAATCGTTTCGGAATGAGGATAACATAAAAATTATGACAGTGTATATAAGTTTTCTGCGGTAGAATACTGGCGACAAATAAAAATCACTTCAAAACCCGGGCAAGTGCGAGTCGGACTCGCGCACGAAGGGTTCCGTACAAAACGACAAAAATCACGATTGTTGTATGAGAGTCCACTTTAAATATTTATTTTATTCGGTTTTTAGTATTTGTTGTTATAGCGGCAATAGAAATACTTACATCATCTGTGAAAATTTCAACTGTCTAGCAGTGTGGTTGTTAAGGAGATTCAGCCTGGTGATACATAATAGACAGACAGACGGACGGACAGCGAAGTCTCAGTAATAGGGTCCCGTTTTTACCCTTTGGGTTCGGAACCCTAATAACTAACATAGAAATGCTATCTAAAGGGGAACATAATCTAATTTCTACGTTATTTTATGTAAAGGTAGAGAATAATTCAAGTCACTACTTTAAATATTTGCTGAAATCGCCTGAACTATGGAATAAAATACAAAGCGAAGCACTTGGAAGAAACAAAATTGCTTTTGAGTATTCCGCGAGAAGTGGAAGCACAGAGAACAAATGAAATACAACAACAAAAAAAAAAAGAAACGAACAACAAACTAACCGACAGTAGACTTCAAATATTATAATATTATTTTCAAAATAATATTATCTTACGTACTCGTATTTTTCGTTTGTTACTTTCTTAAGTCTCATGATATTTAATGCTTTGGTTTTTGTTTTCTTTAAGGTTCAATGTATTAATAAATTGTAATATTATATAATAATGATTTAGCTTATGGTTTTTAAAAGTTATGTCAATACCATGAGACATGACAAAATATAAGAAAGTAACAATGATTCGTAAAATACGAGAATATATTATATAAGTTATATATTCTAAGTTATCTTTGTGTATTGTGTAACTTAAATACAATATGTAGCTTTTGCACGCAGCTTCGCCCACGTGGGAGAGTGTTCGTGGCAAAAAACTTCTTTAGAAAATATACCTGCAATATAGTAATAGCAGAGTAAAAATATAAACTTTATAATAAATTTTAACACGTAATTTTTAATGATTAGATATATCAGATCAGAATGAAATATCTCCTAGATAAGGATAATTAAATTGTATCCGTCTAAATAGCATCTGAAAATACCACATAATTTCTGATCATTTTTTTAAACTTAGAATGGGTATAGTAACAGCTGTCCTTAAAATATAGACATATCATGCCATCGTGGATTTTTGTAGACCTATAAAAGAGGAACAATCCCACGATATATTGTTTTGTTATTTATTTCTAACGGGTTAGGTTAGGCAGCGTTTTCGATTAAAGTTCCCAGACGGCTAGATTTATTCCGACACCTTCAACAATTATCGTCATAAATCGAACAATTTCAACAAAAACTTAACAAATTATTATCGATCTAAACCTTCCTAAGGAATCACTCTGTCGGTAAATGTAAACGGCATGAAAATCCTTTTGGAAGTTTTTGGTATTATCGTGAACATACAGACAGACAGAATCGGAGAGGCACTTAAGTATCCTATGTCCGTCTCCTGGTTCTAAGCTACCTCTCCAATAGTGTAACCAACACGACTTTCTTTTCATAAATATTATATTATATATATGAAAACGTAATCGGGATCGTTCATAGGAGGTACCTAATAGCCTTTTAATGGAAAGAACATGATGATATGAAGTAATATTAATGGCCTCCATTCAGTCGTCATCGGAGGCAAAAATCTGGCCCAAAAATCTGAAAAACAACGACATACGAGGATGACGTATGCCACACACGATTTTCCGTTGACTTCACAATTTATGCAATTCATTCCATTGAAACGTTGCCCTTAATTTATATTTTGGTTCATTTTATATTCTGGAGATTAAAATTATAACGTCCAAGAATTTCCCCGTTTGTTCTCTGCAGTCATTTGAATAATAGCCAAAGTATCATGATATAACATTTTTATATTATGATACTTGGGCTCTGTCGGTAAATAAAACGTTTTTTAGGCGAAATTTTACATAAATTAAGAATTACTTCTTTTTAAGGGTGTTGTAAAAAATTGTAAGTATAGATTTTCTATACTTACAATTTTTTACAACACCCTTAAAAAGAAGTAAGAATTAATTTTTTTGTTGGTTTCATGGTCAAAACAAACAATAACAAATAAAATCTTGTGTGTAATAAAATAAACAAATTTTCTAAAGAACTTATCAGAACATTGTTAAATACAATAATTATCAACTTGAAACGTATGATCAAGTAATCTAATATTTTTATTTATTTATTTACTTAAGGTCGCTTGGAATACTGCACCATTTTAGAAAATATGTTTTAAAAACTGAAATTAAATTTAAACTCAGTAGAAAACACCAATTATGTGTACCCGGCTGAGCATAGGTCACACCAATGCATACCACTCTCATATATTCGCGAACAGCACTTCTCGGACTTGTCTTAGTCTGAGTCGAAATTATTGATATATTGTTATTTATTTGCTGTACGACGAAATAGATAAACATATATTGCATAAAAATGCGCAGTTTCTAAGGGATAAGATCTAGCTAGATCGATTTTTCTCCCCCAAAACTCCCTGCATACTGAATTGCATGGTAATACTTGTAGCCGTTGTCAAGATACCGATTAAATATATATAAATATATATATATATATATACCACATCGGTACAAGATCGTCTCGTTTAAAGTATCAGATTGTTTATAATGTAAAATTAAATATATTTTTTTTCAATATTATGTTTTTTAGTGTATGTATTTATCGAAACTACTAATAAGTTTGTTTAATATTTCGCTTGTGGCTGCCAGGTTGCGCACACCTGGGTATGAGTGCGGCGCGGCAAAATGACGTTACAATTTTGTAGAATCGCATTTTCATAAAACGCCTGTAGCGATCGTTTATCAGGTGTTGTGTACCTTTGGGACAGAGTGTTTTACAAAACATTTATTTTATCTGCATCGTGTATTTACGGATGCACGACACGAATTAATCGAGTATATAAAACGTTCCCACGAGTAACGTACTCTTTGTTAAATTAAGCATTAAATTCATTTAAATTTTCTATTTTTATTTTCATTTAATATTTTTAGATCCAAAAAAAAACAGTCATTTGTAATACAATTATATTATGGGTTTTTTAATATTTTATAAGTGCTTGATTTTAATAATTCCAATGTCTTCAATATGTTTCTATGTTGGTAGGTAACGTATGAGGTAGGTACCTCATACGTATATAAAATTCTCGTGTGTGGATTTTGTTACTTTTGTTTATTTTTTAAGGGTTCCGTGCCCACAGGGTAAAAACGGGGCCCTACCACTGAGACATCGCTGTCCGTATGTCTGTCCGTCCATCCGTCTGTCTGTGACCAGGCTGTATCTTTTTGACGTGATAGACAGACATATGAAATTTTTACAGATGTATTTCCTTTGCCGCTATAACAACAAAGACTAAAACCGGCCAAGTACGTGTCAGAACACGCAAAAAATAGGGTTCCGTAGTCAACTTTATTGAATACGTTAGTGAATTATTACAACTAAAAAGTAATCATTCATTATGTAGGTCACCCGAGCATCCGATAGACTCGGTAATCATGAGTCGCGGGGAGCAGTTTGACTCGTCGTTTTGCATGTCAGCGACGTCGTACGGGTCAGCAACCGCCGCCGTCAGCTCGCTGCTCGCGGTCGAGTCAAAACTGAGTCCACTGACTCAGCCGATAAACTCTGCAAGCGTCGCTGCTTGCCCCGCGCCGTCCCCGCGGGTGAAGGGGGGCCGCAAGACTGAATCTCTTCGACTCAGCAAGGACGAGGAGGAGGCAGGAGGTGCGATGAGGAGAGCTTCATACTTGTGGAGAGAAGAAAGAAGACGAATCCCGCCGTCTGCAACCACCGCTGCTCCGCATCCAGCGGATCCAAGGAGCGTTTGCAGTGTGTGTCGGTTGTATTCTGCGGGCGGTTCTGGCCGATGGACGTGGTCTATAGAAGGTTTAGGGGGAAGCTCCCTAATGAATATTAGCGTGTGTGTTAGTGAGCGTGAGTGTAGATAATAATAGGACTTTACCTATGAAATTGCCGCATTCCAGTACTGGCCATTTTAAATCAAAATTATTTTTGTTTTGCTAAGAATTCTAATTTCAAATTAATTTTATTTTAAAAACATGGAATTGTTTTTCCAAAAGTAGGCATTTGTTTATTGATTAGTGTTACATTTTCATCGCATTGCAATCTTTTTCGTCATCATGGATACGTTAAAAACTCGAGTAATTATGGAAAATGCAACGACGTTAACGGAGCTAACACTACAAACCACCGCACCACCTGTTATTGGTTTGCTCGCTTCCGTTCTGGAAATTTCGATCTGAAAAATGAACCTCGCGGTCGTCCGAAGACTTTGGTCGACAATGACGAATTAAAGGCGATTGTGGAAGCTGATGATACACAATCTATGGCTGAATTAGCAGCAGCTTTCGACGTTAGCGTCAAAACAATATTGGCCCATTTGCGTCAAATTGGCAAGGTAAAAAAGCTTGACAAATGGGTGCCACATGAACTCAATGATCGCCAGCGCGAAGTACGCGTCGAGACGTGCCTTGCACTGCTCAATAGACACACAAATGAAGAAAATTTGAACCGCATTGTTACCTGCGATGAAAAATAGATTCTGTTTGATAACCGCAAGCGCTCAGCAAGTTGGTTGGATCCTGGTTCAGAACCTAAACAATGTCCTAAACGAAAACTTACCCCTAGAAAAGTGATGGTCACTGTTTGGTGGTCTAGCGCCGGTGTGATTCATCACAGCTTCTTACCAAACGGGGTGAGCATTACTGCAGATATGTACTGTGAAGAACTGAACACAATTATGGAGAAGCTGGCACATCTCCAACCAGCACTGGTCTATCGCTCGTCTCCGCTGCTCCTGCACGACAACGCGCGACCTCATACTGCACAGCAGACGGTCTCCAAGTTGCAAGAACTGGGGTTGGAAAATCTCCGTCATCCGCCCTACTCACCAGACCTTGCGCCTACAGACTACTACTTTTTCCAGAATTTGGCAAGAACTTCTTGGCGGGAAAAAAAATTTAATACCCGAGAGGCAGTACAAAATGCCTTTGAAGAATTTGTTGCCTCCCGTCCAGCCGATTTCTTTAAGAAGGGCATCAATAAACTGCCACTGCGTTGGCAAAGTTGCATTGATTGCATGGGTGATTACTTCGATTAATACAAATAAAAAATACATGAAAAAAAATCGTTTAAATTTTTTCATACAAACGGCAATTTCATAGGTAAATACCAAATAGTTTTAGAATAGTAGGTACTATGTATATGTATATAATAGTAGTACGTATAATATAAAAAAATATATACCCGATATATCTGGTAGTTCCGTGCTAAGTTTAACTTTGCGTTTTGTATATTGTTATTAGTACAAAATTATGTGTGTATTGTATAAAATATATATCCGTTGTCTAATACCCGTAAAATAAGTTCTACTCCTAACAAAGTTATCTAAGCCGTTATAGTTTTCCTTCAAAATTCATAACATTGACTACCAACATAACCATCATAAGTATTTTCAATTTTTTCGAGCCAGCCAATTTTTGAATATCTCGCAAACGGATACCTTAATTGAAAAATTGTCTCAGAAACCTCTCAATATTTTTAAAACTTATCTACTAATACCCCACACTATGGGGTAGATGCGAGAAAAAATATTACCCCCCCCCCCCTTTACGTCAGGTACCCAAAAAAAATATCGGTTGTCTGTAAAGTCGATTTACTGACGATAGTTAAACGTGTCAACGTCAACAACAACAACAACAACAACAACAATAATAATAATAATAAAATGCGAGGTAACGCTGGTACTTGGTAACGGTTACAGGTAACGGTACTTGGTATTGGAACTTGGTAACGCATGAGTCATGTTTTTTTCGTGCGTGCAGCCGGCTCCATCGAATTATAAGACGTTATCATGTTAAAAAAAAATTTTCGTAATTTTATTTTAGAACTTTTTGACGTGGTAAATACACATAAATCCATTCAAGGTTTCATCTTTCTAGCAATAACTGTTTGGATGGTAAGCCGAAGACGTATGGACGGACATGACGAAACTATAAGGGTTCCAAGACGTGAACTATGGAACATATCTAAGGGCCCGTTTACAAATTTGACACAGGTAAATTGGCTGTTTTTGCAGGACATTTTACGATCAAATCAAAACGAAATCCTGTAAAACTAACAATAATCGTCACAAATAGAGTACTTCTTTATGTAAAAATCGATTAAAAATATTATAAAAAATTATGATTTTTACTGTAGCAAAAACAATTTTCAAAAACCTCTATACCCAAAATTTACAAAAAGAGGTGGTTTTTAGGATCATTTTTCTGCTCCTGTGTAGCTTATTTTGGTTGTACCTAAAGATAGCGTATAAAATACATTTTAAATTTGATTATAAAATAATCCAACAATATTAAAAATTGATTTAAAAAAAGCATAAGATGGCTCCTCAATATTTTGCTATCATAAATGAATCTTAATGCGAGGTTTCCATACAACGTGATTTTTTGCTGTTTTGTACAGACCCCTTCGCACTTGGCCGGTCTATTCTTTTACGATATTTTAACTTCGAATGTATACATTTGTTGTAATATATTTATGTTATATCGTTGATTTACACGAGTAGTGATGAAAAGTTAATTTTCTTCTTCATGGAAAATTTAATAAAATATTTAAAATTAAGCGAAGCTTCTAATATATAGGTCATAAGCCTTATGTCAGACATAAGGGTATATATATTTACTAGGAAATTTGCGAAGCTTTTGTATACCGATAAGTACATTTACATCTTATCATTAAATTTTAATAAATAAAATGTGAATCACTGATAAAATAAAATAATGATTAGGTATGGATTCATAATCCAAATTGCACGAGCGCCGAGCGGCGAGCGACCAAGCGTGTTTGATGCATGGCCGTTTTATAGCTATTTAACTATGAACCAAATTATACCAGCGATGGGATAATATGTGCTCCCATTTCCTTTATCCTGATATAAAATAAGCGTTTATTATCAAGAGGAAGTACAAAACAATTTATGTTCCTTTGGTTTCTATTTACTTCAATATAGTATTATTGAGTTTTATCATTGTTATCACTTTTACCAGCTAGTAATTTATTCTTAGGGATATGAAAAATGTTAAACGTTTTTGTTACATTGTAAGATACTTAGGAATATTTCATTTCATATTAAAATTAAAACTTATAAAAAAAAATTGTAGTCATTATTCGGCTTTGGTCTATTACAATTTTGCAAACTGCCACGTTTAATTAATAACTCGGCTTTAGAGCGACCGGACTGTGGCCTGTCAGAATGAAAAGCACATTTCAAAATTAGTCTTCAAGTAACGAAGTTGTGAAAAGAATGTTGTGTTCGCTTGTGACGTAAGATTCAATGGAAAATAGGCGACCGGAACCATAATCGCCCAGAGCATTTTCTAGAATAATCTTTACATATAAAATAAATTTGTTCAAATCCTTAGCGAAGAGTAGTAGCAGCATACGTATCGTAAACTTCGCAGCGTATTTTTATTAAACTTTTGTTATGATAATAATTATTATAAATTTACTAACCTTATTTACTAATAATATAATCTAGCTGGTGGCTAGTAGACAAAAATGTTAAAAATTGCTTTAGGTTCCGCATATGTTATCTGTGCATTTACTGTAAAGCTGTTAATTTGAAATTACAAATAGACACTTATATTTTATTTATTTGTATAGACTATATGACAAAATTACATTTTCAATCTCTATTGGGTCCGTAAACATAGATATATTTATCTTGGAAAGGTTAAATTCAGACGGAAGGTGATAAATTAATAATATATAATTGGATTCTGCAAATAATCCCAGTTCAGTTGCTAATTAGTTGCTTCATTATTGCCAACCAAACGACGACGTGTGGCAATTAATATACAGACTAGCAGTGACGAAGGCTGGTTCTCCTTCATATGGAGCTCTAGCCTGTATATTAGGCAGGGATTTGGATTTGGTCTTCATAACGTAAGTGGTAAGTAAAGCCTATAGGAAATGAAGTTATAGGAACCCCAAGCCACTGCAGTCTAGCATAATAATATAAGGCTAGCTTTTGACCGAGACTTAATTCGCGAATAAAGAGAGTCTATCGGACCTTCAGGAACCAATCATTTTGCTGCGACAAACAGCCTATGTCCATAATATGAAAGCTGAAATTTATATTTCGGGCTTCTACGGCATCTGTTATTTTAAGGCGTGATTAAGTACCTAAGGCTGGGACTTAATGATCAGGAATCAGGCTGGAAAATTCAGTTCACTGAAAATAGAACACTACGTTAATACATTTACTCCCTTACTAATAAAAAGTTACACACTGCGTATACAGGCGTTGTAAGATTTCTTCTACTAAATAATTTTATTTATTTAATCAAAGTATTATTTATTATGTATTTTATCATTGTTATCTATGCACTTTTGCCATCTCATAGGTAGTTCATTGATTTCTTTACTAAAAAAAACATTCGGACAGGAATCAATAAAATCTTTGAAGGGGCTTTGGACTGCGCCATCGGAATTGAATTTTCTCCCTTGCAAGAAGTCATCTAAATTTCGAAAAAAATTATAATCTGTTGGAGCAAGGTCCGGGGAGTAAGGTGGATGTCTTAGACATTCCAATTAAAGCTTCTCTAATTTGGTAGCCGTTTGTTGTGCAGTGTGTGGTCTAGCGTTGTCCTGAAGCAGCAGTGGCCTAGAGCGAATGAAACGACACCGGCACTAGTCCACCAAACGCTAACAAGTAGCCTTTTTTTGAGTCAATTTTCGCTTGGGGCAGGCTTTGGCTGGTTCACCAGGGTTCAGCCAGTGCGATGAGGGTTTTCGATTATCGTACAGGATCCACTTTTCATCACAGGTAATGATTCTATTTCAAATCCCTTCATTACTGTGCCGTTTGAGTAATGTAACGCAGAAGTCGACGCGCGTTTGTCCGTTTGCTGCACTCAATTCATGAGGTCAAATTTAACCCACCTTTCAAGCTTTTTCACCTTTCCAATTTGTTTAAGTGAATTAAAATAGTTTTATTACTAACACCGCAGCCTGCAGCTAACTCGGACGTGGATTGCGACGGATCCGCTTCCACAATAGCCTTCAATTCTTTATTATCAACTTTGGTCTCTGGCCGTCTATGGGGCTTGTTTTGCAGGTCGATATTTTTAGAACGAAAACGTTGGAACCAAAAACGCATTGCGTTCTCTTTTGCAACACCGCTGCCATACACATCATTTATCCTTCGAGCCATTTCTACATCACTGGTGCCACGGTGGAACTCGTACTCGAAAATAATACGATATTTCAAGTTTTCCATTTTGTAAACTGAGTAACGCAAAGAAACAACCAAAAAAACAAATGAATTACGGTTTTCGAAACACAAATACATGAGTAAATAGCGGTATAAATTTGAAATTGGAATTAGTAACCAAAGATATTTATATTATATATTTGAGATCAAAATAAGCAGTAGGACAAAACGCTAATTTTATATGTAAGGCAAGACCGATTAACCGTGGTATAGCGTATGGATATCGGCAAAATAGCGAATTTTCAATACATCAGCTGATTATATATTTTTGGAATCTCATTAGCATTCTATTTCTGAGCAACTTATGAGTTAGACTACATATTGATTCTTAGGCTAGGAAATTATTCTTGCGCCCGGAAAAATACAAATGTTTAATGATTGTGATGATCCATTTTTTGTTGTATTTTTGGGAAAGACTACCTAATTTCGTCAATTTCAATCTTTGATGAGGTACAATTAACTGTTATTAATAACATAAGGGCAGACGGCAAAACTAAGTAGGTATAAGGGTTCTTAGTTAGTGCACCCATAGTGCTGTGGGATTCAGAGGAGGGTCTTCAAAAGGTAAGGAGTACCTTATACCTATAACTACCTACCTATCATACATACTAGAGCTTCCCCTAAAGGAAATGGAGTTATAACTATTGAGACCTATCTATTATACAGGCTACGGCTATCCCCTGAAGAAGAACCAGCCTTGTATTGATACCTTGTACATAAGATTTGGTAAAGTCAATTAGCTTAAAATCAAGGATCTTCCGGGCATAATTATTGTGAATTATGATCTAGGTACTGCTTATGTAGAAATCTTTAGGTAAAAAAATAACAACCTAACTTCAGGTATAGGTGACCCTCCGCCAAACGCAAACTATTTTAATAATGATTTTTCTCCCCCAAGTATGACCTTGAAAGCACCATAATCGCAACTTGCATTTTAAGCAAAATTGAAATTATGACTCACTTCAAGATTTGTATTTCTTCTTCTTCTTTTGAGTATGGCGGCCTCAGTGTGTTGCCAATGATGTTTGTATTTATGGATCGTTATTGATACCATACTATTTTCATTTTGACTTTGGAAAAGTCTTTTCGTTCGTACCAGTATAGGCCCCGATTTCTCGAAAAAGTGCGATCCCCTTATCTCTCAGAGAGTTTCAAAGATATGATATTTAAAAAAGACTCGAAAGACGCGTATTATAAAGTATATAAGACAAGAGCTGTAAGGTGCTAAAATTAAATAAGTCAAAAACGAAAAAAGTTATGGCTGAAATAGTGAAAAAAAATTTTTTTTTCCGAAGTTTTTATTTTGGTTCTCGATATTTTGGAAACGTAGAATGATATCCAAAATTTGAGAAAACTCCTCTGGATAATCTATTCAGCTATAATTTGATCCTAAAACAATGACGGTCGGGTTAAGGGTTTGGTCTATAGCCTAAATTTTTTGGAAAAAAAATGAAATATCTTATACTTCAAACGAGACAATCTTGTTTATATATATAATTGAAATCTCGGCAACGGATACAATTATTACCATGAAATTAGTATGCAGGGAGTTTTGGGGTACAAAAATCGATCAAGCTAGGTCTTATCCCTTAGAAACTGAGCATTTTTAAGCAATATGTTTTTTTATTTTGTCGTGAAACTATACTTGTAATAATTTCGACTCTCTTATGTCAGTCTGATTGGCAGCTTGGTATGCGTACCTATGTATAATTTTTCTGTTGTTTGGAAATTTGGAATGTGGGGGGTTCGAATACCGGTCAGATAAATATTTTTGCGATTCTTATTATTTCTATTATATTTTTTACTTGCTGTTGCCCGCAACTTCCTTTGCGCAGAACTAAAGGAAGCGGAACCCTATTTTTTTAAACGGGGTACCCTAAGATAAAAGTAGCCTAAGTTACGCCTTCTAACATCAGCTATCTGCCAGTGAAAGTCCCGGTCATCCAGCCGTTCCAGAGAGAGAGAGAGAGAGAGAGAGAGACAGACAGACAGACAATTTTTTTTTTATGTGATATTTTGTTGTAAGTACCGTATATACTTTATGCACATGGCGTTTAGTGAAAAGCTGTTAATTTCAAATTACAAACTGACACTTCAAATTTATTTATTTGTATAGATATTTTTTTTTAATTATTTTAAAGTTCTACTAAAACTCCGGGCAAAGCTCGGTCTCCCAGGTACTCTCTACTATTATAATTATAAATGTAAGAGTTAAAAGTACAGTGTTCCTGTTCACTGTATTTACACGGGTGAGGCCGCGGGAAAAGCTAGCTTTTAAGTATTTTCTTAGCTACATTTATAACCAATAACTTAACTAATAGACCACAGCATAAGATATTAATCCCATTAAATCGAGTAAAAGTTGAGTAGCTGGCACCACAATTTTTCACGCAGTAGCACGTAGAGAGGCGCGATTACTCTTCCATTTCTGTAGATTCGTAGTCATCCTCGTCGCCATATATTGTAAAGTAATAAATATGTAGTATTTAGAATCATTTATCATTTTCCTATTGTAAAACTGAGTTGCTACCATGACAACCACGTCATAGCCTCACAGATAATATTTATCACACATATTGTGATTTCGACTTTGTCTGAAGTAGTCCAAGCATATGCTACCAAAAAACAAGATTTTGCCTGACTCACCCCCGGTTTCTGAAAGGCTAATCAAATAGGTGATGAACAAACACGTTGTTGAGTTAACAGGTAGGTTAAATCAATTTACGTTTCTGAAACGCTAATTAGTGAAAAATTTACTAAACATTGATCATCTTGGCATGACACATTTACGCGCTAAATAGCTTTCCAGAAACCGAAAACAGCGTTTGACATGTGGTTTGACCATGGGTTTGACATTAATTTTGTTAACTAACACGTTGATCAAATCAAACGACTGATCAAGCTTTTTGTAACTCAATTTACACCTGACAAGAGATTTGACATATGATTAGTTAATTTTGGCGTTGATTAGCCTTTCAGAAACTGGGGGTCTATCTTCTTAATTTTTCAGACTTCAAAATTAAGAAGATAGAGTGAAGAAATAGTTAAAATTTTTGCCGAATTTAAAAAGGGAATTGTTAGAGAATAAGTATTTATTTCATACTTTTATGTGAATTTTTACTTTGGAAGTTGATTTAATTTTTTGTTTAAATATAATAATTTTTCAGACCACTATCTATTTATGTTATAAAAAAAATGCAGGAAAATACCGTATTTGAGAATAAGAATTGAGTTTGGAAGAAGTTCGTTCAAAAATGTTATTAGGTAACATTTTTAAAAAGGCAAACATTATTTTGAAATCCAAGAAGGCATTCCAGTTAGGTCATGGTCTCTCAAATATAAAAATACAATTAAAACGGTGTGATCTACAATCTGCCGAGTCAGACTTGGACATTGTTGCTCGCCTGTATTCCTTGTAAAAATTAGGGACAGCTCCCTTTGTGAGTGTGGCTTAGACGGACGATACCTTGGACCATATATTTTTCTCCTGTACTAAAAACTAGTGTTCCCTATATGATCTCCGTCCTCCTACTATTCCTCGCTCTATAAATTTTAAATCTGTTTTATGTTTTATAAATACTTCATTTATTAAAGTCTTATGTAGATATTATATTACAACTAACAACATAAAACTGTAATATAGCTATTAGTTACTAACCCCTGCCGTGTGGTCCCCGGCAGAGTAGAATAGGACCCCCTCATTCCCACCGAGGTATCGTACGAGACAACTAAGGTACCAATATGCGTGGAAGATCACCAGCATACATAGAAGGAAAACTCTGTTTCTAATGAAACCCTCGCTAATACGCCCTTGCCCAGCGCGGCGAGTAAGGGCAATTCTTCCCAATGAAACGCGCCAGTATACAACGGCCCTCAGTTCCCGGTGGCCCCGCTATTCCCGGCCATCGTGGTGGCGGTCAGGGTTAGGGCAGGGTGGAGGGTGCGAAGAATCCTCGGGAGGGTGCCGGCCACCACCAACAATAATTACATTTGACTACATATAATGCTCGTTCGCTGAGGGAAGACGTCCATATTGCTGAGCTCGAGTTAGAGTTAGGTCACATTAACTGGCATATCCTAGGGTTATCTGAAGTCCGAAGACAGGGGGAGGACATGATAACCCTGGAATCTGGTGGTCACCTACTCTACTATCGAGAAGGCGATAGGACGTCCCAAGGCGGGGTTGGCATATTGATCAACAAAGTTCTCTGTAACAATGTGATGGAAATCAGCAGTGTGTCTACGCGGGTAGCATACCTCGTTCTCAGACTTACCAAGAGATATTCTATAAAGGTAATCCAGGTGTATGCTCCCACGTCCGCATACTCTGACGGCCGTCTATGAAGATATAGCCAAGGCCATTCATAACACCACCAAAACTCACTTCACTGTTGTTATGGGGGTCTTCAAGGCTAAAGTGGGAGTAAAAAAACGCGGTGAATCGGTGATCGGTTCGCACGGTATTGGTAGCAGAAAACAAAGGGGACAGATGCTAGTCAATTTCCTCGAAGCCCAGAGGCTTTTTCTGATGAACTCATTCTTTCAGAAGAAGCCTCAAAGGAAATGTACCTGGCGGAGCCCCGATAGTGTGACCAAAAATGAGATAGACTTCATGACGAATAGGAGGTATATAATTAAAGATGTCACAGTGATCAACAGGTTTAATACTGGTAGTGATCACCAACTTGTACGTGGCACTCTGAATATAAACTTCCGTACTGAGAGAAATCGTCTAATGAAGTCTGCGCTCCGACCGTCACTGCACCATATCGCTGCGGGATTACAAAAATTCCAGCTGGAATTAAAGAATCGGCTCAGCCTGCTGGAAACCACGGAGGACATTGATCAATGTGTCAATAAATTCACGACTATTGTCCTAAAGGTGGGAGAGGTATTTGCCAACGGAAACATGGGAGTAAAGTGTCCAAGATCTCAGCAGAAACAGTAGATCTCAAGCGACAGAGACGGGAGATGGCAGCGGATTCGCCAGAGTGTCGCTTTCTTAATAGGCGTATTAAAAAGCGGCTACGTTTTGACCTGCGCCAAAGCAGTACTCGAGAAATCGAAGATGCAATAAGGTGAAACAAAGGTTCGAAAGTATTTGCAAAGCAATTGGGAAGGAGTCACCTGACGAAGCTGATGACATCTAATGGTCGAGTCGTCACATCGAAAACGGATCTACTTGTTGAAGCTGAGACCTTCTACGGACAAGTGTACTATTCACATGCACTGAAACCCACAACTCTCGATAGGGACAATAAACGTGCCCAACTAACCCGCCACTTCACGGACGAGCTACCGGACTTCGAGAGCACAGAGATCGAGATGGCTCTTGAGCAGCTCAAGAACAACAAGGCAGCTGGAGATGACGGTATTACAACTGAGCTTTTAAGAGCTGGAGGGCATCCAGTCCTAGCCCAGCTACGGAAGCTATTTAATACCGTCCCTCAGAAAGGCACAACGCCGGAGGCGTGGTCCAGAAGTGTGGTCATCTTGTTCTTCAAGAAAGGTGATAAAACGCGCGTAAAGAACTACCGACCACATATCACTTCTGAGCCATGTCTATAAGCTGTTCTCAAGAGTCATCTTGAACCGTCTTGCCCGAAGATTCGACGATTTCCAGCCCCCGGAACAGGCTGGGTTTCGAAAAGGCGACGGTGGACCACATTCACACACTGCGGCAGATCGTACAAAAGACCGAGGAGTACAATCGCCCTCTTTGTCTTGCGTTTGTGGACTACGAAAATGCCTTCGACTCCATCGAAACCTGGGCTGTTTTAGAGTCTCTCCAGCGTTGCCAAGTCGATTGGCGATATATTGAGATGTTTAGTTATCTATATAAAGCCGCTACGATAACCGTCCAAATCCAAGATGTCTAGACAAGACCAATCCCATTACAGCGTGGAGTGAGACAGGGAGACGTTATATCTCCGAAACTGTTCACCAACGCACTGGAGATGTCCTCAAAACACTGGACTGGAATGGAGGAGGCATCAATATAAACGACGAATACATCTGACACCTTCGATTCGCAGACGACATAGTCATTATGGCTGAATCGCTGGAGGACTTAACGGGGATGCTGCAAAACCTAAGTGTTTCTTCCAGACGGGTGGGTCTTGGAATGAACTTCGATAAGACAAAAGTCATGTTCAATTCATTCGTAGACCCAATGCCAGTCACCGTCGAAAATGTTAGCATCGAAGTTGTTCAGGAATACACATACTTGGGACAGATTGTCCAACTGGGTAGGAACAACTTCGACAAGGAAGCTGACAGAGAAATACCGTTGGGCTGGGCAGCATTCGGAAAGCTTCGCCAGATCTTTAAGTCGCCACTGCCCCAGTTCCTCAAATCGAAAGTCTTCGACCAGAGCGTCCTTCCGGTCATTACCTACGGAGCTGAGACGTGGACACTCACAAAAGGCCTCGTCCACAAGTTCCAGGTCGCTCAGCGAGCTATGGAGAGGGCTATGCTCGGAGTCTCTCTGAAGGATAGAATCCGGAATCAGGAGATCCGCCGAAGAACAAAGTTTAGCGACATAGCCCTTAGGATAAGCAAACTGAAGTGGCAATGGGTGGGGCATATTTGTCGAGTTGCCGATGGGGCAGAAAGGTTTTGGAGTGAAAAAAGTGGTCGTCGGTCCACCTCAGGTGGACCGACTAAAGAGAGTGGCGGGAAGCGGTTGGATGCGGAAGGCAGAGGACCGGGTATGGTGGCGCGAAATGGGAAAGGCTTATGTTCAGCAGTGGATGACTACGGGCTGACGATGATGATGATGATACTAACCCCTAAATGTTTGTTTTTGGTTTTTTCAACAGAGCTCGCTATATCACTACGGAGGTATATAAAAAGAAGAAGAAGAAGAACTTTGTTAAAGTACCTACTGAGTACTGATAATATTTACAAAATCCACAAAGTTATTCAATTTAAACTGATAAAAAAATTGTAAACATCAATTTTGTATGTAATTAAAATTACGAGGTCCATCATAGCGTTAATTTTATGTAAATTTTACGAAATCCACATTCCATTTTTTTATCAATTTAAATTGAATAAATATATTTATTCAATTTAAATTGATAAAAAAATTGTAAACATCAATTTTGTATATAATTAAAATTACGAGGTCCATAATAACGTAAATGTTATGTCAATTTTTGTCATCATCACGCGAACATCAGATAGGTACGTTATTACGTCTTTATTAGTAGACAGCTGTATACAGGCTGTATAACGGACGTATAACTTAAACAGCTAATTCATACGTTAAACGCATGTTTAAGAATATTTTATTAGTAACGCCTTTATAGTTTATAATCGAAGTGTCGAGTGTCGACCAGTCATATATGACATTGGCATTTGACTACTTCCTACTGAACTTGTGTGTTCGGTTTTCAGCTCTATTGCATAAGTCTAGAGTTTTATATTTAATGCCCTGAATTTGCCTCGGCCTTTCGAATTCCGGAGCATATAGTAGCACCTAGAATCAAACGCAATATTAATAAAGTGAAGTAGATTTTTCTTTTTTAATTTGATGATTGACTATATATTTAAATTATTACCTGCTTGTAACTGCTGATTTTACATTATATAACTCTCTCCACAATCAAGCTCTTAGCGCATATGCTTCTTAGTATTGTCTTCCTTTATTTGTATCTGTTTTATATTATGTATGCAGCTTGTTTTGTGAATATTATATTATAAGGCTTTACTTGGGTATCTCTGATTTCTGTAAGTCTGATTGTAGAAAATGTGTTGCTTTGCAGGTAAATTTATCAATTTTCTGTTGATCTGACAATTGACATTCATCAACTTGTCATTTGTCATTGACAGCTGTCAAATGTAGTTAATGATAATTTTGTCTGGATACTTGTAATTTGCTTTTATTGTCACTGGTGGATGGTATGGATTGTATATGTATATATATATATATACATTTTAATAGATTTAAAGTATAACAATTTTAAACATTTCATATTTATCAATTATAATTTAATATTTATCATAACAATATATTATTGCATAATACATTGTAATTAGATATTTTATTAGTATTACATTATAATATTTATCTTACATACCTACATTTAAATCATGAATTCTTCTAATGATATAAATGATGATTTCTTCTCACCTTCCTCCAGCGAATCTGGCGATGAAAGTTTTTATAGCGCAAATTCACTAAATCTGATTGACTCGCCTTTGTCTCCATTTGCCGACATAAAAATGTCCACTTCTAGTGAGTCTCTTAGTATTGATGACAGTTGCAGTAACGTATAATTGTTGGATTGGATACCCTTGGATAACCGCTTGAATAATTTTTTTTCTAATAACTCACCCTCTCTTAACTTGGTGCACATAAATGCACAAAGTATACCGGCCCATTACTCAGATTTCTTTGCATCTTTCAACGGCGTACCAGTTGACTGCATATTGGTGTCTGAATCATGGCTAAAACCCTCACTTCCCTCCATACTGTATCCTTTACAAGATTTTTCTTAAGTTCGTAATGATCGCTGCGTTGGTAGAGGTGGGGGTGTGTGTATTTATATTAGGAAGAACATCTCATATAATATAATTTGCCAATCTTCTAACTATATTCGTGGACAGCTGGAATTTTTATTACTAGAAATCACCATCTCCCATAATAAAGTTCTTTTAGGTGTTTTGTATAGTCCCTCCTCTGCAGTCAATTGCTTTGCAGTACTTGATAATTTGCTTAACCGTTACTGCCCCTCCTACGAACACATAATCCTCATGGGCGACTTTAATACGTGTTTTTAACTAAAAATGATAATAGAACTCTTATGTTCCAAAATATAATTTCTTCTTTTAATATGCATATTTTACCCCTTTCCCCGACACATTTTCCACCGAACTCTGAGCCTTCTTTGCTTGACCTTATTTTTATCTCTCAACCTACTAAAGTAATTTCCCATGGCCAATTATCTGCTCCTTTCTCCTACCATGATCTCTTATACTTGTCTTATAAGCTCCGTAATCCCAAACCCAGAGCTAAAACCATTTTGCAGCGTAGCCTTGCCAAGATAGATCTGGACATATTAAGACATGACTTCAGTGCGATCGACTGGAATCCGCTCTACGAGGCGACATCTATTGATTGTAAAGTAGAAATTTTCAATTCAGTGGTTACCAAAATTTATGATGTTCATGCTCCTGTAAAACCTATTCGCATGAAGCGTCTCCCAGCGCCCTGGTTATCCCAAGAAATCAAAAATGTAATGACTATGCGTAACAAAGCCAAGAGTAAGTGTAAACGAGTGCCTACAGAACAGAATTTATTAGCTTATAAAAAACTGCGTAATACTTGTAACAGAATGTGTAGAGACGCTAAGCGCCATTATATATATGCTTCAGCTGAAAACTTGTCTCAGGCACACATGTGGAAATTTCTTCGACGCCTCGGGATTGGGAAAACATCGGAGACTCCTGCGCCAGTAGTAAATATTGACCTTCCTTACAAACATTTTGCTGTTCAGCCTATAAACTTATCGGATGCCAATAAATCCTGCTGTTTGAACTCCCTTTCTAATAAGTTACCTCCTCCGTTTGATCCGTTTGTCTTGAAAAATATCTCGGAAGATCAGGTACTCACAAGTCTTCGTTCAATCTCCTCTAAAGCCATTGGTAGTGATGGCCTGAGTAAGGATATGTTATCCCCAATTGCTGATTTGTTGTCTCCAGCTATAGCCCATATCCGTAACTTTTCCATTAGTTCAAGCACTTTTCCTTCCATGTGGAAACATGCCCATATAATACCTCTTCCTAAAACCTCTAATCCTACTCTACCTTCTGATTATCGACCCATTTCCATTTTACCAATCCTTTCTAAAATTCTTGAGCAAGCAGTTACCAAATAATTCAGTGATTTTCTAAACACCAGCCATATTTTAAGTCCATACCAATCTGGATTTCGTCCTGGGCATAGCACTACCACTGCATTGCTGAAAGTAACGGACGATATACGGTATGTAATGGACCACAGACTGCTAACAATTTAAGTTTTATTAGACTTTAGTTGCGCGTTCAATTCGGTAGACTACGATATTTTGTTGGCCATACTTAGGTCTTTAGGTGTATCTTCTTCTACGTCAGCATGGTTTGACTCCTACCTGAGAGGACGAAAGCAACGTATATTTACTCCTGACGTTAGTCCTGACTGGTCCAGCATTACTGCTGGTGTCCCACAGGGGGGAGTATTGTCCCCATTACTTTTCGCGGTCTTCATAAACGAAATAACAAGGTTCATCTCTTCGGCCTACCATTTATATGCAGATGACCTGCAAATTTACAGGCACACTAGTATTGAGGAAATTGATCTCGCTATTATTGCTGTTAACCAAGATCTTTTAAATATATTTAAGTGGGCGAACAATTTTGGGCTTCTAGTTAATCCAAAAAAGTCGCAAGTTCTTCTCATTGGCAGCAGGCAGTTGCGCTCCAGGGTTTATTTTGAATCTATTAGCAAAATAATTTACCGTAGTGATGTATTGGAGTTTAGCGACAATGCCAAAAATTTAGGTCTAATTATTGATTGCAACCTGTCGTGGTCTGCTCATATTAATGGTATAAGCAAAAAGTTACATTATTCTTTGCATACATTAAAAAGACTACAGAATTTCCTTCCTCTATCCACTAAAATTCTTCTTGCACAATCCTTGTTATTGCCATTGATAGATTACGCTGACTCCTGTTTTTTGGATGTAACTGAGGAGCTTTTGTGTAAACTTGAACGTATCCAGAATTTGTGCATACGTTTTATTTTTGGACTGCGCAAATTCGTGTTACCGAGTTTCGCAACAAATTACAATGGCTGCCGATGGGCAGGCTGATGAGCCTTCGTCGGAATTTTCATATTTTAACCCAGTTGTTTAAAATTCTAAAATTGTCCAACTTTCCTTCTTACCTATTTGAACGATTTTCATATACTACCCCGAGCGATAGGCCTCTGCGTACTTGTAACCCAAAAAAGGTACTCGACACCCCTTGGTGTAACTCAAATTTCTACGCCAACTCGTTCACAGTCCGAGCTGCCCAGCTGTGGAATGCTTTGCCTGAACATGTGCGGCAGGGTCCAACAGTGGACACGTTCAAGACTAGGCTGAAGAATCATTTCTTATTGTCATCAGCAACAAAATAGTTTATGTAGGTTTATTTTATCATATTATTATTATTTATAAGGTTCATTAATTTTTGTTTATTATTCTTTTATGTAGGTATTATTATATTTATAATATGTATTAGTATATTGTATTTATTAGTTTATTATCATTATAAATCAGTTGTAAGTAATTGTCTCTTTTTCAATCTGATATTATTCTTGGCTGTACTACCTGTGTCCTACTTATTTTATTTTTCCTAAACTCTGTGTAAGGTCTGCTGGCAGAGATCTCTTTTTAGAGATAAGCACGCCTTTGTACCATCTCTTTTGTGTATTTTGTAATATTTTGTGTTATTTTTGTTGTGTACATGAAGAATAAATAAATAAATGAATAAATAAATATAGTCCCAGCTTAACAAATATACCTAATTCATTAAGACAAGTGACTTTTCCAACGCATCAGACAAAGACAGCAACGTTGTATTAAGTTATCCGTTGTGTAATTTTTTTTATTAGTAAGGGGGTAAATATAGATTATAGAACATTCATTAAGCCATAAATCTATGTGTCTGATCATTAATCGAATAAAATTACTTTGATTGATTGTATAATATGACTGATATTTAATTATTTTTAATATACCTAAATATTAAATTTAAAACGTTTTTATAACTAAAAATAATTTATACTAAAAGCTTGATTTTCTATGGTCTTTATAATATTAAATACGGCACGAAATTCAGGGGTAATATCGTGTCGGCATGTACACGTAATGATATTAAAAAAGGTTCCATTATGTCGAGAAGCCGAAAACGTTAGGTACATGTTTATACATGTATTCATGACGTGATACACCAACGAGCAGTGGATTATATACGTTTTAATTATAAGCCTACGTGGAGCCGAGAAGCCCACCTCAGGCCTTGAGCGCTAACTTTTAAATAGGGTTAAACCTATTAACGCCCCCGTATTTAGAGCTTGGCTCTCGACTCCGAAGGTCGTAGGTTCGATCCCCGCGTTGGAACAACAAAATATGTTGTTTCCTAGTCTGAGTGCTAAGTGTGAGTTTTTCTTTTCGCAATCGATCGTGAGCGCGTTTGGTGTTTACTAGGAATTTGTATGTGATTTGTACAGCGCCACGAAGTTGTAAACGCGACAACTAGGTCAAATCACATACAAATTCGTAGTAAATGCTAAACGCGTTCACGATCGAATGCGAAAAGAAAAACTCACACTTAGCACTCTGGTTAGTACAATGGAGGCTGATCACCTGATTGTGCGCACACACTTGGACACTATAAAATAAGGAGTTATTTATAAACTTAACGCGAATAGTCTGTAAATGCATGCGCAACAAAGATCTTACTATGGAATTATACTTTCGCGATACAAGTTCACATAATAAGATAAAACTAGCATTGTTTAAAACGTTACATTATGCAGATCCGAAGTCCTTTACGTGCGGGCTTTTATTTTGCACGGGTATTGTTACATTATACAGTTCTCTACTGGCAAGTGGTAACGACTGCTGAATACTAATCGAGGAGGTTAAGGAATAACCATTAGTTATTCCATCAAAACTAAAATCTAACTCCGCAGTAATTTTTCGCTAACTTATTTGGATCGCCTAGTGGTTTTTGAATTTAGGAGCGCGTCAGTTAAACTTAAATCACAGGGGCGACACTCTCTACAAATGGCAGCCCGAGCACCGGCGAATGTAAGCCGTATTGACGTAAGCCTTAGGTCGACACCAAAATATTTTCAAACGTCGCGTCAGACAAATTGTTCTTAATATTATGAAATTATATTATTGTCAATTGACAATAATTATGTTAAAGCACGACCAGCGGCCAGCCCCGTGAAGGAAAGTCCTGGCTTAAAACAAATCGCGTCCCGCGCGCTCCGTGCAGTTTCCTCACTGTCCACGCACACATAGCCTTGAGCTGTCATTCGTGTACGTCTATTGAATGACGATTCTTTACTAATATATACAAATAGTATTATGTCGCGGCAATCTCGTTATATTCGCCAGACAATGCAGCCCACACCGGATCGTACGATACGCATATTGTACGATACGTGTATTATTCTAGGTATTTTTTTTAGCTAGGCATGACATGTAAAATTCAAAACAGGTGAATAATGTTCATAGGATTTACGTCCCTGATTTGATTCGAACCAGGAACTTTATATTAAATTAAAAACACAATAGAGGTGTAGAGAAAATGTCGTGACAAAAATAGTTCCTGGTTTTTATACTTTTATTTCAATTAGGTTTTATCTGTAAGTCCCTTAATAGCTATTTATTTTTCAAGTTTTTCCAACAAAGAAGTTTTTTTGTTCATCTAAAATTAAATATTTTTTCTTAAGTTTAGCTTTAGCTAAAAAACATAAAAATGTTTTTTTGTTTTGTTTAAGCTTCAAGTCCAAATATAAAGAAGACATTTTCACACTAGAAATAGTCCTTATTCCTATTTCCTATTTCACTATTTGTAGTGTGCACAACGTCAGCCGTAACATACATAAATTTACGTGACTTTGCAATATTATCCAGCTACACATATACTATACCTAATTTGTAGTGTGCACAACGTCAGCCGTAACATACATAAATTTACATGACTTTACAATATTATCCAGCTACACATATACTATACCTAATTTGTAGTGTGCACAACGTCAACCGTAACATACATAAATTTACGTGACTTTACAATATTATCCAGCTACACATATACTATACCTAATTTGTAGTGTGCACAACGTCAGCCGTAACATACATAAATTTACGTGACTTTGCAATATTATCCAGCTACACATATACTATACCTAATTTGTAGTGTGCACAACGTCAGCCGTAACATACATAAATTTACATGACTTTACAATATTATCCAGCTACACATATACTATACCTAATTTGTAGTGTGCACAACGTCAGCCGTAACATACATAAATTTACGTGACTTTACAATATTATCCAGCTACACATATACTATACCTAATTTGTAGTGTGCACAACGTCAGCCGTAACATACATAAATTTACGTGACTTTACAATATTATCTAGCTACACATATACTATATCTAATTTGTAATGTACACAACGTCAGCCGTAACATACATAAATTTGCGTGACTTTATAATATTATCCAGCTACACATATACTATACCTAATTTGTAGTGTGCACAACGTCAGCCGTAACATACATAAATTTACGTGACTTTATAATATTATCCAGCTACACATATACTATACCTAATTTGTAGTGTGCACAATGTCAGCCGTAACATACATAAATTTACATGACTTTACAATATTATCCAGCTACACATATACTATACCTAATTTGTAGTGTGCACAACGTCAGCCGTAACATACTTAAATTTACGTGACTTTGCAATATTATCCAGCTACACATATACTATACCTAATTTGTAGTGTGCACAACGTCAGTCGTAACATACATAAATTTACGTGACTTTATAATATTATCCAGCTACACATATACTATACCTAATTTGTAGTGTGCACAACGTCAGCCGTAACATACATATATTTACGTGACTTTATAATATTATCCAGCTACACATATACTATACCTAATTTGTAGTGTGCACAACGTCAGCCGTAACATACATAAATTTACGTGACTTTACAATATTATCCAGCTACACATGTACTATACCTAATTTGTAGTGTGCACAACGTCAGCCGTAACATACATAAATTTACGTGATTTTACAATATTATCCAGCTACACATATACTATACCTAATTTGTAATGTACACAACGTCAGCCGTAACATACATAAATTTGCGTGACTTTATAATATTATCCAGCTACACATATACTATACCTAATTTGTAGTGTGCACAACGTTAGCCGTAACATACATAAATTTACATGACTTTACAATATTATCAAGCTGCAAATATACTATACCTAATTTGTAGTGTGCACAACGTCAGCCGTAACATACATAAATTTACATGACTTTACAATATTATCCAGCTACACATATACTATACCTAATTTGTAGTGTGCACAACGTCAGCCGTAACATACTTTAATTAACGTGACTTTGCAATATTATCCAGCTACACATATACTATACCTAATTTGTAGTGTGCACAACGTCAGTCGTAACGTACATAAATTTACGTGACTTTACAATAATATCCAGCTACACATATACTAAACCTAATTTGTAGTGTGCACAACGTCAGCCGTAACATACATAAATTTGCGTGACTTTATAATATTATCCAGCTACACATATACTATACCTAATTTGTAGTGTGCACAACGTCAGCCGTAACATACATAAATTTACGTGACTTTATAATATTATCCAGCTACACATATACTATACCTAATTTGTAGTGTGCACAACGTCAGCCGTAACATACATAAATTTACATGACTTTACAATATTATCCAGCTACACATATACTATACCTAATTTGTAGTGTGCACAACGTCAACCGTAACATACATAAATTTACGTGACTTTACAATATTATCCAGCTACACATATACTATACCTAATTTGTAGTGTGCACAACGTCAGCCGTAACATACATAAATTTACGTGACTTTGCAATATTATCCAGCTACACATATACTTTACCTAATTTGTAGTGTGCACAACGT
Organism: Phengaris arion; assembly: GCA_963565745.1. Lineage (NCBI taxonomy): Eukaryota > Metazoa > Arthropoda > Insecta > Lepidoptera > Lycaenidae > Phengaris > Phengaris arion. Next base: position 13,084,467 of record OY751438.1, read on the forward strand.
CAGCCGTAACATACATAAATTTACGTGACTTTATAATATTATCCAGCTACACATATACTATACCTAATTTGTAGTGTGCACGACGTCAGCCGTAACATACATAAATTTGCGTGACTTTATAATATTATCCAGCTACACATATACTTTACCTAATTTGTAGTGTGCACAACGTCAGCCGTAACATACATAAATTTACGTGACTTTATAATATTATCCAGCTACACATATACTATACCTAATTTGTAGTGAGCACAACGTCAGCCGTCACATACATAAATTTACGTGACTTTACAATATTATCCAGCTACACATATACTATACCTAATTTGTAGTGTGCACAACGTCAGCCGTAACATACATAAATTTACATGACTTTACAATATTATCCAGCTACACATATACTATACCTAATTTGTAGTGTGCACAACGTCAACCGTAACATACATAAATTTACGTGACTTTACAATATTATCCAGCTACACATATACTATACCTAATTTGTAGTGTGCACAACGTCAGCCGTAACATACATAAATTTACGTGACTTTGCAATATTATCCAGCTACACATATACTTTACCTAATTTGTAGTGTGCACAACGTCAGCCGTAACATACATAAATTTACGTGACTTTATAATATTATCCAGCTACACATATACTATACCTAATTTGTAGTGTGCACGACGTCAGCCGTAACATACATAAATTTGCGTGACTTTATAATATTATCCAGCTACACATATACTTTACCTAATTTGTAGTGTGCACAACGTCAGCCGTAACATACATAAATTTACGTGACTTTATAATATTATCCAGCTACACATATACTATACCTAATTTGTAGTGAGCACAACGTCAGCCGTCACATACATAAATTTAGGTGACTTTACAATATTATCCAGCTACACATATACTATACCTAATTTGTAGTGTGCACAACGTCAGCCGTAACATACATAAATTTACGTGACCTTATAATATTATCCAGCTACACATATACTATACCTAATTTGTAGTGTGCACAACGTCAGCCGTAACATACATAAATTTGCGTGACTTTATAATATTATCCAGCTACACATATACTATACCTAATTTGTAGTGTGCACAACGTCAGCCGTAACATACATAAATTTACGTGACTTTACAATATTATCCAGCTACACATATACTATACCTAATTTGTAGTGTGCACAACGTCAGCCGTAACATACTTAAATTTACGTGACTTTGCAATATTATCCAGCTACACATATACTATACCTAATTTGTAGTGTGCACAACGTCAGTCGTAACATACATCAATTTACGTGACTTTACAATAATATCCAGCTACACATATACTAAACCTAATTTGTAGTGTGCACAACGTCAGCCGGAACATACATAAATTTGCGTGACTTTATAATATTATCCAGCTACACATATACTATACCTAATTTGTAGTGTGCACAACGTCAGCCGTAACATACATAAATTTGCGTGACTTTATAATATTATCCAGCTACACATATACTATACCTAATTTGTAGTGTGCACAACGTCAGCCGTAACATACATAAATTTACGTGACTTTACAATATTATCCAGCTACACATATACTATACCTAATTTGTAATGTACACAACGTCAGCCGTAACATACATAAATTTGCGTGACTTTATAATATTATCCAGCTACACATTTACTATACCTAATTTTTTTTGGAAAGCACAATATTATGAAAATTCTAGTTAAAAAACTAAGTCTACGTATTCCATTCCTCTTACGTAAGTGAAAATTTTAAAGAAAATTGAGATATTATGTATATTATATTATGCATTTTTATTACAAACAACTGGTGTTCGCCCAGTAATCGAAATTCAACCATAATTCATTTTCATTTTTCATATTTTGTTTCTTTTATTAAAATCTTTGTAAAAATCTAAATTAACTAATTTTGTACTTTTCTAATAGTGTTAACAAACGATCGGATTTGGTCTGGAGCGGACCACGGATTTGGTTGCCAACATATGGGTTTAAAATTAGTGGAAAAAATCTCTATATCATCAATCACAGCTTTAGAGAGGATATCTAGGTTTCTTTAGGATGATTTTTAGAGGCTTTTATTGACTTGTTTTTAATTAAATTAAGATATTAAACTATTATATCGACAAGCGATTTGAAAGGTCAGCCTGTATAAAATAAACTTTTGGAAGTACCTAGGTATATTTTAATAAAGGACAGAATAATAGGTTTAAATAAGATTTTTTTTTATTTATGTATTAATATTAATTGATTTTTGTAGTATTTATAGTATTCTTAATCATACAAAAAATTTAGGAGTATTTTCAATTTACACACCAAAATCCGAAATCCGAAACGGAGACCAGACAGGTGTAACACCACGGCACGCCGCGGTACCTGGTCTTCCGTGGCCCCAAACCGGTATGACGTACGACAGACCAAGTATGCAATCTTATTGGTATAAATAAATATTAAATTAATTGCCCATACGGCACATCCATTAATATGCTCTATGGGCAAATAAAATATAATACGTAATAAAATATTATAGTTGTGTATGTGATTCACTGCTAGGGACATAGGGAGAGATCACGCCACTGCACCCGGCCCGTGGCCGTGACACTGCAACCGGCCCGTGGCCGTGACACAACCACAATGTCTCGGCTTCAGCGTGTTTTTTATTTTGTTTGTATGTTACGCGATTACTCCGCCGTTTGTAAATTGATATTCGATTTTTTTTTATAAAGAGTTGACATCCAAGTTCGTCCCATTGCTAACAAATGGTATACCTGGTGACGGAATCCATGAGGAATCGCGACAAAACCTCAAAATTTATACAGATACCTATAGTAATTATGAATTTTTAAATGTAACTCGAGCATATGCTACCAAAAAGTAAAACGTTGTGGCAAGGTATACCCTGGATCCAAAGCACTGAACGGCACTACTTTCAAGATACACGTTTAGAAATTTCAGCATTGTTTATAAATAATTATTATTAAATAATCATTACCACCATCACACCATACACCATGTTATTATAGGTATTTCTCATAGTCTTTTACACCGATATCGATTTCTTTGAACATTCACAGCTACCAAAAAGTCAAATATTGTGCCAAGGTAGACCTATTACCTACCCTGGATCCAAAAGGACTGTACAGAACTGCTCAGTTTGGGAGTTTCAACATTGTTTAAAGAACTGCAAGCATATGTCTCTATTATATATTCATCATTACCACCACCATTATCACACCATACATCATGATATTCTGTTGATATAGGTATTCCTCATAGTCTTTTACACCGATATCGATTTTTTGAACATTCACAGCTACCAGAAAGCGAAATGAAAGGACTGAACAGAACTCCTCAGCCTTTAAATATACACGTTTGGAAATTTCAGCATTTTTTAAAGAATTGCAAGCCTATTTATGTTAATATTAACTTATCATCACCACCACCACCATCATAACACCATACATCATTATATTATGTTGATATTTCTCATAGTTTTTACACCGATATCGATTTCTTTGAATATTTATAGCTTCCAAAAAGTGAAATGTTGTGCCAAGGTATACCCTAACAACGATGATGATGGGATCTGTAAGGAATCGAGGAAACTCTTATAAGAAAAGTTAATAATGCTCGTTAAGTTTTCTTACACATTTTTGATTTCCGCGTGACTTTTCCTGTCAACACAACACCACAAAAAAGATTTATGAAAATTGGTCCAGCAGTTCAGGCAATGAATGACCAAGGGAAAGGGGGATTAATTTTTATAACTATAGAAGATAACTACGAACTAATCTGAGACACGGGGCAGGCCGATTCAACATCCCTAATGTTTGACTAAACATTTCATTTTTGAAATCGTGAGTGTGGGACCTCTTGCTCCAACTAACTTCATGGAGATATTTTGTGCATAAGTGCTTAAAATCGATGTTGAAAACACATGATTATATTACACTAGACGTTGCTCGCGACTTCGAGCGTGCAAAAGGAAATCCCACAGGAACCGTACATTTCGCCACGATTAAATGTAGTTTCAGCTGAATGGTAATTTGTGCGTTGTTTACGAATTGGTCTCGGGTTCGAAACCCGGCCAGAAAAATATATTTGTGATTCTTTTTATTTCCTTTCTCTTATATTTTTTATTTATTTTTTAATTATTTTATCATGCTACTAAAACTCTAAAGCTCGGTCGCCCAAACACTAGCCAATAGTTTTATAATATCACTTAAAATAAAAAAATATTTTAAAAAATGTATAAACCTACTTCCAAAGCAAAAGCAATAACATTCATAAAAATCACTAAAAAGTATGAAACAATTCTTATTGTCGAAATAGTTCCTCTTTTAAATTCTGCTAAAATTTAACTATTTCTCTACACAATCTTCTTAATTTTTAAGTCGGCCAATTTGAACGTGAGTTCTTTAAAATATTGTTTGTATGTATAAAGGTGCTCCCTCACCGGGAGCATTCACGTGTAATGTAATATTATAGATTCGACTTTGAGCATTACATTACCATACTACCTCCGTGACTGACGAGCATTCCCGTATAATATAACATTACTACTTAGACAATAATAATTATTTCATACTTTTTAGTGATTTTTAAGAATATCTCATTGCTTTTACTTTGGAAGTCGGTTTATATATTTTTTTAAATATTTTTTATACAGTCTGTTGATATCGAGAGAGCGGTATATTCGGATTTCGGAACGCAGGAACCACGCAACCACCGTCCGCCAGCCAAAAAGGTAATCCTTATCCTTAAATTTAAGTCCTACTTATATTATAAATGTGAAAGTTTGTGAGGATGGAGGGATAGATGGATGTTTGTTACTATTTCGCACAAAAACTACTAAAAGGATTACGATGAAATTTGGTATGAAATGTATTTATTTCCAAATGAAACTTAACAAGCTTTTTTCGGAAAGTCAACAGAAAAAGCTACCACCGGTTCAACCCTAACCCGCCGAGAAGAATCGGCGAAAGAAACTCGTACGGCATCTTTTAGCAAAAAGATAGAAAATTGTTCCTTTGAAAGAAATATACTTTACATTGTAAATTTTAATCTGTTAAATATTAAAACAAAAAAATCACAAGCACATAGAGACAGCCGAGTGCAGGGGAGCATCTTATTCCCAAGGTGTGCAATCGTTAACAAAATCATATAATAGGTCTTTGCCTATGAAATTGCCGTTCTGCAGTACTGGCCATTTCAAATCAAAATAATTTTTGTTTGGCCAAGAATTCTAATTTTAAATTAATTTTATTTTAAAAACATGGAATTCTTTTTCCTAAAGTAGTCATTTGTTTATTGATCAGTGTTACATTTTCATACCATTTTAATCTTTTTCTTCATCATGGATACGTTAAAAATTCGAGTAATTATGGAATATGAGTATCGTCGTGGCAGCAACGCGGCACAAGCGGCACGCAATATCAACGATGTTTACGGAGCTAACACTACAAACCAACGCACCACCTGTTATTGGTTTGCTCGCTTCCGTTCTGGAAATTTCGACCTGAAAAATGAACCTAGCGGTCGCCTGAAGACTTTGGTCGACAATGACGAATTAAAGGCGATTGTGGAAGCTGATGATAGATGATACACAATCTACGGCTGAATTAGCAGCAGCTTTCGACGTTAGCGTCAAAACAATATTGGTCCATTTGCGTCAAATTGGCAAGGTAAAAAAGCTTGACAAATGGGTGCCCCATGAACTCAATGATCGTCAGCGCAAAGTACACGTTGATACGTGCCTTGCACTGCTCAACAGACACACAAATGAAGGAATTTTGAACCGCATTGTTACCTGCGATGAAAAATGGATTCTGTTTGATAACCGCAAGCGCTCAGCAAGTTGGTTGGATCCTGGTTCAGCACCTAAATAATGCCCTAAACGAAAACTTACCCCTAGAAAAGTGATGGTCACTGTTTGGTGGTCTAGCACCGGTGTGATTCATCACAGCTTCTTACCAAACGGGGTGTACTGCAGATGTGTACTATGAAGAACTGAACACAGTGATGGAGAAGCTGGCACATCTCCAACCAGCATTGGTCAATCGCTCGTCTCCGCTGCTCCTGCACGACAACGCGCGACCTCATACTGTACAGCAGAATGTCTCCAAGTTGCAAGAACTGGGGTTAGAAGCTCTCCGTCATCCGCCCTACTCAACAGACCTTGCGCCTACAGACTACTACTTTTTCCAGAATTTGGATAACTTCTTGGCGGGAGAAAAATTCAATACCCGAGAGGCAGTACAAAATGCCTTTGAAGAATTTGTTGCCTCCCGTCCAGCTGATTTTTGTAAGAAGGGCATCAATAAACTGCCACTGCCTTGGCAAATATGCATTGTTTGCTTGGGTGATTACTTCGATTAATACAAATAATTAGTTTAAATTTTTTCATACAAAACGGCAATTTCATAGGTAAAGACCTAATATTTTATAATAAGCTTTAGCACACCAACGTTCTTTGACTACTTTTTTAAATTTATTAATAGAAATGTTTTGAAAGTTTTCTGGGATCCTATTGTATAGGCGTACACATTGGCCCTTAAAATATTTACTTTGTTTGCTAAGTCTTATCACTTTCCTTCTTGAAATTGCTTAAGTTTTTTGTAACGTATAATAAATTATCCAAAACGTACTGAGAACCTACGGTCAGTACACCTATTTATTTAAACTTTTCTCCCGGAGATTCAAAAGGGGACATTTTATAAATAGCACGAATAGCTCGCTTCTGCAGCACAAATATTGTATTTATGTCGGCAGCATTTCCCTATAAAAGTATGCCATAAGACATTCTACTATGAAAATAGCTGAAATAAACCAGGCGTGCCGTTTCTTCATCTCAAATTTCTCTAATTTTTCTGGCTCTGAGTCTGTTTAGGTTAGCAATATGTCCTCATATTGCTAACATAAATAGACTGTAATTTACAATCTAGCGTAATTCCTAGGAATACATTGGAGTCTACCAAGTTTATTTTCTCATCATTGAGTAGTAAATTGGTTTGTACTTCCCTAACATTTGGTAAGCTAAAGTTTAAACATTTTGTTTTATTTGCATTTAAAAGTAAATTATTAACACTAAACTAGTTTCTTATATTTGAGAGAGCACTGTTAGTGAAGTATCATCGGCAAAGAGTACTATCTCATGCCTATCATGAACTAGATAAGAACTGATAGTAGTTTATGCTCTGGATTCAAACATAGAATATTTTTTATCCCCAATAAGTACAGTGTTCCCGTGGAATACAGTAATTACGCGGGCGGAGACGCGGGCAACTGTATATACCATAAAAGGTAACCCGGCGGGAAATGGGAATCAGCTTCTACACCTCTCCACTGATCTCTGTTAAATCTTAAATTCATATTTTCTACAGCCCGTTCAGAGATATTTTACCTCTAACAGGACCTTTATGCTGACGACACAAATTCACTCTCATACAAACTCCGAAGTAAAATAACTCGGAACGAACGAATGAAATAGACGCTGAGTGCATTTGTAATTCGTTAATTATTGGCTTTCGCGAGGTAGTGTTTGTACTGTCAAAACTCAAATAAGTATACGTTTTACCTCGGTTAAATACGCTAAAATAAATAATACATTCTTTGCCTTGGTTGTACTATCAAACATTTAAGTTTACATAATATTTTTCGGTTATGAAACCGAACCGTCTGACGCTGGCAATTCCTGTTAAGAGCACGTATGTTAAAAGAAGATCAATCAATCAATCAATCAATCAATCAATCCTTTATTGCAAGAATATGGTATACATAAGGTCTTAAAAATATTATAATAACTAGGATCCCACATTCTGCCATCACAATGGCGCGCAAAATATCCTTAACATGCAAGGTGTTAGGTGTGTGAAGTTAACATTTATAAATTGCAATAAATTGGAAATGAATAAAATATAGACATACAGTTAATAATTTAGAAGCATCAAAAATTATTGATCATAACAATTTAAATAATAATTAAATAAATCACACAATTTTAGTATTAGTCATAGAAATTAAATAATGATATATCACGGCCCTTAAGTATTATTAAAAAAGGGCATAACAAAAAAAAAAAAAAGTCACAAGTATCTAAAATCAATATAAAAAGTAAGTTATAGCACAACATGTCATCATAACAACAAAATCTTAACAGTATTCATAATCCATAATCATCATAAAATCAAATAGATTAATTAATAAAATATTATGTCTAAATCATCATGTCATGTAAAGAGTAAAAATTAGATATCTAATGTCATAATATTTGTAAATTTACGACGAAAATAGATAAAAAATAACAATTAATACAAACATTTGGTAATGGTCTATTGATTGTAAATCGCTGCAAGCTGCAAATAGGAGTTTTCGTACTCCGATTCGCAAGTAGCCGACTTTTGGTTTTTGGAGGATTTACGGTAGACCAAGGAAATATTCCCGTGGAATTTTCTATTACACACATCTAGTGGTTAATATTTTTCTTAAAAAAATGGTTACTGTTCGTTCGAAAAATAACTAAAAAATCTAGTAAGTTAACACTATAATTACAAAATCTTAGTACTTAGTATGTGCTGGTAAGTACTATTGGAAAATGTTACCGACCATTGACGATCATAATGTGGCTCTTATAGCTAGGGAGCTGGTGGCAATTTGGGTATATGATTTAATCGTCGTTGATACTATGATTGTGTACTATAATGTAGACTGCAACATGTGAACTAGTGAAAAATAGTGACCAGCTCAGGAAGCTTGAATTTTTAAAAAACAAATAAGTGCGTAATTTAAAAAAACTGTGTCAAAAGTTATATTATCATCGTGTCTGTCATCAATTTTATTACATACATTTTATAGATAGTGAAATTTAAGCTCGCAGAAGTCAGTATAGTGAGTTTTTATAAAATAATTGTTAAAGTGAAAAAAATTAGTACATTACCATTCCATTTTTAATAATTATTCTATGTTTAATGGAGTATTTAAAATGTATTTATTTAATTGATGGAAGAACCAATATTTTTTTACAGTTTTTTAAATAAAATTTTAAACTTATTTATTTAAAAAAATCTGAGTTACCTGAGCTCACTATTTTTGGCTAGTTGACATAGTTGCAGAATACATTACGTTTTAGTATCAACGACAATATAATAATATACCTAAATTGCCACCAGCTCCCTAGCTATTAGCCTTTTTAAAAAATATACAGTAGTTGAGGTGAGGTGAGAATTTTAATAACTTTAGTGCACAAATTTTTAATCTGGGCTTAGCTGGCATTGTTAAAAGTTGATAGAACGCGGTAGCGAGGTTCGAGTTACGAAGCTCGTGTACATGCGAATTAATTCCCAAATAAGCTTTCCCAAATATTCTACCAAAAAAAGATTTATATGCATGTCGGAAAAAAATATACGATTAGGTATATTATTTTCCACCTTACTAATAAAATATTTACACAATGGATATTGGATAAGCTATATAATGTTTTGTGATTTGTCCTTGTCTGTCAAGCGATTTTTCCCACGGATAACACAAGGATAAAACATTGTATAGCTTATCCATTGTGTTAATATTTTTATTAGTAAGGGGGTTTATAGAATATAAAAAAAAAAAATATTTCTAATCTTTAGCTAATAAGATTTTAGTTCGAAAACAATTGTTTTTTGAATATTAACATATAATTAACACAATGAAGTTTTGTCAAAATTTGGCCAATTTGGGATTTTAGGATATATAGAAATTTACTGTATTTTGTAAACATTTTTGAAAACTATACCATTTACAGAAGAACACACAACATAATGAACACCCTCGTAATGTATAATTTGTCTTGTCTGTCTGTCACTATAATCTTGGTGTCGTTGATAAAGTTGGAACAAAGTTCAAGCTCGCGCGCGTCCCACAATTGCGGTGAAGCTTACTCGGGCCGGAACTTTTGGGGACAGTTTATACTCCGGCTAATCACTTAACACAATATCGATGTTTGTTTTTATATGTAATCAAATAATGAAAAGAATATCAAATAATTCAAAATAGGGAATATGCACACTTATTCATTTTACATAATTAAATATATCTATCTTGTTAAGATCTTCTTTGATAAACCTTGTACTTTGTAGTATAATCAGTTTTGAGATATCATTGAAAATAATAAACATGCCTATTTCGAAACTTTAAAGTCATCAATTAGACAGAGCGATCCGATGTGTTACGTGTCATCAGCCGTCAGTCGTCACATTACACGACCATCATAGAAAGTGTATCCTAACTTTCATTTTGCTAGATAGAGACATATAAAAAACTATAACCGCTCATAAGTAGCTCATTTTTCAACAGATGTTTGTGTTTTTGTAGTCAAGTATTTATTATGTTTTAATTTATTTTTCTCTTCTATGCATATTCCCTATTGTGTATTTGTAACTACTGTACCACAATGAGGATTAGTCATGGGGTATGCAGACTTATGCCGACAAAAAAGTCAGTAAGTACTGTAAATAAATTATTTAAATCGACAAAAAATGACGAAGACACAGAAATTTTAGTTCATTAGTTCCAAAAACTCACCCGAGAATGAAGCTATCGCTGTGACGTAATCTGTCGTCCAAATCCAACTAAAATATTTAACGTAAACAAAAACAATGCATGCGAGGCACAAGCGTCAAGAATCGGAGAATGAATACTTATGCAATACCTATGAAGTATGGGTACAATCAAGCCGCATGGATCGCGACAGATGACGTCATCGTAACCAATTCAGCGGAAGCGCGCGTTTCAAACTAGTCGTTCATAAAAAACTTTATTAAATCCATTATTTCTTGACGGATTTTAATAATTTAATAAATAAAATGCAAGTAAAAAAAGTTAATACACATACGATGTACTTAGTAAAAATCAGATTTGCTACGAAGTGATTGATCCTCATTGAGAGTTCTATAACGTTTTGTGTGCCTTATGCGTTTTACTTCAATTGCAAAGACAAAAGTATCCAAACGTTTACACTGTCTATAAGCCAATACAAATATATAGATTCTATGTCAAAATAGTAGCTCCTAAGGTAAATTAAGCGTTGAGTGCGGCCGTAATTGTTTATTTACGAGTGTTAAAAGTAGTAAAAGTGCTTGTTTTCGACAATGATTATCGAGGGCCATCAGCAAGGTCGTTTTTATGATTTTACTATACGTGATTGACAATTGTAATCAATAGACAGTTGACCCATTAATCGCGAAACTTGGCAGTACTACTTAGTAATAATTTATTAGTAAAGCTTATGTATACGTTAGAAACGCGGCTGCTACTAAAATCATAAATTATCAAGTGGGCAAACCACTGCGCCAAAACTTTGTTAAGTTACTAATCTCTGGCGCTACCTAATTGTTCCCATACAACATATATAGTTATAACTTACTATGATCTTGTAAGCTTTGTTTGCCCTTTGTATTAAGTAGTACTCAGTACTTAACCCGTACTGTTTGCAGTACACAGGAGTATACATAACGCGGGAGTTACACGGGTGACTAAACCTGTACGGCGGAAATCGACCGGCTTTATGGTAATTTTGACGTTTGAATTGCCAATCGATTTTTGGTCTATTTTCGCCGTGCGGAAAAAGTCTGCAGTTTTAGTCACCCGTGTAAATCCCACTTATGAAGTTTCATTTAAAGTACTTTAATATATTATGGCTTAATGTCATAATTAATATCTACAGGGAATATATTACTTAGTTTACTAGTTAGGTATTGTTTTTTCCGTTAACTGGTACAAATATTATTTATACATAATATAATTCCAAAAATGTTTGATTCAAACATACTTTATTGGCAAAACTAACCAGTTTCGGGACGGCCAATTAAAATACTATGCATGAAAAATTTCAGCGTTGACGAATATAAAGTAGAATGTGGAATTTGTTTATAAATTGTAAATGAAATGTTGATCCCACAAAAAAATTAAATGAAAATAATCCAAATCTTTTATCATAAGTGGAAAAAAACGAATTCTTTCTAACTAAGATTTCTTCATGAGAGAGATAAACTAGAGTTTGTTATTGGGATATACTTATTCCAGGGTTAAAATTTCGATGGTTGTCTTCAACAGACCGACGGGTTAGCTATCCTATGGTCATGTATGTGTGAATGTGAGCTATATACCTATAGTATATAGTAGTATATATATTTGACATTCGAAGAATCGTTGTATAAGCATGTACAGTGCCATGTAAACTCTACATACACTGTAGAGTTTTTACGCACACACTGACATCAGTAAGTTAACTGCCAGGTATAAAGTCAGCCCAATATTTATCCTTAGGACAAAAATATTCGGGGGTTACTTCTTAAACTGGTGTAAAGAAAACGAAATCTCCAGTTAACTCACGTTAACTAACGGATAACTCTAATCGTAGGATAACTACGAGTGAACTACGAGTGAAGAAATCGGCCATAAGTATGCTGTCACTAAAAACGAACTTTTGTATATCCTTCTTCCGTGGTTCAATGCCATACATTATGGCTGTTTTGATGTTATTTTGATGTTTCAAGAGCCTACATTTGTATCTTTAAGGGCCAAATACTGGAACGATAGTTAAATAGTTAAAGTGACGCTTAAGTCACACGCTGTTTTTGTCATTTCGACTAGTAGAGACAGCGACAACCTGTGAATAGTAGGGCTCTTAATTTTGATTAGCGTTTCAGTATTCGGCCGTAAGCCTCATGGAAGCAACTTAATCAGCGCCACGTTTAATTAAATGAATCCCCAGTTATACATAAAATATAAACTCGTCTACGTTACGGTTAGCTATCGTCTTAATTTGTTTAGTTGATTGTGTTGTTGTGAACATAATTCATTAGAATATTTCCAACGACCTTACTTATCGCAAGTCATACAATTTAAGTTACTCATTCGAAAAGTGCCTGCTTTTGAAATTGTTTCAAATTGTCTCGAGTGTTTCAGTTTTTTAGATATAATAATGCGCGATTTACACGCGCGACAGGGTCAGCTCACACCGAAACGGGACGTTGCATTTTAAATATAGCGATTCAAAATTGAACTTTAGTTACTAAATCACTACACACCGGCATCAGCGTCATTTAACAGCAGAAATGTAAGTTATGGGTTGAGAGTGTAAAAAAAGATTTAAATTTAATCGAAAAATTATTTTCTACTCCAGCAATAAAACAGGTGGGTTTTAACAATAGTAATATGTTATAATATAAACGTGTTTTATATCTGTAATTGCGTGTCATATCTTTGAGTCTTCTATTGCGCTCCGGTAAATCCAAGCCATATGTCTCCTGGAATAATATTAACTTGAATGAAACGACTTGAGATCGTACAAGCCACAACATTTTTAAACAAACTTCTTCATATAAAGTATCGCACGTATTTTAATAATAAAGTTGCCTGTACAGAAAAGTAATGGTATATTATTTAGTACACGCCTTGCTTCGGTGATAATTTATGTCACTAAAATTTAATAAGTTCAATTACATTGTGAAGTGTGTGTTTGAAATAACAGGCGCCACAAAATGGACATTTTACGACCTCCTCCATAGGGGATCAATTGATAACGTTCCAATATAATACAGCCTACATTTCAGGAATTCAATTCTTCAGTAGGTAAAATATTATTATATTTTGTTTATTTTATAATCACAACATACAGGCACAATAATAATTGTCAATTAAATGTCAAAGTCAAATGTTCTTCTTCTTCTCTTATTATTGGCAAACATCGCTTTTTGCAACATTCATTAAAATGTGAAAAATTATTGTCAATTCGCTAAGAATGCTTACACACGTAGCGATTTGGTCTGAAGCAGACCATTATGACAGCACGACTCTCGTGTGTTTGATTTTCGGCTCTATTGTATTAGCACAGAGTTCTATTTCAAGTGCATGCGTGAAATATACAAATAATTAAAAAAAGTAATGTTCTGTAATATTTCTCTGTCCATATAGTATTATTTTATACATTAGCGTAGTAATCTTTTATACTTTCAAAACTTTTTTTCTATAGGTTGACTTTTCAAATCGCGTCGATGTAACAGTTCAATAGCTTAATTGGATTAAAAACAGAAAATACAAAATTGTAAAAATAACCCTAAAAATTTTCCCCCTAAAGGTTTTTTCGCTAATTTTAGGGAGAAACTTTAAGTTGGCAACCAAATCCGTGGTCTGCTCTGGACCAAATCCGTACGCGTCTTAATGCTTTAATGGCTAAAGATAAGATTAATTGATACTTTGAAGCGTTACTAAACCAAAACAAATTTTTTATTCACCTGTATATTTGACAAAAACCCATAATATACGTTATAGACGAGGCATGTTGAGGTGAAAACTGTCGCCACTTAAATGTCCCCACTTTTAGATATTTTGGGGGCATTTTAACATTTGAGGTATGGTGAAAACCAAGATGGCGTAAAATTTTCTTGTATGAAGATTTGTTCTGCCAAATGTCATTTGGCCTATATTTAGTTTTGAAATCTTTGCAAATACCTAACAAAAATTTTAAGAAATTGTTTGTAATAAAATTTAGTAGTTCATAATATTTTGTGGTAAAATGACGTTGATGATGAATATAGTACGAAAAAGAAAAAATTAAAATAGTCGCTTCAATTTTTCGAAGATGGCGGTATTCTAAGTGCTCTTACTATGCGCCAAAGAAGGCGTAATTTGTAATCAGAAAGGGCACAAATAATCGAATACTTTTATAAGCCGTCATCTTGTAGATGTAGTGATCTTTGTTTTCACAAAATTTATTGTAGGTACTATTGTGAAGTAATAAATGTAGTATTTAGAATGTGTAATCTTTATTCATTTTCCTTTGCTACCATGACAACCGTGTCATAGTCTCACAGATAATATATATCAGGTACTAAGTAAACAAAAAAGTTGTAGCTTTAGTCGCAAGGGAAATTTTGTGGGTATGTCTAATGTTTATAATAATAGCATAGGTGTTTCTGTGAACGACAAGCACTTCGTAGCACGTAGTAAAGTACGAACCATACTACGAAGCTGCGTAGCACATAGCGCTACGAACCGCTGCTACGCCTAAGCTCACCGTATGATATTTTATCGTGCTAGGAGACATTTTATAATATTATAGTCAATTAAGTTATGTGCCTTTAAATTTGTATATTTAAACGCACATAACTTAATTTATATTTGATACCGGTAATGAGCATATGTACATTGCCTACATCTTCCAACTGATGGAGTCTATGAACTAAATTGTCAGCCGACAGATGCTTGTATTGGGTGAGCAATCAAACATTTTTAATTTGTGAACGTAGGTACCATCCTACGCCGGTATCGGCCCATGAATCATACAAATTTAACCGCTGATAGGTCTCAGCGGTTTTATTATGATTTGATTTTATTATATTAATTGACTATAATATTATAAAATGTCTCCTAGCACTAGATAAAATATCATACGGTGAGCTTAGGCCTAGCAGCGCTTCGTAGCGCTATATGCTACACAGCTTCGTAGTAAGGAATTATTTGTAGATTTGCATATCCTACTGATAAAGTCCGTGAACTAAACTGTCAGACGACAGAAAGTTTAGGGGCTCGGTATAAATTATATTTACTTTTGTCGACAAAAATCGGGTTATCCAAAAACAGTACAATACTTTGAGCGTAGTTCGCGGAATATTCTCATCGCGATTGACCTTTGCTTTGACAGGGCCCGCCGCCGTGATTGATGACACTCCGACGGGAACCAATTAAACTTGTCCACTACACTGAGCACCGTAAATTGGAGCACTATTTGTTATACGGTACCGCGATGTCGGGACTGATGAACTTGCGCCCGTGAAATTAATCTTATTAATGTCATAAATAAGGGTCACTTTACAAAGCAATGAGACGCGACTTCACGCGGCGCTGCATTT
The DNA here is from genome assembly GCA_963565745.1 of Phengaris arion. Lineage (NCBI taxonomy): Eukaryota > Metazoa > Arthropoda > Insecta > Lepidoptera > Lycaenidae > Phengaris > Phengaris arion. The sequence goes on from OY751438.1 coordinate 13,100,382, forward strand.
TTATGATAGCAATTCAAAATTGAACTTTATTAACTACGCAAGAGTTCGAATTTAGAGATGCGTTGCGCTGCGCAGCTGACGAAATGGGATGAGACGCGACGAACGCTGTAGTTTTAAGTAGATAAACGTTTTGTGGCGGACCAATTAGCGCCACAATCCTGAATCGCGCTATCGAAGTTTTCTATGATCGGCACTCTATATACGACATCTAAAATTCATACAAGTGGGCTTCGGCCTGACCGAGCATAGCACCTCGCTCGGTCGGAGATCTCCCTTTAGGGCTTGCCACCATATTCTCAAATTGGTGACCCTCGACAGAACACGCCTCCTTCTGGACATCATCATCATCAACCCCCCATCCCTCCGCACTACGCCAGCCAGTTTCGGCCTCATCGGGTACCTCGACTACCAGCCTCAACGCACCGCGGCCTGGTCGAACCCTCACCGGCTTCATCGGGCACTCTCACTATAACGACCGGTCAGCAAGCAGAGCACATCTCTCCTGGTCAGCACGTAGCATCGGCCCGCACGGCAGCACTCCTACTCACTGGAGCCCGTGCAGCAAGCAGCACAGTTCCGACTCACTGGGACTCTCTGGAACTAGCGACTCAAGCAAGACGACTCAAGATTCGACCTCAGGTCTTCGGGGGGAGTGATGTGGCGGACCAATTAGCGCCACAATCCTGAATCGCGCTATCGAAGTTTTCTATGATCGGCACTCTATATACGACATCTGAAATTCATACAAGTGGGCTTCGGCCTGACCGAGCATAGCACCTCGCTCGGTCGGAGATCTCCCTTTCGGGCTTGCCACTATCTATTCCCACAGTTTCATTGCAACAGTTCGAATGTCAAACTAGACCGCTCTGCATAGCGTGGCAGGGCTTTTGCAATACAACGTGTATCTCCTCGTGTACTGAATAAAGTTCAATTTGAATCACTATTTTATTAATGCAGCGCCCCGCCACGTATCCTATTGTTTTTGTATAAGCTGACCCCAAGAGAGACAATGAGACTTATAATTTATTTTTAATAGTGCGGCGCCCCGTCCCGTATCGTCCCGTTTTGGTATAAGCTGACCCCAAATGTAACAATGAGACTTATTGGCTTATTTATTAATTAATTAATATACTGCTTACTGAATACCATTATATAACTATGATGGCGTGGTATCCGCTTTGTTACACACAGTGACGGGTACGGCTCGCTAATCGCAAAAATTCTATGCATTGTGTAATGAGGAAGTTTTGTTAGAAGCGGAGGATCAAGGGAAATTACTTTAAAAACACATTAAAAGCTATAATACATAAGTTAGGACTCAAATTCTCACTTTGAGCAATAATTTTTACGCATGACTATGAAGCGCATGACTGTAACGTGTTTATGTATTTAGAGCTATTCCCTTGTAATCCGTGAACATCGTTTAGTGTAAAAGCCCGCGCCTCACGCGGCCGTAATGGCGCGCCGAGCGCTCGGGGACTCTCTATACGCCTCGCGTAATCATACTCTTGCAATTTCAACTTCTTTACACATACCCACATTATTCAAAGCGAAATTTACTTGAAATACTATGTACGAACTGTTTATGTGATACTATTAGCTACAACTGTATCTTTTCTTCAATTATGTAGTAAAAACTTTGTTTACTTTTATTGAAATAAATCTCCTTACGTAATACTCGGAACACTGTATTGTCACCCTAAGACATCCTATTCTTACAAAATATTACATCGTGATATTTGTTTCCGGGTTGTTCTCAATAGCAAACACTTGGATCAAGAGCAAACAATCTCAAATCTTTTGCTCTCGACTTTTGTCAGTGGTGACCCTTAACACGGTAATATAATCAGTGGTCCAGAGGACATACTTCAAGTGACATATACAACGTCATATAGAATTCTTCGCACTTTTGGAAAGAAGTTCCTTATGGCGCGTTGCGAATTGGAGCCTAGGGTGATTAAAATTGGCACGACACTTTTTGCCACTCGAAATCACAATGTAAAAAAAGGATTGTGTGGTTTTATGAAACCACGGTAAAAGTGAAACTTAATAACAAAATAGCGTGGAGCACTGGCACAAATGAGTACTAGTCAATACACAACACGGTCAGCTGATGCGAACTATAGGCGCCGCCATATTGGCCTCGGCTGCTCTCACGAGCGCCTTTCACTTTATCCCTACTCCGCAGCCGACCGTCACGCGACATGCAACACACAGACGAAAAAGTTTGAGACGATGTAATAAAAGTTTCACTTTAATAACGACTTTTAAGAATGATACAAAAAACGACCTTATCACCTTGACAATAATGTAGAATTTTGCAATTACACATTGTGACTGTTATGACTGTTACATATTGTAACTAGCTAGCCGGGCCTGTTGATGCCCCGGGATGTTATTACTCAGTACGGAGCCGGACTTCGCGGCGGCAAAACTGCGAGCAGCAAGCAACCCTCACCCCTGTCCCTACCTTAGGCGAACTATTTGTTTTGTATAATATAATATATTATATCAATTAATGTTACAATAAAATATAAATTGTTAACATTTTTCTGTCCGTCTGTCAGTCTGTGTGTTTGTTCCGGCTAATCTCTGTATATATATATTTCTTTCAAAATAGGCATCAATTCTTCATTATCAACTATGACGTGACGCCTTTTATTTACTTTATTATAATATAATATTATAAGGATTAAATCACCTCCGTGGCTCAGTGATTGAGCGCGTCAGTGATCAAGCCGGAGGTCCGTGGCACCGACTTAATATAATTTTAGAGTATTGGAATATATTAAAATAGTACCAATTTATTGTATAAGCATAGTGTTCACAGACCTCGAAAGAAATTGTGCATAATATAGACTCTGTAAACAAGTTGTGTTGTCAATGCCATTATACGAAACCACACAAAATCATTACAAAATGTTTTCATATATGTCATCGTTTATGTTTATTATATGTATTAAAGTTTATGTGGAGGAAGGTGTGTAGAAAGCTGATATACTTTTAAAGAATGCTTAGAAATACATAAAATTCATAAAAATAATTATTTTTATGAATTTAAATAACAACAGCACACACTACCATATATTATTAACACACTATTGTGCGTTTGATAATAATCATCAATTTTTTTTACAAGTTGACGTTTTTCTGTAACAACATTTACATTTTTTTATCTAAGAGTAAAAAAAAACCCATATAAAGTTCTAACTTAAAGATTATATGAATTATGAGCTAATTTCTAGTTATATACTTCACCACAGGGTGGTGAAGTATATAACTAGTAATATACTTATACATTATGTTGACTCTTAATGAATACTTAGCGCGCGTTTGTAATAAGGGGAAGCTTAAACTTAATTCACGTTACGCTCCGATGTGAATAAATGGATAACGACCACAAAAACGTCGGCCTAATGAGCGCCGCGGGTCGCGCTTACAACTGTAGCGACTGTGGCTACCACTGCACTGGCCCATTTACACGGACAGAGGAGGACATATTAATTACTTAAGCTCATTTCAGACTACGCTATATAATTGTGCTAAGAAGCAAAGCAAAATAAAGCAAAGAAGGACCTAATTCTATACTATATAACATGGCGCTCACATTACATGATATTATTGCAAGCATTTATAGTATATAGCAAGCTCAGTTAACCGATGACTCGGGGGTGAGGGAGGAGGAGAAGAGTGGCGCGCGATATAGCACAGGATGAACTTAGCGTATCGCACAATTTTATAGCGTACTAGCTGTTGCCCGCGGCTCCGCCCGCGTAAATACAGTATCCCAAAGGGACACAACTTTTTCGGGATTGAACGTTTTAATCCAGAGCCTAAACTACGGCCATAGGAAATTTCATCGAAATCCGTTCAGAAGTTTTTGCGTGAGACAGTAACAAACATCCATCCATCCTCACAAACTTTCACATTTATAATATTAGTAGGATAGTAAGCCATTAATATATAGTACAGTACAGTGTGAACGTGTCCATAACAATGTATGTATGGTGCACGATATCGTTGTACTGTGAGCTATATACTATATGCTATTATATTATAGCGTAGTCTGAAAGTCGCTTTACTTTAAGATCGTCGCAGCTGACGAGAGTTTATCTACATTTTTTTATGAGACATAATTAATATCCACTTTAAATATGCCGGTCTGAGGTTCAATTCTGCTAAATAAAACCTGCAATAATACAATTACAATCAAGTGCCCATACGCTAAAACTGCCAAACCGGTATTCTCGTAAACGTTAAACCAACGTCAAACGCATTTTGATTGGTCCAAAATTCACAAAATCAGTTTATGATAACTAGTCGCTTCACTTATAATACAATCAAAGTAAAATTAAACTCTACTTTAATTACGAGAATTGAGGTTCCTGTACAAGTAAAAATATAATTATTTATTATTAATAAAATTAGCTGCATTTACATATGAACCTCCTGCCATGTAAATTTTGATAAAATTTCGATATAAATAAATTAAATTATGAAATGACTAATATCGCGTCAATAATATAATATTTAGTAAATTAAACCTAAGTAAACATAGCAATCAAATAGTTTTATCAAGTTTTACAGGGAAAATTGTATTATACTCAGATACTTCAGACATATCAATAAGTGCGCATAAGTGTTCAATAATAAGTAACTGGTAGACCGAGCTTTGCTCGGAGTTTTAGTATAACGATAAAATAATATTTTTTATATATATATAAACGAAAAAGAAAAAAAAAATTACAAATAAATTCGTCTGCCCGTGATTCGAATCCGAGACACCAATTTGCCAGCTGCAATCCTCCAAAACTAACTAAGCCAGTAGCCACCGACTGGATTTGACATTTAGAAATTGTAATCACTCAACTTCTTACGAGATGAATGAAATACCATATATAACAGATTCAGATGGATAATACCTAGCTAGATAGATTTTTCTCCCTCAAAACTACCTGCATACAAAATTTCATGAAAATACTTGCATCCGTTTCCGAGATTCCAATTATGTACATACAAGATTTTCTCGTTTAAAGTATAAGAAGTATACTAAATATGTGAAACTGCTGATAATTTTACGATTTTTTCATGGAATTATTGACAATCTTATTATTTCTATATACATTGGCTCTAATAACAATAGGTCAGATTTATATTGTACTAACCATACCTACAACATCTACGGCCGAATACTGAAACGCTAATCAAAATTAAGCGCCCTCCTATTCACAGGCTGTCGCTGTCTCTGCTAGCCGAAATGACAAGGACAGCATGTGACTTGAGAGTCACTTAATTTAACTATCGTTCCAGTATTTGGCGGCTAGTGTTGTAATTCGATTCTTTGGCCTATAATAATAGACCTGTAAAATAATCTCGAATTACACACTAAAATATGTTAGAGCTCGAAATAAAAATGTATTAATAACTACCTTTTGTCCGCGGTTTCGCTCGCGTAAATAAAGAATCCCGTGTAGGGGTTGCAATCCGGATACTTCGAAATTCGAAAAATTAAAAAAATCAGGATCTTTCGGCGGTAAATATAATTCGGATTTTTAAACGAAAGTCCGGATTTTCGAATTTTTCGAATCTTGGTTACTATTATGTAAAATTATATATTTTAAATATAATATAACTCTAGACGTACATTATTTTAATAATTTGACATATTAATTTGTTGTACTGCTGAAATTATTGACACATTTCTCCATGTTTATTTGGTAGAACGTAGTCAATCCGTTAAATAGAGCGAGGGATGAAGATCTGCTATAGTGGCCGAAATATACGTATGGCCGATATTGGTCTGTTTCTAAGATAGGTAGGTATTCACCATTTTATATTTATCATCCGGATAATCCGGAGTTGAAAAAAAAAACTGAAAAAAAATTTAGAAACCCCTAATCCCACGAGACTTTTTTCGAGTTAAAAAATCTTTTGCGTGAAAGATTAATAAACACCCATCCATCTATACATACATCCATCCTCACAAACTTTCACATTTATAATATTAGTAGGACAAGCTACATTAATTATGGGAGTACTTCAGGGCAAAAATCTTCGAGTTGAGCCTTCGGGCTTTATGTTAATATTTCGGTATTCTTCTATAAAGAAAAAATGGTCGCAAAAGAAGATGCGGTTAGCTTAAGATATTCCAGAAGACTCCAGCTATTCTCTGAACAATAGTCAATCATATTCTTAGGATCATAAATATTAATAAAATCTAAATAATACCCCCCGCAATTTCGTTTGCAAAGTTGTACATTAATGAAAATCAAAATAATAATTATGTTTACTATCACGGAGCATCGTTTTACTGGGATAAAGTATAGCCTATCTTTTATTTAGGCTTAAACTATTTATAAGCTAAGTTTTATCACTACTCTGGGCCTTGCAGAACATACAAATCACAGACATCCACAAGACCAGTACAATATTCCGTAGGTTTTATAATACCTACTACTTAATGAGGTAATAATATTATTATTCTTACAAAATTGTAACAGAGATTCCTTTTGTACATAATCTTAAATAAAAATAGATTTTATTAAAAAAACATGTTACTTATTAAGGTAACAAGCACTGTTAAAGGAATTTTACAAAAGTACCCAGTTTTTTCTACACGTTTTTTTAAAAGCAGACTGAAATTTAATAACAAATATTTTAAAATATTAATGAAGTGTTCGGTTGTATTCAAATTATTCAAAAAAAGTTTAATAAGGCTACAAACTAAGCTGCTCCTTATTTAAATTATGAAGTACTTAACTGAGGAAATCTCTAGATAGAACGCTCCACATTTTATATTCGGATTTGCTCATAATATTTTTTGCAAGGAAAATAAGTATTTCTAAAACTTGGATTACATTTAAATTTTTTATCTGGAAAATGACTTTTTACCTTACTTTGCTCTCTTTGTCTTTAAAAGTATCGTCAAAAAGTATATTATGATTATTTATTTTGTGGTACATACCTATATACTATTTTACCAGTCATAGATAGTTTAATTTAGCTATAAGTTTGATGTTTAATAAATATTAATAGAGCAATTTATTTAAATTACAGCTTATTAAAGGCATGTTAGAGCTCGTATTTTTACCCATTTCCCCCTTAGTCCTTACCAATGGCCGTAGCACGAGATTTTCCTTGAAGACCAGCTTTTTCCCGCGGTTTCGCCCGCGTAAGTATCTCACGGGAATACTGTACTCTTTCGAAATAAAAAGTAGCCTATGTTTCCTAATCCAATTTAAAAAAATAACATCCTTTAGCTCCAGCTTTACGTGTAGGGGAGGTACCCCAAAAAAAATTTTTTTCGTGATTATCCTATTATGGTCAAACCTACAGAGAAGTGATATCCAGAGATCTTCGTTGACCAGTTTCAACGATCTATCGCAGTATCTAACGGTTCAGGGAGACCGGTACTTATGTGAGAAGAGCAGGACAAGGCAGAAAAAGACGCACTTCGAGTAGGGATGATCGTTTCATTCGGCTTCGTGTATACGTAGGAGGGGTTCCTACGTATACACGAAGTGTTTGACGGCCGTCCAAGCCCGACATGAGTTAGAAGCAGTGCGGGGTGTAACCGTAAGTGAGCGTACCAAACGAAGAAGGTTCGAAGAAGCTGGTTTGGGTTCATTTGTGCCCGCCAAGGCTCCAAGGCTCGAGGTAAATCATCGTAGAAACAGGTTAACTTTTGCTCAGGAACATCGACTTTGGAACGCGGACCAATGGAGTAAGGTATTGTTAAGTGATGAGTGCAGAATTCTCTTAAATAAAATTGACAAGGCAGGCAAAGAATATACAGACGCAAAGGAGAACGATACATTCAGACAAATTTTGAAACTACAGTTGCTTACGGTGGTAGATCAATAATGGTTTGGGCGGGAATTTGTTTGGGAGCTCGCACAGACTTGGTAGTGATTGACAGAGGGAGTCTGACTGCAGACCGCTATATCAGAGAAGTTTTAGAAGAAAATGTCGTACCGTTTGCCCCATATACCGGTGACGATTTTGTTTTTATGCAGGATAATGCTCGGCCGCATACCGCTCGGGTAACTCAAGCTTATCTTAATGATTTGAATATCACTGTTATGGAGTGGCCGGCGAGATCACCGGATATGAACTCAATAGAACACGTTTGGGACTTGCTGAAAAGAAAAGTTAAGTCCAGAATTCCAGCTCCTGCCAACGTGGGTGAACTGCGAATCGCCGTAGTTGAGGAATGGCGGAGACTATCCCAGGAGACTATCGATAACATCATTCTCAGTATGCCTAGACGGGTAGAAACTTTAATAAGAGCACGTGGAGGAAATACGCGATATTAATCACCATTTTTCTAATTTAATAATTAATTGTTATTTTAATATTCATTTTCACTTTTCCCGGTTACATGAAAAGTTCAAAAATGTACCATTTTTCACAAATAGCTTTTACTCGCAAAATCTGTTCTTAATGTGATCTCATTTTAAGTAAAACAAATGAAACTTTAAATAACAAAAGAAGTGTAGTAAGTAGATTTTAAAATAAAACCATATTTTTTAAATTATGGACCTTTTTTTTGTGTTCCGCTAAATATGCCGGTGTATTTATTTAATACTGCGTTTATGTCATATACTAATAATAATTGGTCTCGCTGGGCGCTCTTCCAGACCACGCTGGCATGCTTGTTTACCTTACCTTACCCGAGCAAGCATATTGAAATCTTTATGTCAGGTGTATGTATACATCCCGAATATTTAATTTCATTTTAGGAAAAAATGCCAAGTTGCTTAGTGAGACTATGTAAAAATAATTCGACAAAAACCAAGAAGGACACTGGGATCACTTATCATCAGTAGGTAAGTGTCGTATAATTTCGAAATTTCAAAATTAAATTAGGTACATGAACTCAAATCGCCATTCAGTGTTGCCGTGTATGCAATAATCAAAAGTGGTTGGTTGAAAGTGAATTTATTGTCATTGTATTTTATTATATATCCAATCTGATAGCGCGGCCGTGCTATCGCCAAGTATTTAGCGGCCGTAACTATATTTTCTCGAAGCATTTCGCGGCTTTTCGTGCCCCATATTTTCGTTTGTAGTAAAGCTAGCTGTCTGAATTTTTGTCGCGGAAAAGTAGTTACGACCACAAGCTAGTGTTTAAAAATCATAGAAATCGAGTGCATAGTTTTTGGAGATATTAAGCGAGAAAAAACGAGATTTTGAAAGATATGGATGGAGGTAGGGAGAATAAGCATAATTCAAAGCATACTTCTAGCAGACTTACAAATTTCAAATTTGCTGTCAGGTCAGCTATGAGTAACTAATTAAATGGACTATCTTGAATTTCACTTTTTAATTTAGGTAATATTTTTGTGCGATTTCATTTATCTAACTCAGTTACTATGATTCTACCCATAAAACTAAATAACTATACCCCAGGAGGTCGAAAAATATAAAAAAATATGAAAACGTTACAGTTAGAATAGGCTACTTGACCACGTTTTTATTTATGTCCTAAACGCTTCATAATTGTTTCATTATACAAAAAATACATTATTTTGAAACCTAAAAACCTACAATTTTTTTTTATTAAATATACACTTTTTTAAAACCGCACAAAAACTCTATTCGCCGTGTTGGTTGATAGATTATCTGTGCTGTGATATCATACTAGTACTATTTGTAATCTGTGTTATAGTCCGCTCAGACAAAGTGACGGTGTGACGTTTTGACATATAACTTTGTAAGATGTCATGAACTAATTATTTACAGAAACATGTTCCGTTTCACTACTACGTATGTGTTCAGTGTGTTTGTGTCGTCACATCCTTGCCAGAAGTTACTTCGCGGTGCTTTCATCAGTAGAAATTAAAAAACAAAAATTCATGTATTTTTGAATCAACTTTATTTATCAATCTTAATTTTTTATTTTATGATATCGCTAGAATATATTTTCCTAAGCCAAGTACTAAAGGAAATACTCCTTCAATGTATAAAATTAAATATGAATAAAGTAGCCTATTATGTGTAATACAGTCATTTTTATTATTTGTATTAAGTTAGTTATATTAACTTTTAATTAATTGTAAATCCAACTATTCTACTACTATAATTATAAATGTGGAAGTTAAAAGTACCTACAGTGTTCCTGTATTATACTGTATTTACGCGGGCGAGGCCGCGGGCAAAAACTAGTTTTTAAGTATTTTCTTAGCTACATTTATAACCAATAACATAACTAATAAATCGGGCAAAAGTTCAGTAGTTGGTATCACAATTTTTCTCGCGCTCTCCAATTTTTCACATGTAAGTCAATAGCCAATTTACACACTACAATAATGAGTTGCTACATTGACGAAACTCGTGTTGTTAGGTAAAGCTCTATCTTGTCGAGCGCCAAGCGAGACCAATGATTTCCGTAAGGTTTATGTATATCATTGTCGAAGCAAAAATTGTTACAAATAACATAAGGATTTGAACAGTAATTTTCGTTTTTAATCATAGCAAAAAAAGTAGTTTTTTTAATCCTGCAACTTTTTAATTAAGCAACTGATTACTGTAGTTTTTTTTAATTTTACGGTCCATAATTATGTTGTCTTCCGGAAAATATAAGATTTTTGCTGATTTAAAACAAATGCATGTTCCCTATTGAAAAAGGAAGTCGGTTAAAACAAGTGGGTAATATGATCAGAACTCTTGTAGTAGTTCAGAAGCTCTCCACGTACGCTATCTCAAAAGTTTGAAGTGGTAAGTGCTAACGAGGTCACCTGGCCGCGCCGCTGGAGGCGAAACGATGATTCGTTACGTATTTGTTGCCAGTGTTACAAAGATTTCAAAACTAAGGATGGGCAATGAGGTACATCTGACAGCAAAAATCTTTATACAAGAAAAAGTTACGCCATCTTGATTTCACCATACCTCAAATGTTTTTATGTTTTGAGTTGTTTTTCTGTCCTGTTTTTATGACTTTTGTATGTAAGTCTTTGTTTTATTTGTGGTGTAATGTCTCATTGTGTCAAATAAATGTTTATTATTATTTTTATTATTAAATGTCAAAATGGCCCCAAATAACCCCAAAAGAGGGGCCTCGACATGCCTCGTAGGTATATAATATATCCGTCTACGCAGTGATGCCGCTATACGACCTCTATTCCACCACACTCCGCTGTCCGATATAGCTCAATCGATAATCAACTGAGATTTTTATTTTGGATTTATTCCGTCGGAAATATTTGTTGAAAGTTTCTCTCAAAATATATCCGACGTCGACTCGCAAAATGCATTGACTTTTAACAAATATATTTTCTTCGTTCAATAAATATGTTTTGTTATTAAAATAACCAGTTACAAGATACATTACGAAACTGGTTCGTGATTAAATAAAACATAAAGGTGTAGAAAACACCTCATCTGAAAGTATTAAAATTTTGTAAGTAGTAGGTACCTATATACATTCAAATTAATAAACCAAAAAATATTGCGTTCATGACGGTAGAAAATTCTAGATATTAAATGTCGTACATAAGTCTTATTGTTTTCTTCTGTCTGTCTGTTCTGTCTTATCTTATTTGTTGCGTTATATGCATAGATGTGTATATTATAGACGAGGCTTGTTAATGCAAAAACTGTCCCCGATTAAATAGCCCCACTTTTGAGTTTTTGGGGCAATTTTGACATTTGAGGTATGGTGAAATCATATATATATGAAATAATATATATATGAATACCTATCTTGATTTACCCACGTACTAGATCTATAATATATATCTTTGCAATGTACCTATTTAAATCTTAATTAACATAAACCATAGTAGGGACTTAATTAGTTTCGTGACCGCATGGAATTTCGCAGAAGTAAGTCCGGCGCTTCCTTTAATTTGAGGATATGAATAATAAAGTACAAGCAACACTCAGGCTAGAATAGCTTATAAATATACTCGTTAATGGCTTTACTAATCCAATTATATTTTATTTTTACAATTTTAACTATTTCAAATACAACGTTTTGTAAAATCAACTACAGAAAATTTGGGGTAATTCAATTAAATTTATTCAGACACAAAAAATAATTTAACAATATTAATACATAATTATATATCACAATATATCACGTCAATCCAATCCCTAAGTTATGCTAAGTTGCTAAGTTGAAATGATTTAATAATAATAAACAGAAATTCGAAAAAAAAACTAGTATGTATGAGCCTAGGGCGCTGAAAAGGTAGCTGACCTCACAGAACTGATTTCAATTGATCGAAATTGATATATTTTTTGTGACATTGAGTCACAATCTCACAGCTGGCCAGTGTCGTAAAGAGTGCAATGTAGTAATTAACCGACTTACAAAAAGAAAGAGGCTGTCATTTCGTCTGTATCTATATTTATTATTCATTTAGTATTAGGTAATATTTTTGTCGCGTTTTATAATAATTTTTCTGTTCAAACGTCTTTACATAAGCAGAAAATCATGTGTCCAAATGTTCCTGTTATTGATTTTGCAAAACGTTATATTTTAATAGGAAATTGTAAAAATGAAATATAAAAGTTTATTTTAAGGAAAATATACTTTGAAAGACTTCATATTTTATTCATTTATCAAGAGATCATTTTTTTTCGATGTAAAAATATAAACTTTTTCCGTACTCGTAATGTTATATCTAAAAGATACATTTTATATTATGAAAAGGAAGGAAAAACAAAGTTGTGTAGATTGTCGTGTGTTTTGTATTCATAACATAAAACGTCAAATGCAAGATAAAATATAGGACACCTGCCTGTATATAGGCCAAGAATTACGTGTAGGATCATATTATAAAACTGTTGCTGGTGTTCAGTCTACCAAAAGCTATAGTTCCTCACCCACTCGCCCAGCATTATCGGAGTTCGGACTTCGGTGTAATACCACAGCACCACTGAAAACCCGCTTGACAGGTTACCTTTGATGGTGAGTGTGCCGGAGGCCTAAGTCTGGCAAATCAAATGTCCTGTTATGTCATTCAAAATGTCATTTACATGTCCGGCAACGTATTTTGGTTTTGTACGTGTCCATGGACGCTCTAATTAATAACTTTTCTCTCAGTTGATCCGTCTGCTTTTTAGCACTCACATGCACCTAATCGATAGACAAATATAGCTAACATAACAAATAAAGCTTTGTCACATGATTTTTGGTTCGCTAAAAATGTGGCATGCAGTTGAGAGTCGAGTTATTTATACACACAAACTGTTTCAAATAAGCAGCCCGCAGTAAAAACACAAAAAAATTTATCTGTCTAATGTCTATTTGGTCCGATGGAAATTAAACAATTATATTAAAAACTATGAAAGTTTTTGCATACAAAATCGATTAATTAAAGACAAAATATATTATTAAAACACAAAATTACAAATTTTAAGTAGTGAGTGAGCTGATGATCATAAATAGCTAAGAATACTCTCGATCATTTCAGTCCAAACAAAAAAAAAACTAGCTGAAAAGCGGTTCATCCGTTTTGGAGTTATGATGCCACGGACAGACACACATGTCGGGGGTTAAAAAAAAGATACTCAATTCGATAAGTATAAGACACAATTTATTTATTGCTAAAACGCCCCGCTCGCTACCTACCTAACAATAGTTAGATGAAAGTTTGATTGGATTTTTTCACTCTTCCTTTTCAAGCGGTTACCATAGTTTAAATGAGATTTATTTGAATTAAAGCGCATTTTACACCTAAAAGCCGCAAATCAAGCAATATATTAATGAATATTTTTCATCAGATGAAATTATCATATCGCTCATCTTAATTGACAACCTGTTAAAGTCCAGGCCATAATGAGGAATGCTATTATCACGTATGAATCCAATATTCATTAACTTGCGTAATGTGCCTGATTAAATGATTACGCATACGTTGATTAATAAACAACAGAAACCCAAATGGAATTAAATTCTAACAAAGAGTACGTGTTTAAAATTAATTAACGGTGGTCACATAGTTTCATAGCTTTTTCATAAAGGTATTTGCTGTATCCTTAGTGTGTATGAAAGACGGGCCATAATTTTTTTTTACGGGAAAACTTACAGCTAAGTTACATAATATAATAGATACTTAAGAATAATTCAAGAAGTCAAATAAAAAATTTTATACAGATAGTAGAAAGGAGAATAGACAGCGATAACCAATAATATGTAATAAAAAATATGTTAGGCAAGGCAGACACAGATAACGAATATGAAATTAGTTAAGAGAAAAATTAAGACAATGTTGCTATTAAAATATTAGTCGCTTATTATGTGTAACTCACATGTGACACAACAAACAACGTACTTACAACTTTACCACCGCACGTAGAAGATATTCTTTGCCTGAAGTGTCGAACATCTTCCTACTTCACAAAATGACAGATAACGAGATGTAACACGTCAGAAACTGAATACCGATTTCAAATCCTAATTTATAGCGCGATATGTGACAATGTTTAAGTTCAAAAACATTTCTTCGTGTTACATTTGAAACAAAGAGCGTGAAGAAGTGAAGCGCTATGTGTCACGCGACTGGAGGCTACAGACTGCCAATAGAATTTCATCGAGAGAATAATTTGACAATTCTTGCGATTCTCTTAAGAGTCCAATATTATTTAGATACAGAGGTAGCACGACGCGATATTTTGACATCTTGATCCTCACTAATATTATAAATGTGAATTTGTTTGTTTGATTTACGCTTTCACGTAAAAACAACTTATCCGATGATCATGAAATTTGGCACAGTTATAAAATAGACCACATTGGCTACTTTTTGTATGTAAAATATATGGTTCCCAGGGGAATCCGTATTTACGCTTCCATGTAAAAAAATTAAAACCGAAAAATCATTTGTTGACAAAAGTACCCAGAGTAATAGTAAGGCGGCGTGATTAAACATCTTTGAGTAATATCAGGTAAATATAACCGTAGGCGATCAAGCGCTGCGCCATCTAAATTGAACTTAATCGCATCCTAGTGAGTCTTCTGTACTTGTACTATTATGTATTCTGTGCCTTAAAATTATAAAAAATATTTTAAAATCGGTCCACAGACGGCGGAATTATCGTTGAACATACAAAATATTATGAATATATATTTATACATAAGTCGGTTAAAAATAACCTAGACCGCACATTGGACTTGTTAACATTAAATAAATTATGTGAATGTGGCCTGCCGCGCACCTTTTTGCCTTTAGTATCGATAGATAATAATTTACACCCGCCTTTCATAGCTTTTAGATCGTTCGAGTTATCAAATATACCCATGGCTACATTGCCGGTACCAAAATATCGTTTTATAGAAGCCGATTACTCTGCTATTGATGAGAATAGTACCTGGGTAAACGAGCTTTGTATAAAAATAAAAAGATTCATAAAAATATTTTACCGGGGTTCGAACCCACCACATTCCGTATTTCCGTACAACGTAAAAATTAACCAAACTGCCAATCGGACTGACATTATAGAGTCGAAATTATTGATACTAGAGATCGCCCTGTGGTCGAAATTCGACCTTATTTTAATTTTTTTGAGTTTAAATTTTTATGGTTCTTTTGCATCTTAGATACGCAATAAAAATGTATAAATTTTGTATATTATATTTACAGTGTCGGATTTAAGCGCCACACTCACGACGGTCCAACCTGCAAATCCAAGGCCGCGGACTTGTAGGCAAAAATTATAAATTATTGACACTAATGACAGCCATTAGTACCGGTGCTGGATTTGTAGGCTGGATGGTGAGTAATGCGCTTTACATATTTGGCGCACACTGGTTATTCAGTTTTTGCCCCTCCAAACTTCCTTCAAAAAATTACTCTTTTTTTATACTATTTATTTAATTATTAACAAACAATTATTAAAAAAAAACATCTTTTACAGTCATTACATAAATCGCCAAACTGTGGAGCAGTTTGTTGGCGGTTGGAGTGTTCTATATAAAATAATTACACTTCTATTTTAAACTATTTTCATCAAACAAAATAAAATATATAACAAAATAATAAATATTATTTCTAACATCTAAAGATATTTTAAATAATTTTGTACTGACATAATTTATACCTCTCTTATACTTATACTTATTTTCTTTCTTTACTGCTTTATTGCCATTTATTAGAAAATAGTACTACTATTTTGTAATAAATACTAGTATTTTCCAATAAATAACTTTTCAGCCTTTCCCTTAAAGTTGACAAGTTTGATTTTTTATTTCCTAAGAAATCTATTTTATTGTATATTAATGGTGTCAAATATCATCTAGTTCTCTTACCATAATAATTTTAATATTCGACATTACATATTTACCTTGTGTTACTTTTCTTGTATTATATTTATGCTATATATTTTTCTTATATTTATTTATACTATACTGCTCTAGCGCTATAATGTAATCAACTTTTGCATGCACTGGTAGTATCTCATATACTTTAAATAATTCATTGTAGTTATGTTTATATTTTACTTTTACTTTATCATTTACCAGATATTTAATGAGTCTCACTTGCAATTGTTTTATACTGTCTAGTTGTGTTTTGTAGGTAAGGCTATGGCGGCTTATGCCGTAGCTAATGAGTGAGTCTGCAATTGCGTAATATATTACATACAGCACTTTTTTATTAACAAACTTACTAAGATGAAAGAATTTACCCAGTACTGACTGTAATCTATTACACACTTTTCACCTGTAATTTCCAACTGAGTTTATCATCTACTATCAAGCCTAAATATGTATAATTATTTATTATTTCTATGTTTGTACATTTGCAGTTACTTTTAGTATTACACTCGTAAGTATATTATGTTATTATTTAGCTTATTATTTTTACTGTAAGGTGAAGTTCTACACATAGCTTTAGTTTTACTGTGGTTGATTATAATGCCATTGTCGTGTGCCCATTGAATTATGCTATCAAAATCCTTTTGTATATAATGTTGTGCATCTTTCATGTTGTTGGATGAAAACAATGCGTACATTGCGTACATAAAGGTTTTACAATGTTTGATCACATTTATGACGCTATTTACATGCATGATGTACCCAACCAGACCATACAATCAGCCTTCTTATACTAATCAAGAGTACAATGATATAAATTGTATTTTCTATTATTGAAATGTTTTTTAATATTTTGCATCGTGTATTACCGCAAAAGTATAGTTTACAGAGCGTTTAGCCATTTATTGGATTCAGACGTTAGAGTGTAAAGTAGGTATACTATACAGAAGTATAATATATTTTTTTGTTAAATTTTCGAGACTAATCTTTGTATGCAAATAATAATGTTTTTTATATTTCTGTAAGACAAAATAATGTATAAAAACATTACATTTACCGCCTCCTAAAATTTGCTGCCCTAGGCTTCAGCTTACTCAGCCTTCTGGTAAATCCGCCTGGATATTTATTACTATTTACAGATAACAGATGAAAAGATATAAACAAATTATTGACAGACTGCTGGATTTGCAGACTGCACCGTGAGCATGGACCTTAAAATAGGTCCAAAACCGTCAAAACGTGATTTTTACTTTACGTATTAGAGCGTTTTCACATTATGCGATACGATGTCGCTTATCGCGCGTGATATTGTGAGGGACAGCTATATTATTTTTTATATTGAAACATATAACTTCTTATATTTTATTATTTTGCCTCTTAGATATTTGTGGGTTTCTATAGTTTAACAAAAAATTATTTTTTTTTTTTTTGGGACGGACGTAACGGAATAATTATTAATCGTTTAGGATAAAAATAAAGAAGGGTCAAGTAGCCTATTGGCAAAGTCCTGTCCGTGCACTTAAAAAAAAAACTGTAAAAATACAGAAACCGAGTTCGATGGGTCAGTTAATTTTGTTTAATTTTTAATTAAAATTAAATTAAATTAATTATACTTGACAATATCATAACTAGCACCAAAAAAATCCGCGAGGCGTGGCGTCTGGCGAAGCCTACCGCACCGAGCCGAGGCCTCGTTTGCCCTGGGGTAAATACCACTTTTGTGCTTGTTATAAAAATAATATTAGGTCTTTACCTATGAAATTGCTGTTTTGTATGAAAAAATTTAAACGAATTTTTTAAATGTATTTTTTATTTGTATTAATCGAAGTAATCACCCATGCAATCAATGCATCTTTGCCAACGCAGTGGCAGTTTATTGATGCCCTTCTTAAAGAAATCAGCTGGACGGGAGGCAACAAATTATTCAAAAGCATTTTGTACTGCCCCTCGGGTATTGAATTTTTTTCCCGCCAAGAAGTTATCCAAATTCTGGAAAAAGTAGTAGTCTGTAGGCGCAAGGTCTGGTGAGTAGGGCGGATGACGGAGAGCTTCCAACCCCAGTTCTTGCAACTTGGAGACCGTCTGCTGTGTAGTATGAGGTTGCGTGTTGTCGTGCAGCAGCAGCGGAAACGAGCGATTGACCAATGCTGGTTGGAGATGTGCCAGCTTCTCCATCATTGTGTTAAGTTCTTCACAGTACACATCTGTAGTAATGCTCACCCCGTTTGGTAAGAAGCTGTGATGAATCACACCGGCGCTAGACCACCAAACAGTGACCATCACTTTTCTAGGGGTAAGTTTTCGTTTAGGGCATTGTTTAGGTGCTGAACCAGGATCCAACCAACTTGCTGAGCGCTTGCGGTTATCAAACAGAATCCATTTTTCATCGCAGGTAACAATGCGGTTGCGGTCAAAATTCCTTCATTCGTGTGTCTGTTGAGCAGTGCAAGGCACGTCTCGACGCGTACTTCGCGCTGGCGATCATTGAGTTCGTGGGACACCAATTTGTCAAGATTTTTTACCTTGCCAATTTGACGCAAATGGACCAATATTGTTTTGACGCTAACGTCGAAAGCTGCTGCTAATTCAGCCGTAGATTGTGTATCATTAGCTTCCACAATCGCCTTTAATTCGTCATTGTCGACCAAAGTCTTCGGACGACCGCGAGGTTCATTTTTCAGGTCGAAATTTCCAGAACGGAAGCGAGCAAACCAATAACAGGTGATGCGTTGGTTTGTAGTGTTAGCTTCGTAAACGTTGTTGATGTTGTGTGCCGCTTGTGCCGCATTGCTGCCACGACGATACTCATATTCCATAATAACTCAAATTTTTAACGTATCCATGATGACGAAAAAGATTGAAATGGTATGAAAATGTAACACTTATCAAGAAACAAATGACTGCTTTTGGAAAAATAATTCCATGTTTTTAAAATAAATTTAATTTGAAATTAGAATTCTTAGCCAAACATAAATTATTTTGATTTGAAATGGAAAGTACTGCAGAACGGCAATTTCATAGGTAAAGACCTATTATTAATACAGACTATCAACTCAAAACTCTTCATTTGCTTTAAAAAAATAGTTACATTTGCAAAAAAATAATATTAATATGCTTAGGCCGGCCGTATTTCTGACGAAATAAGGATCTATTCGTATAAACGAGGAATCTGTTAGAGGATGTTTTGAGCTTCGAAAGGCAAGTTATACTTTAATATATAACAGGCTAAGTCATAGGTTGCAAATTACGAAACTTCGAACTCTTCTGTCTTAGATAATGTACAATGTACTGTATTTTACACAGATCTGAAGCCGGCGCGGCGGCGTGAATTGAGATAAGTGCATATATAGTCATGTTGGCAATGCCCAATAGTATTTATTTATATTCCGAATGTGTGAGAAATTTTCACTACTTCAATATAGTTTGTAAGTCAGAGTCCGAGGGGCCCCCTGAGCTTGGCCCCCAACAGGGGCACTCCTCCACCTTGCCCCTTAGTAGCTATGCCACTGAATACCTAGTTACTTACCGCTTCTTTTTAAACACCCGTCCGTTTAGTTAGATTAGGTTAGGACTCAGGGTAAAATATAAATTCTATATTCTAAAGTTTAAAAAAAATCGCCTACGATTTAACAACACCTTGACAATAGTTAACAAATGTGTAGTCACATTCTTATGTCCATTGAAACAGTAAACGTGAGCAGTGAGACGTAATAGAAATTAAGACAAACAATATTGTAGTAACGATAATTATTGTCTAGTAAATATGTAATGAAAAAATAAAGAATCGTTCTAGGAATGAACGTTAGTATTTACGAAAAATATCAATTGATATATTATATATATATATATATAGAAAATGTCTTTATTAAAAAGAATATTAAGCTCGACCCTCATTATTAGGCGCCGAAGTACAGTTCTGCGAAAATATACTGCTACTTTTAATAGAAGATAACGAGTCTTTTGGGTCGCAAATTGAGGTAGACTCATTGTCGTGACTGTTAGTTACCTATTACGGTACAATTTCTAAGCTAGTCACCTACCGTGTACCGTCATTTACGTTAATCATCACCAACACACTTATGTACGATGTAGCTACAAATGTATGTCTTTTGTGAGCATTGTTCTTGGTGTTTTCATAGTTATACATACCTACATAGTATGGCATACCTAAATAAAGTATGTCTGAATAATTCTCATAAAATTATGTTGCTTTTTTAGATAAGTTGATAGATAAGTTTAAAATCTCTGTAGCTATTATGATTATAATATTAATACATCCGCCCGGGCGGATCAATGTATCAGGTACACATATTATTGAAATGCTTTCTCGTGAATCACTCGTCTATTACTGAAAAGTGCATTAAAATTCGTTCAGTAGTTTACAAGATCTAAGCGAACAAGCAGCGGAAGCGATTTCATTTTATACTGAGTTAATATGTGAAGTAACATTGTTACGAATTGTGCGAACGGTGGAGTATGAAATTTGTCACAATTAAAGTTTATGTGGAGGAAGGTGTGCAGAATGCATTTTTTTTGATAATGCTTAGAAACACATAAAATTAGTAAAGTTACACGCACTACCTCACTCACACTACCATACGTTTGTATAGTAACAGCACAGAGTAGAAATTATCAATATTTCTTTCACATTCCTTAAACAATATAAATATTTTCCTTATCTAAGAGGCAAAAGAACTTCTGCCGACTTCTAGTTAATTTACTTTCAGCAGGCCATGCTAGTAAGTGATTAATGATATTACTGGCGCAGTACTACAATTAGTATCTAGCAATTTCACGGCGCAAATTCCGGCCTACGTGATCTGAACTTGATTGCGCCTTATTGTTGCTTACTCAGCAGTCAGCGTAAATGCTTTTTATTAGTGGCACTTGGTATAGTAAATTAACTTATCTATGTTCAATATAAGCTGTGATATAGTCTATTGTAATTAGAAATTACGAGTTTTTTTTAAATTAAAATTAAAAACGGCCAAGTGCGAGGCGGATCCGTGCAAGAAGGGTTCCAACTATTAGTAGTTAATAATATCGAGCACTTGTATTAGCATTGAGGAGAAAACAGCGAAAACATGAAAAGCTTAATATATGGGAATATTTATTTGATTATTATTATTTTTACAAGCTTTTATTTATTATAGTTAAACAGGAATGTACAGCTCAATATTCACTGAATATTTCAAGCGTCTACCTGTTATAAGGCTAAAATAATAAAAAAAACCGTTTTTAATTGTATTACCCCTAAAATATTTATTTTATTCTGAAGGTCGATTCTGCTAATTAAATCCTGTTTTAATACAGTTACGATCCGGTCCCGATATGTATAAACTGCAAAATGGGATTTTCATAAACGTCAAACCAACGTCAAATAGAGCAAACAAACTCCAAAAATCAGTTTATAAAATTCATTTATAATTCAAGACGATTAATTTATTATTCATATTTTATTATTCACTATTCATTTATTATTATCAATAAAAGTAAAATGAAAGTGTACATTAAATACCAGAATTGGGGTTCTGTTTTTACTATGTGTTGTTGTAGCGGTAATAGAAATACATCATCTGTGAAAATTTAAACTGTCTAGCTATTACGGTTCACGAGATACAGCCTGGACAAACAGACGGACAGATGGAAGTACAGCAAAAATCTCATTAATAGGGTCCATTTTACCCATCGTTTACGGAACCCTAACAATGAATAGGTAAAGAATACAATATTCGGAAAATTGTAAATATATAACTCGCTAAATATAATCGTATTTACCTTTTTAGCTGAAGCAATTTTTCACACCAAGTGCTTAATGTTATGTGTAATGAATGAAGTTTCATAGCAACTCGTCAATCACATACTTTAAGGCATGTTTATAAATGTATCTATAAACATGCCTTAAAGTACTAACAACTTTTTTTATTTACCAAATAAAAACATACGATCTTGATACACGGAACAAAAAGCTAAGCTTTAGAAAACTAGTCAGTCAAATACTTGGCAAATATCGACGTGTACCATAATAAGATACACACAATATGTAATAACTTATTAGTTATTACATATTGTGTGTATCTTATTATGGTCTGTTATTACAGATGTTAAATTCGAAGAAAAAATCCTCCATGTGGTTTCAAATATAGGTACAACCTTTTTACTGAAACGGTTTTATTTATTTACCCAGGCTGGAGTAAGGCGTGAGATGGAAGTCCGCAGGTAAAGGCGGAAGGCGGGCGTGCTGCCCCGTCCGCGCCCGCCCATGGCACCCGCTCTACATATCCGGTAAGTTTAAAAAACGCTAACGAAGGGTTCAGTATGGTATGGGAGCCCCCTTATATATTTATTTTATTCAGTATTTTAGTGTTTGATGTTATAGCGGCAACAGAAATAAACTACTGTGAAAATTTCAACTGTCTAGCTATCACGTGATACAGCCTGGTGACATACGTACAGACGGACAGATAGACTGACGTCGAGGTCTCAGTAATAGGGTCCCGGTCTTACAATTTGGGCACGCAACCCAATGTTAGCTTATATATAGTTCACCCGTCAACGAAATGAACCCTTCAATTTTTTTTTGAAATATTGATTTTCGTACAATCTCATTCTCACTCGTGTCAGTAGCTATAATTGCTCTCAGCTTCGCCAGTATGAATATTATAGATTGATACAACGTGAAATATCGTGTATAGAAAACGTCACTTCAAAAATGAAGTCTTAATATTAATTAATATAATATTATCATTATGTTATACTTTAAACGAGACAATCTTGTAATCGTAATCTCGGCAACGGTTGCAAGTATTTACATGAAGTTTAGTATGCAGGGAGTTTCGAGGGAGAAAAATCAGTCTAGCTAGGTCCCCGGGAATCTGTGCATTTTTAAGTTATATATGTTTATTCTTTCGTCGTGCAACAATATATCAATAATTTCGATTCTATAATGTTAGTCCGATTGGCAGTTTGGTTAATTTTTGCGTTGTTCGGAAATTCGAAATGTGGTGGGTTCGAACCCCGGTAAAATATTTTTGTGTTTTTTTTTATCTAATAGAGCTCCGTGCAAAGCTCGGTTACCCAGTTACTTATAATTAATACGCGAAACAAAAACTTTGAGTACAGTTTTTCGAGAATTGTGCGAACGGAGGAATATGTTATTTGGCAAGTTAAAGTTTATGTGGAGGAAGGTGTGCATAAAGCTAATATTTCTTAAATAATACTTATATATACATACACAAAATTAATAAAAATAAAGTTAAACACACTACCTCACTCAACTACCATGCGTTTGTATAACAACAGTAGGTGTAGGTTTGACACAATTGTCAATCTTTCTTTCACATTCTATAGCCTCCACATATTTTTTATTGCGTATCTAAGAGGTAAAAGAGCCCTAAAGAAGTTGAAACTTGAAAATTTGAATTATAGTCTATTATGGTATTTGAATTAAACGGTGACATCTAGTTAATACTACATACATATTAATAAATATTAATATACTATATACATATTAATCAATATTAATATGAAAAATTGAGCCTTGGCAGTATCTAATACATGGCCGTATAGGTTTTGTAGCACGTGATTATGTAGCAAAATGACCTTGGGTTTAACTTAAGCCAGGAAAACCAACGGGAGAAACTCCCGCGGGCCCAGAAACTCGAGTGGGCACTTTTATTTTCATTACCTCATATTTTGCTTCGAAAAAACAATTTCCAATCAGTTTTGTGAAAACCAAAGCATAATTCTAAGTGTTTAAGTGTTTGTAATAAATATATTTTCTTACACTATATTCGTTGGTATTTACATTACTAAGTGTCGCCTGCGACTTCGTGCGCGCAAATAATAAAATAAAAAGTAGACTTTGTGTGAATACAAAGCCACACTACCATATAAATTTTCATTCAAACCGGTTAAGCCCTTTAAGCGTGAAAGACAGTCGAACATACCCACATAAGTACTGCATCGAACACTGTACTTTTTGGGTATAAAAAGCAGCCTATGTGTTAATCCAGAGCCAAAACAACCATAGGTTCCAAATTTCATCTAAATCCGTTCAGTAGTTTTGACGTGAAAGAGTAACAAACATTCCTCCATACATCCTCACAAACTCACATTTATAAGAGGCGTTTCAGGAAATAATGTGGATTACTCAACTTTCAAAGAATTGTGCCAGTATACATTTGAATAATTAAATGCTTCCAAAAGGTCGGAAGTCGTTTCAAAAAGCAATAAGGCTTATTATATTATACCATGTAATGGCACATTTAAAAAATAACTTACAATACCTAGGTACTTATTACGTACTTAACTTGAAAAAGTCATTAAGCATGAAAGCCGCAATACTTTTCAAAATATAATATCATTGTGTCTAAGGCCAGACTGTATTTAATATTTTATTAGATCGAATTGATTCGTCTCGTTTAATATTAAACTCTGGCGTGGAGCCAAAGTCTCATCGAGAGGCAATTTAGGAAAGTACAGGGGCCTAACTGCAGCTTCATTTGTGTAATGACAAAACTTAACATTTTTAAAAGTTTCATCAATATCACTAACTTTAAATCGCATTATTGAAAACCCGATATTCGAAGTCGTATCAGATCAGATATTCTAGAAGTTTTCCCGGTATATGACTTCGATATGATACTTTCAACTTTATTGACGCTATTCCATTTTCAACTCCAAACTTTTATATCAAGAATATAATAATAATAGTACGTAAGTTTTATTTATCTACACATTGCACAGATAACAAATAGTTTCCGCGTTTTTAATGAGGTCTCTGCCGTTAACGCTTAGGGTCAGGGTAACACCGAGACGCGATGAGGCGCAGCATTTTCCATTTGACATAGTGACATTGAACTTTTTTCACTACACAAAAAGACACGTTTCAATGCAAAACGGCGCAACGCTGCGCATCGCGGTGCAGCTCTAAATTCTAACTCTTACAATGAAACGTGTATCTTTTTATGTAGTGAATAAGTTCAATTTTGAATCGCTATCTAAAAAATGCAGCGCCGCGCCCCGATTCTGTGTGTGTGACGCTAACGAAACTATATCCTGTATGTAGCATGTATCGCCTAGTAAATAAAATCATTTTTTTGTCGAGATCTTTCATGTAGAAAGTAAATCGTCATATTTTTTCTGTGTTTCATGCAAGTCTATTTATTATGCAGGTTTTTTACACTAATTGTGTAAAAAAGTATTCCGATTTTTTTGTAACTTTGAAATAAACTTAATAACAAAAGTACAGATAAAATTTTATATATTTTTACATTTATCTATATCAATATCTATATCTTTAAATTAAACTTGACGACCTATAAATTAAACGCGTTGTCGCTCAAGCCAGTGGTCGCGGGTTCGAATCCCGCCAAGGGAACAAAAGGTTTTTTATGTTCCTGGGTCATGGATGTGTGTTAAATATATGTATGTTATAGTGAAAATCTTAATTATATGTATATTTTAAAAGTATTAAACATACTTCCCGCTGTCCGGTACTTGTAGGCTGTAACACAAGGTCTTCGGATACTTATCACGGGACCAGATTGACGTGGTGTGAAGCGTCCATACTCCATAGATATTATTGTTATATTATATTATTTTTATATTAAACTAAATATTTTACATTTGGTCAACTACCGTGCGTTCCGACATAGTCTCAACACTCTCGCAATAAGTTCCGATACTAGGTTTTATTGAATTTGTCCAGGTGGCTGGTGCATTGTGTGGTTGCATTTTCGGCGTGGACGGTCATCGGACAGGCGAAGCCGCTGACCTCCAACCTCGTGCCGTCCTGTCCCACAGAGTGCATCTGCCTATCACAATCACAGGTAAGTTATACTTCTTGTAATGAGAATAAAATAATAAAAAAAGGCCTGGTTTGATGCATATTACTATGTCAATCGTTGTAACATTTATTAGTATGGTTATAGTGTGATTTTAATATCACTTGATACCGCATCACTGAGAATCGCATCAAAATGGGCTAGCAATTTTGGACACAAATAGCAACAGTAAAAGCGACAAACACGCAACCCACACATATACACAAATACATATACTGTCTCCGTTCCGTCTCGGGTAAAAATTAAAGTCATGGTATTAAAAATTTATATGATAAACATAGGGTATCTTAATAATAATGGTCTTTCAAACGTCACGCCCATCCAAATTGTAAAAAGAAAGAATACTGGGGCCATTTGATTATAGTCTAGATGGCTGTTTATTGATTGTTTAATAAGTTATTTTATTCGAAATTTGCTTATAATCCGGAAGATCCTTATTTTAATAAATAAGACTCTTTATTTTAATAAATAAGGACATTATCATAATTCATATTAATCAGGAAACATAAGTAGGTAATGTGAAATCCCAATGAAATACCAGCTCCTGCTAAAAGAGAAATATTTACTTTGACTGAGTGCTTACTAAGCTTTCACAGTAATCATAAATTAAAGTCATATTTTGCAAGTGAAAATATGAAGCTTCAAACAATAAGCCGGCAGAAATCTTTTCATTTTGTAGGACTCCGGACTTGTATTGATCTTACAAAGTCACATCTGCTCATTTTCATTGATTCATTGCAGAAATAAATTTAAAAACAGAATCAATTTTAATTTAAACTGGAGATTTTAATCTGTGAGTTAAATTCATTGGTTTTAGTGGAATTTATTATATTTAATGTTTGTTTAACGTGATAATTTTTGAATTACACTTTTCGTGTTCATGTTTTGTACAGTATTTTAGTTGCCTACTTAAACATTTATTAGTTAAAACTTAAGAGTTTGTAGCGGGCTACGACCTCTTGATTGGTATGTCCTTCTTTAGCTTGAGTGGTGATGATAACAATACAGCAACACTTCTTATATTCTCCTTTATTGGTGCTTAACACAGATACTTATTACATATGAGATATGTCTAACACAAATACGTCTACAGTCTACACTGAGGATAGCCTTTAACTTATCTAAAATAAACCTAACTAAATAGGCTTTACTCGTGACATCTGTCAATATGACATTGACAATTACATCTCTTAAAACTACTGTTGTCATTATGCAACAGAGTTGTATTAAATTATTATCGGTCTCTAGATATCCTTCCTATTCTTCCCTACATTGATAATGCAGGGAGAATCTTAAAAATATTTTTTTATGCTTGGGTTTGTTGCGAAACATGTAAATCTAAAATATAAACTGATATATGAAAGATATGTTGTTTCTCTTTGCACTTCATTTGAGCTACAAAACTATAGTTGATTTTATTCACATTTTAATACTGTTTTGTTTTATCTACCAATTTACTGAAAGCGATAAACCGTCGCATTTACGATTATGCACACAGAGTGATCAATTCGGTCGCGGCGGAATCGCGTTTATATTGTTTGATTTAGCAATAAATTTAATCTTCCACCTAAAATCCTCTGGCGCGATGATACGCAATGCCATATTTTGTTTGAATACGGATTTAGGATTCCAATAGTAAAAAATATTAAATTAATTTCACAATAGGATGTTGATTAATCAACATTACAAGCACCATACCGCCAAAGAATATAATATATTATACAGAATATAATACTTTTATATTTTAATTATCATGAAAGCGTTCGAAATAATTTTTAAAGTCTACTTTACTACCGTAAAAGCATAAAATAAATTTGTTATAAGCTGTAAATTTTAAACACAATCCAACGAAAATAGTTTTTTTACTTTAAGCTAACATTTTCATGATTTTCATCCATGTCAGTAGGCTGATTATTTTAAGAAGCACATATTTTACACTTAAACAACTTTAAAAGTCATTCAGTTATCTGAAAAAATGGTTCGAAGTTGTTGAGGTCGTAAATTTTCAAAATTTCAGTAGGTATAACTTTGAAAATTTGAATTGAAAATCCTTAGGGTTGATTTGAATAGATTAAGGGATGCTCTATCCAAAATCTCGGCTTATCCATACTTCCTGGGACAAGCTGTATATTACTAACATAATATAGGAGTCAGGACACAGTATTTTTGGGGATGCGGTACTCCGCTACGTCAACGTAACCTTGCCATGTGTTATGTTGTGGCGAAATTGATACCGAATTATACTATTCCGCATCTTAAACTTCAAATGAGCAAATCATCTAAATCGGAATATCGGATACGGCTGCAAGAATTTCCATGAAATTCAGAACGCAGAGAGTTTTGGCAGTAAAGATCGATCTAGCTAGGTGTCTTCCCTGGAAACTGCACATGTTATATATTTTATCCATTGTTGCGTAATTAGATATGAGTGATTTCAATTTCTAAATGTCAAATCCGGTTGGCGGCTTGGATAGCGATAGATTTTTTGCGTTGTTGGCAACAATTCTTTTATATTTTTTAATTTGTTGTTTACACATTATATATATATATATATATATATATATATATATATTGTAATAGTATAACGATGTAGTAAAATGTTAATTTAAACTACATGCATAATATATAAGTTATTTATTGTAAATTACATCTAACTAAAATTACAAAAACAAAAAAACAAAATATTTAGGTAGTTTGCAAGTAAAACATAGCGACCTATGCGTAGAACAAAGTCCGATTTGCAAAATTGATAGTTTTCAGTAGAGGCAATATAAGTTTTGCGAGTTGAAAAACTTGAATAGCTTAAAAACAGTAAGACTTCTATTATTGAAAATTTCATATGTTATTATAACATCCTAGTCTAGTTAAGTGCTTTATGTTTTATCTTATTTATTATTATATTTAGGGAGATAACGAGTTCGATATTAACCTAGGACGTTTCATAGCGAAGGAGCGAGAGTTCGTAGTGATCATGTGACATTGTTTTACGGAGACTTCTGAATGAAACTCCGTTCTATATACATATGATTTGTTTTCTGTTGGAGTTTATCAACATTTTTAAGTCTTATGTGAATATCTATAATGTATTATTCTGCTAAAGCATTGGCAACAGTACGTATTAATGATTACAAACATATATTTCTTCTTAAAATCGTTTATTAATATAAAAAATCTCAAAATAGGTGTTGCTTTGAATAGCTATCATTTAATCACAGCCGCCACTGAGTACTAACTTATAATTAAAGACTAATGAACAATGTCTAAAATCTACAAAACAATTAAAATCTTTAAGATATACCTACACATAAAAATATTATGTTTAATTTAAACATTTAAAACGAGATAAAAAAATACAAATTTGTATAATTCTACAATCAAAAGGCACAAGACAAAATTTAAACTTAACAACAATAAAACTTACTTTTCTATAACATAGTTATAAAGTAAACTGCTTTGGTACTTTAATATTTCAAACTGAAAACAATAAAATAAAAAGAAACTTCCAAACAAAAAAATATCTTGTCACAGAAACTAGGTATGATCTTACACAACAACAGTACAAACTTCAATAAAAATACGCAACAAATATAAATTTCTAACTTTATAAAATTAACATATTTAAATAATTATAATAATATAATCAGACTTTATTATTACCAATCAGTCTTACACTGTGCCATGGGCACATTAAATATAAAATAGAATAATAAATCAGTAGGAAGGACAATAATAAATATAAAATTGTAGTCTTACAAGGTCTATAAATTTCTTATTGTGATAACTCACTATCGGTTTCTTCAGGAACGTCAGCTACAGTAATATGATGTGGTATTGAGGTAAAGTATTGATGATACTCTAAGGGTATAATTTCTGTGCGACACATATCCATTAGGTCTTTATATTTGGCTGCAGGAATAGGAATGGGTTCAGCATATGCATGTTTTAGTTCTTGTTCGGCTTGTCCGGAGTTTCTCGTGTTACTACGAATCAATAAGGTATTGTAATGAGGTTGTGTTAGATCATATTTAAAAAATAATTTATTAGGATCACTACGGCCGTCTGCATGAACTTCTCGAATATTGCTCCAGGCAATCTTCTTGGCCGTAGTGTCCTTCATCCAAACTTTATTATTTACCAGGGTTTTAAAATCGAATATATTATTTTGAGTTACGTTACGAACAACGTACGGTTCACCTTCATTTTTAGCCCATCTTACTAATGCACGCCATTCTTGAGGGGTATAGATGATTTTGGTTTTTGAAGCTCTTTCAATTACAGAGTGAACACTATCACCCTCATTCTGTGTGTGTCCTTTCTGTAAAAATCGGTGAGTTATTCGTATATTGAACTTTTTTGCGGCATAAATGTACATAGAAAAAACGAAGCGATTCCGATTTTGGCCAGAACAATTATCGGACCAAAATCTGAAATCTTCTGCCCCTTGCTGAACATTTGTCTGAATGAAATCTAAAAGGCAACTGCTGACTTCATTTGCACCACGTTTCGCAACAGACTCATCCCACATATAGCAGACTGCCCTGCGTTTCGCCAAGTTAAAGACAGTGAAATTAAAAGAAGATAATTTCCTTTTGTAATACAATGTGCTGATATTGCCTTGAGGACACAGCAATACTTTTTCAAAGTCAAATACACCAGCGACTATGGCTCCATTTGACTGATCAGCACATTGTTTGTCTTGGCCTTTTAGTTGCCTTGCGACCATCTTATTAGACTGATGTGTTTCAAACAATTCCTTTTCTTGGTCCGATGGCTCCTTTTTCGATCGAAAAACGTGACATTCGTCGCACTGATCTTTCTTGGGGACGTGGAAAGCTAAATTAAAGTTTGAGTTAACTATGTCACGATACTGACGTTCTTTTGTAGCCTTAGATATATATTTTTCAGAGTCAAACCATTCGTTATACATTTTGAACATTTTGGCAATGCTTAAATCTCCTTGTATATAGAGCTTTTGACTACTCTTACGTATATAATGCGATTCCACAGGAACGAATGCACGAACATGGTCACAAACACTTTGTTTCATTGCATCATTTATAACAACTTTATGACCGTCGTGGCGACCCCGTCTGTCCCCCTCTAAATCAGCACTGCCATCGTACTTCATCCATGCAGTCTTTATGATGCGGGTTGAAACTGCAAGCGTATTTATAAAGATCGTTTGGCATACCTCAGTTTTTTCACAGCGCGATTTAGATACCTGATCTGCTATGAGCGGCAGATAATACTTAAAAGTATATTTTCTTTTATTAGGAAACTCTTGATTAAGGCATCTTTTTTTATTCATTTTATCTGAATATTTGATGATGAAATCCCACTGCTTCGCGCGATCTCCTAACTTCCAAAAGGCAGCAAAACAGTCCAACCGCTGTTGAAGAGTTATTTTATTACTGCAATTATAGCGACACTTACAAGATGGTCCCATTGTTTTTTCGTCAACGGTTTTCCCTCTTTTAGTTACATACTTCTTTCCTAAATTTTTTAAACATTTGCGTTTTAGTTCTACCCATTCATTAGGGCGTCTTGGGCGTTTTCTAGTTGTTTTAGGAGTGTTGGCGCAAGCGGGTGAGTGGGGAGTTGCCGGAGAGTTTTGTGTGCTAAATGAAGACGAAGAAATAAAACTATCTAGACGATTGGGACTGAAAACGCTGTCACAGGTGGAATTACTGTTAGTAGGAGATGGCATCGGAGTTGGCACCGACAATTCTTGATCAACTGGAGTACACCTGTGGTCGCAATTCACTAAGTCTTCAAGTTGTATTAAAGGTGAATTTTCAAAACTAGAAGGCGCTTCTAAAGAAAGTAATGATGGTTGAAAGCTTAAATTGTGTCATAAGTAGATGGATTAGGTGCGGCGTTAATTTCATTACAAACATCGCCCAGTTGCTGACTTATTTCTTCTGCACCCGGAGGCAAAGGCGAATGTTGCGGTGTCGTACTGTCGTCAACAACTGAAATGTTAAAAATCGTATTACTACACTGCATCATAATACACTAAAAATAATAATATGTATGGTATCTGACATAATCTTGTAACTTAAAAACATTTAAATATTTTTATTTATATTAATAATATTTGTTCAAAACTATTTAAAAACTTATAATATTATGATAATGATTTGTCAAAGACATCACAAATTGTAAGGTAATTCAGCTTCAAACTATTTTTATTTATTTAATTAAAAATATATTTATATTTAATAATGTTTTTAAACGAACAACGTCCTAGCTTATGTCATCATTCAGGTGATAACGTCCCACCTGCATATCGAACTGACAAAACGTACCTGTGATTCCGTAAAAAAACGTCCTATAGTTACATGAAACCCTTAGAAGTTCTAAAGTATTCGTCTAACATCGTTCTAATATTACATATAACGTCAACTTTCTTACAACGTCAACTTTTAATAATAGCACGACAAATATTTAACTAATAAATAAACAATAAACAAATCATACTTTCGCACTGAAAACGTATTTTTCTAACTCTCCGTCAAAAAACGTCTTATATGAATATAGAATTCCCTTAACAGTTTAAACTAGTTAAAAAGCAGAATAGTAAAAAAAAATATTTTTAAAGCATAGTAATATTTAATTTGAATAATAATATAAGTAAAAATATCAACTTACCCAGTTCTACACCGTTCCTCGTGCAATTATCTTGTTTATTTGAAAATGAAGGACTACGTTCAGGCTGTTTTTTTTCTTTTATAAGCATATCGACCATTCTTCGAGAGCGTGACATCTTCAAAATACTTATTGTAACCAGTAATTACTATAATGGCAAAACTTTCGTCCAACCGAAAAAATCACACACTTAACACAAAAACATCCTTCTTTCCGCTCGATAACGCCTGAAGTGAAGATCGCGCGAGGCGCCCGCGCCGCGCGCGCTCCCCTCTCCCCGTCCTATGAACGCTAGGTGCATTTTAACACGGAACTTACATCAGATAAGACGTTATACGATTCTGTATCTCCGAAAGTAAACCAGACAAAAAAAAACTGAAAATGTGAGGCTGTAGAGCTTTGGTTCCTTATTTCATTTATCGAAAAAACTCATTTTTGCTCTATGATCACATCAGACTTTGTTCTACGCATAGGTCGAGACAAATCACATTTGCCAAAATTCATGTAAACGCTGCAACGATTGAATTAAATAAACAGGAACATTAATTTGATTTATTGTGCGACACAGGCGGTGTGCGCTGTGTAGTATATTAAGTATGTGCGGATATAATAGCTAGGGGCGTTGATTGCAGGTGGTGTGCAACAGCGCGGCGCTGCGCGGCGTGCCGTCGGCGCTGGGCTCCAGCGTGATGCAGCTGTCGCTGTCCCGCGCGGACCTGCGCGTGCTGCGCTCCGACGCCTTCGCTCACCTGAGACAGCTGCGCCGCCTCACGCTCGACGCCTGTAACCTTACCCGTATACGTCCCTTTGCCTTCCGCGGCCTGCCTCGTCTGAACGAGCTCTATATTCAACACACCCCCCTCGCCACCGTCGACGCCTTCGCGTTCGCGGCCCTCCAGAACATCTCAACTATTGTCCTGACGCACAATAGAATCACCCAGATTGAGGGATATGCATTCGCCGGGACTAATTTTATAAAACTGATTTCGCTCCGCAACAATCCCATTAAGAAGATTTTGGCGCACGCATTTTCCGGCCTGAGTGAAGTCACTCAGATAGAACTACCCTCCGGAATTAGATCCATCGAACCGCAAGCTTTCGCAGGATTAGAGAGCGTCGGGGTCTTGGAGCTCGCCTACATGGATTTGCCGGCCCTTCTCCCCGACACGTTTTTTGGGCTACTCCGCGTGGGACGCCTGTCCCTCCGGGAGTCCGACCTCGGGATAGTAAAAGTTGGAGCTTTTGATGGATTGCGACGGGTGGAGACCCTCGAGATGTGCAACAATAAAATAGACGGCATCGAGGAACTATCGTTGGTGCAGAACAACAGCGTCAATACGTTCAAAATGACCGGCAATCATATGTTAGAGAGTCCCGAGGTGGTCGTATTGGAAGTCGGAAATATCGTTATTCGAGGCAATCACTTGCCGTGCGAGTGCGGACGTGATCCTTTAGCTAATCCGCTGGCGCTGACTCAGGATTTCGCGGAGGAAAATCAATGCATATCGCCGCTAAAGGTTCGCGGGCGGAGCCTGGCGAGCGCGACCACGGCCGTGTGTCGCGGGGAGATCGGCGGCAGCGCCCGCGCGCGCGCCTCTGCCGGCGCCGCCCGCAGCGGCCCCCAGCTCGCCCGCAGGGTCCTCCTCGCTCTAGCGACGATCGCTTATCTCGCGACCAGCTAAGTGTTAAGTGCTCAGTTTTCTATTGCCGTTATTGTATGGGTCTGTAAATATTGTAATATAATGTATAAGTGTAAATGCGAAATTTTACATTGAATGGTTCCGTTCATTCAGTATACGCAGGACCATGAATAAAATTTGCCTTTGGAATATTCGTTTTATTTCTTTACGCCAAATGCAATAGGTACCTACTGCAAAATGTGTAGAATTGATCTGTAAAAATGTAAATCATATTTTTATTAGTAAGGCAGCTGCCTAGCGACATATCTTTAAACTTGCTTAAGTAAGAAAATGCTTAAAATTCATGTTATTAAATATTTTGTACCTACTTGTGAAGCTGGTGTATTTTAGGTATAATCGTAGTCCGTTTACGTTTATCAATTAATCAAACAATAATATTATACATTTTTAATTTTATGAACTATTTAATACGAAAATTGATAATTTCTCACTCCTTCAGCGTTGAAACATGTATATAGGCACTTCAATGTTGAGTTTTTATAACATAACATATTATATTATTTTTATAACATCATTATGTTGTAAATCTGTAAACCCTTATTTTATAACAAGCGAATTTAATATTCTGTAGGAAATATTATTTTAACACAAAAGACAATACATAGAATATAAAGCAAAACTGTCAGTTTATGTTAACAGTACACCTTCAATGCAATAAACCCTATAATGTGTCTGTAATCTGACATCTGTATAATGAGAAGCCTTTATATTTTTATGAGATTCTTTTAGTTACGAGAAACACCTCTTTTGTATCGAAAAATAATAATAATAATACTCGTATTCGACATATCTATAGATTTGAATTAAAAAAATTTTAAATCAATCTGCGGAACAATTGTGAAATTTAAACTGGGATTACGGATAATAGGCGTAATCTTCACTTCTGGTCAATTAGCGAAGGAATCAGATAGAGCGTGAGTAATGTCGCGCTGCCGGAACTGCGGCGGGCACCGAGATATATCACCAGCGGGCTTAGCATGGCAATCCGAAAAAATAAATTAATGAAAAAATATTCTATCCAAATAGTTCGTAGTTCGTTGCAAAATAGTTCTTAATCCATGGTAACACAGCCGTCAATAGAAGTCAACATTTCTAAACAGACTTATTTTTAAAATGGCTGCCGGGAAATCTTCTGTCAAAAACGAACAAATGTGGAGTAGTTAACATTATTGTAAGACTATTTGAAATTGAAATAATAAAACGTTTCTACTTTAGCTGTCAAAAGAGGCCATTTTATGACCTCATGCTCGGGAAGAAAAGAAATGTTGTTTCTCATAACGACGATGCATCGACCTTGCTGCCTTACGATAAGACCTATTTTGCTCCGAATGGTATTAATGTTTCTTAAATCTGTCATTTTGTCGATTCTTCGGTGTTTCTAGGGTGCGCATGCTAAGCCTGCTGGTTTGTACTACTGACTCGCAGTGAAATTGTTCACGAAATCTTTTAAGTAGGAAAGCTTTAAAGTAGGTATTTTGATTATTGACTTAAAGTGCTCATGCCATGTGACTTTGAGAAAATGTGTTAACTTCTAGATGATAAGGTGTCCTAGCACACAATAGGAATCATAGCTATAAGCGCTACGGAGATGAGAGGATGTCATAAAGCGACACACTTCTGAAACTCCAAATCCTGTTTTGTGCTTTGACATTTCTCAACTTAACGCGGACTCACAAGGTTTTTGACATTATTTCTGCCGCTAGGAGGCAGACCCAACTCACACAAAGTGCCATCTGGTGACAAAAGTGATTTCGAAAACTTTCAATAAGAATTTTCGACACTTTTTCTGCCACCAGGCGGCGCTTCGTAAAGATCGGTTCCTAGACGTGTTAAACAGCTGTCAGATGTCACGAACTTAAAAACTCTCTTTCCGACGATGTGACTTGACAGTTTCGACGATAGTAAACATACTTCATCCTAGAATAAAATAACGGGAATTGAACAGATGACTTCGTAGGTAGACCAGAGATATTATGAAAAGCATTAATTGTGAATTATACTGATTGTATGTGAACACGTCACGCGTGACGCAGCAGCTCGTCACGTTCCAATCATTAGTATGATATCGATCTGCCTCCAGCCGACAATTCGCTTCCATATTTCACACCACCGCTTAATTCAATATCATGCTTTTAATTACTTTCAAAAGAATCTTCGATCGAACCATTAATGCATTGTAAGTATATGAAAAGCCGTTTGGTATCTTTTAAAAGAATATAAAAAGCTCTTCCACAAAATCGTAAAACACATTTTCTACAACGACACCTCTTGAATTAACGAAGGAAAACATTACAATTTCATTCACAACAAGTCCCTGCTCTTGTAATTTGACACGTTTTTGTACGACTTTCTTTTGCCGGTGACTTCATTCGCGTAGAAAGAGAAAAAAAATGTAATATAAATTTCGCTAAAATGAAAGGTAGTCCTTATCCTATTTAGTCCAGGCTATAAAATATCTATGTACTGACGAATGCTAATGTTGCTTACTTAATTACAATTACTCACCCCACCTGTTAAGTTAAAGTGGGACAAGTATTGATGTTCAAGATTAGATACACTTGAATATACTTTGTGTTCTCTGGCAAGTTCGTCGTTTTTATTCTTTTTTTTATAAAAGAACAGTATCAATGGTGCTGTATTTGAAGAGCATCAGTTTTAATTAAAAAAAAAAAGATTTTTTTTATTCAAGTGTATCATCAAACTGAAACATTGAGCAAACAACAAGCGAGCGAGCTTATAAAGTAGTCAGCCGAGGTAATAGAAAGTTCAGGGTGTGTAAGGGTCAGTTCACGCCGTGACGATACGCAGCGATAGGCGACGCTACGCGGCGCTATATTTTTAAGATAGCTATTGAAAATTGAACTTCATTCACTACGCAAAAAGATACACGTGTCATATATGACGTCAGTCATACACTGCACATGCGCTGTGCAGCGTGGTGCAACACGACATCCGAACTCTTATAATGAAACGTGTATCTTCTTGTGTAATGAATAAAGTTTAATTTTGTATAGCTATCTTAAAAAATGCAGTGTAGATCGCGTATCGTTTCGTTCCGGTGTGAATTTCCCCTTAGTGGGAGTAATAAGATGAGCTCGGCATCTGACGGCCGCGATTATATTCGGTAGGGCAATCCTCTGATCCTTTTCACATCAATGGATTAGCTAAAAGTGTTTTATTTACGTTTATCTTTTTGTATGAAAATATTTTTCGCCTTTGATATTATTTGCGAATAAATTCAAATACTAAGGCGGGTCAATAAGTCCGTGACTTTTTGAATTTCTAACCTCCTTACTGAAAAAGCAACACTACTCCTGTCAACAGGCATCTGTCAGTTGACTCCTATCAAAATTTGAACTTGCTGCGTCAGTTAGTTTGTTTTTTACAGCTATCTTTATCAGACTATCCAGTAACTTAAGGAAACAATGGAAAAAAGTAAATTTCGTGTGCTTATTAAGCATTACTTTTTGCGAAAAAAAACCATTACCGAGACCAAGGCTAAGCTTGATAAATACTATGGGGACTCTGCACCATCGATTTCAATGGTAAAAAAGTGGTTTACTGAATTTCGTTGTGGCCGTACAAGCACTGAAGATGCCGAACGTCCTGGACGCCCAGTTGAGGTCTCTACACCCGAAACAATCGAAAAAATTCACGATATGGTGTTGGCCGACCGAAGATTGAAAGTGCAAGAGATTGTGGAAGCCATAGGCATCTCGCATGGCTCAGTGGTTTCAATTTTGAATGATCACTTGGGCATGAGAAAGCTTTCCACAAGATGGGTGCCGCGTTTGCTCACAGTCGACCACAAACGCAATCGTGTAACAACTTCACAGGAAGGTTTGGCGTTGTTTAATCACAATATGGAGGAGTTTTTTAACCGTGAACGAAACATGGATCCATCACAATACACCAGAGACCAAACAACAGTCAAAACAGTGTGTTTCTAAGGGTGAATCGGCGCCAAAGAAGGCCAAGGTGGGTTTGTCAGCCAATAAAGTTATGGCGACTGTTTTTTGGGATGTACGTGGGATAATCCACATTGACTATCTTCAAAAGGGAAGAACAATTAATGGGGAATATTATGCCAACTTATTGGACCGCTTCAATGAGGATTTGAAAAAAAACCGACCTCATTTGGCCAAGAAAAAAGTTCTTTTTCACTAAGACAATGCAAGGGTGCACACATGTGCAGTTGCCATGGCAAAAATCCATGAATTGGGCTATGAATTGCTCCCACATCCACCCTATTCTCAAGATTTGGCTCCGAGTGACTACTTCTTGTTTCCAAACCTGAAAAAATGGCTCGGTGGAAAAAGATTTGACTCCAATGATGAAGTCATCTCGCAAACAAAGGCCTATTTTGAGGACCTCGACAAATCATATTTTTTGGAAGGGATAAAAAAATTGGAGAAGCGTTGGACAAAGTGTATAGAGCTCAAGGGGGACTACGTTGAAAAATAAAATAATTTATTTATCAAAAAATCTGTCTTTTATTCCAAAAGTCACGGACTTATTGACCCGCCCTCGTATATGGCAAATTTTACATGACGTGTAGTATTTATTTTTTGCAGGGAAATAGTTGTTTCGTAGAGCTACAGCTATGTATTTCGACATTTGGTAGTTTTACGTGGGAAGCTAGTATTCTGGCGCGGCTGTTACAAAAATAAGTAATTTTATAGATTTTGATGTGCTCTTTCCCTACTTTATTACCTCGGATATCTTAACACCGTTAATATCACCATCACGGAGTCACCTAACCAAGAGCAAGTACAAACATGTCAAATGAGGGTTCTGTATAAAAGTCACTATCAACGCGCAATAGGTTTTTTAAATTACACCAAAAGTTATAGTCCGATTTCGCTCAAAATTATTTTCCTTATAAGTATTTAGCATCCTGCTGGACAGTCAAGTTTCTACCTCTTATAGTTTCGTCTTATAGGTCCGACTAACTTATACACCACTTCGGAGGTCGATTACTTGAAATCAGTTAACTTTATATAAAATCATGTAAAAAAATCTCACCTTTATTTTGAAAACACCTATTCACGATACACCACACGATGAGGTGGAGTGAAGTTTTTTTTTCATCCCCACTTCACATGTATGGGTTGCCGCCACTAAAAATATATAATTATTTCGCTCCACACAAATTTTCGTCAAAAAAAGTATTGCTCCCGCGATTTTGGGCAAAATTATGTCAAACTTCATTTTCTATACTATAGTAATAGCTAACAGAACCAATATCCATAAAAAACCTGTCACCTTCAAGATATAATTTCTATGTCCTATGAAAGGCAATTTTGGACCCACCGTGCGCCGTAGCACTGGAACTAAAAGCAAATGCTTTATTTTACTTTGTGGATGTCATGTCGTCAGAAGGACATATTGGAATATGAAATACGGATTAATTACGGGGCTAACTCTATACCTATAGAGATGACTGTGGCACAGATTAATTATTAATTCGTTACTTCGGAATTCGTGCTGTAGATTTATGAATTCTCTTGTTCAGTCCTACTGACAGCCACTCGCATTTCTGGTCAAACTTTTTATTCCACCTCCAAAATGTAAATATTATGCTAAAGATGCCATTCGATTTGAAGCAGCGTGTAGATGATTTTTGAAAAAATTCAAGTGCCGCCATAAGAAATTTCAAAAGATTACAACTAGCACTCGCGCACGAAGGGTTCCGTACCATTAGCCCAATATTTTACATGCTTACTTATTATTTAGTTATTTTTGTACGAAATTTTCCTTCAAAGTTTATCACATGTACACCATCATGACTTTTTTTCAGATTTTTCGACCCAACCGTTTAGCTTTTAGAGTGGCGGGACGTGACGACGACGCCCATTTCAACAAAAAAATGCGCGTGAAATTCGATGCGAAATGGGATAAGTACCTAAATCAAATAAACTAACCAAGAGCATGTCAGGGCATGTCTAAGGAGGGTTCGGTAACTATAAACGCGTAATAGGTTTTTTCCAATTAACTTCAAAAGTTACTGTCTGATTTCGTTCCAAATAATTTTCCTTAAGAGTATTCAGCATAATCTGTATTTTTAATGGTCTCAGAATAGATTCCCGTTACAAAACAAAAAAAATGTTATTTCCAAATTGTTATCAACAGGGTTCCGTAGTACTAGTAGCTTCCGTAGTAGTTACGTAGAGCGTAACTACAAGGAACCCTTATAGTTACGCTCTGTCCGTCTGTCCATTCGTCCGTCCGTCTGTATATCTGTCTGTCTGGTTCTGTTAGCTTCTGTTTATAAATGTACGAAATGTGGTATAGTGAATAGTTTAGATTTCGGTTTTGCCTTCATAAAATACTTTTATATTCTAGGGTATCTACCACACATATTGTAAACTGGGGATAAAAAATTATTTTTCGTTTTTCCCAATTAAAATACAGTGGAATTCGTTTATACTGACATCGCAGGGAAACAACAAACACGTCATACTAAGCGGACGTCATACAAAGCATTTTATAGAAAAAAAACGTCGTTTGGTATCACGTGACTCTGCCAAACACTGCCGAATGTGTTACGAATCATCTCATTATAAGCGAAGTCATTATATCCGACTTAGATAAAATTTAATATGAAAACCAAACTTCGCTGTGTAATTACGTCATAATAAGCGGTTGGTCAATGTAGACGGAGTAATTAGTTATATGGATTATACTGTAATATTATATTTTTATAAAAAAAATGGTATTTAAATTACAAGAAAAAGGCATAAATAATTTTAATTGGTCAGTATTTCTTACGATTTTTTTAAATTCAAGGGCAAAGAAAGTAACTTTTCTTTGTTTACAATGTTCACGCTTTTGTTGTCACAGTCAGAACACCCATTGTTCTGAAATGGTTTTCATTTATTTTTTCTTATGATTACAATTGTTTTGTTCAAACCCCAATAGCGCTATTAGGTCGAGTGTATAAATGGTAAACAAT
Organism: Phengaris arion; assembly: GCA_963565745.1. Classification (NCBI taxonomy): domain Eukaryota; kingdom Metazoa; phylum Arthropoda; class Insecta; order Lepidoptera; family Lycaenidae; genus Phengaris; species Phengaris arion. Next base: position 13,141,794 of record OY751438.1, read on the forward strand.
GGAACTGCACTGATTTATAGTTTCATTAATTTTTGCCCTCGCGAGCTCGGAGCTAGACAGTTCATGTTGCAAAAAATCCAAATAGAAAATGACTTCCTGTTTGTATTTTTATCTTAGGGCCTGTTACACAATCTTCTAATAAGTATCAGAAAGCTCCTTCAGAAATATTTACTGCTTGCTTTATATCGAACTAGCTGTTGCCCGCGGATCCGCCCGCGTAAATATAGCATCCCACGGGAATACTCTACTTTTTCAAAGTAGCCTATTTAAACAATCCAGGGCCTAAACTACAACCACACCAAATTTCATCGAAATCCGTTATGTAGAATGCGTGAAAGAGTAATAAACATCCATACATCCTCACAAACTTTCACATTTACAATTTTAGTAGGATGACAGAGACAAAACAGGCAAATAAACTATCTGACAGTCTCAGTTCCACGTTTCATTGCAAGAGTTCGATTGCAATAAAACGTGAATCTTATTGTGTAGTAGTACGTTAGTAATATATTCTTTGGTAGTAGGTAAATAAAGTTTCATTTTGAATCGCTATCTAAAAAAAGCGCCGCGAGATGTCTCGGTGTGAGCTGACCCATATCAGTAGATTGTGCGACAGGCTTAGTGTAATACAGAATACGTTTTGAATTTATTTGACATGGTTTTTTGGTAGGAAAAACTAATACAGAGTTAGACACTTTTCACCGCCTTTTCACCTTTCACCGTCCTTTCGCCTCATGGTAAGCGATTACCTTCTGCTGCCTGTATACGAATATATAAAATATATGTAAATATCTATGTTCAACAAATAAAAAAGAGTTAATAAGTTAAAAGTACTGGGAGAGTTGGATACTAAAACACGGCACAAGTTGGACGGCACAAGACAAACACCAAGCACTGGACACAAGGACCCAGGAAGAGACACCAGATGCCAAACCAGATGAAACCACGTTTATGGGCGCCAATTGTTACGGGTAATATTAAATAAAAGATGTATTACCAACGTGACAAATTTATTTAAATTAAGAGGTCGTGGGCGTACTGTTATACCTTCATCAATGTAAGTAGTTGGGCTGACTAGACCTTAAGTCAAGTCAAGCATATCTTAACATTTTATTAGGTCGCCCGTCGGCCGGAGAGTCAGTCTTCCTTCAGTCTTATTGCTGAGCACCTTCTTGTTGTACTATTTCTTTTATTCCTAAATCCTACTTCTAAATAATTATTGTAAGGTGTGTTAATAAAGAACCTTTTTTTAAAAACGCGATCCGCGAGGCCCCGCATAACATTGGTGGCAGCTTAAGGGATTTTAAAAGTGAAAATCCTCGGTACCGTCTCCGAAAAACTAGTGAAAACTGTGAAGATATGTGCTAAAACCAGTGAAAAACTAGTGAAAATCTATAAAAGTGTTGTTCAAAAGTAGTAAACTGTAAAATCTGTGAATAAAAGCTGAAAAACTGTGAAAATTCACAATAAGTGTTGTGTAAAAGTGGAAAAGTGAGTTCCTGAAAGCATAAATCCTGTGGCGAGAATAACGCCATATCCTGTTGCAGTCCTCACAGTATCCTGTATCGCAGTCATATAGTGAGAAATTATATACACTACATGGGTGTTTCGCTGAGTCGCTGAGTCTACGTCCGTCATGCTTCTTATCTTCACCTCCGTGATCGCCAGTTCACTGTAAGTCTTTAGTCACTGTTTCTCAAACATTAAAAGTTCTCTGTTTTCCAAACTTTATTTTATATTAGGTAAAATTATTATTTGCAACCGTTAGAATTATTTAGGCATATTATTATAGTGATATTACTGTACTGTAATCCTCCTCGTCTAACGTTAATGTCGGCACCAGGAACCAGTAAACCAGCTGAGCCTATTAATCTTCCAATAATGCCAGCTGTAGAATTAAATATTTTAATTAAATTTATCGGAAAGTTTGATGGGAGTAGAGATAAATTAAATCCTTTTTTAAGTAATTGCAACAATGCACTAGGGTTAGCTAACGACGAACAAAAGAAAATAATTTTTAAATATATATTAAGTCGGCTAGAAGGACGCGCAGAGTCCGCCGCTAATATTAAAGAATTCGACGACTGGAACCAATTAGAAGAGTTTTTAAAAACACAGTTTGGAGAAAGAAAGCATTATACACATCTCCTAACCGAACTCCAAAACAGTAAACAGGGTGTTAGTGAGTCAGTTAATCAGTTCTCTCTCAGAGTTGAAAACTGTTTTAGTAAATTACTCACCGAAATTAATGTCTCAATTCCTACTAAGAAAAAAGGCGAACTGACTGGCCGGGTCGCTGCAATGGAAGATTTGGCGCTTCACACTTTTGTAACAGGATTAAATCCAAATATATCCACAGTTGTTAGATGCCGCGAACCCAATGACTTAAATGAAGCTATAAATATAGCCATATCCGAAGAAAAGATTTACCATGCTACTAAGAGGTCAAATACAAACTTAAATAATAACCATCATAATAATTACGCATCTAATAATAGTAATAACTTTCAACCCCGGAACTCGTTTAATAATAATAACAAGAACGATCAATACCCGCCGCGTCATAATTCAAGTAATTTTACTACACCTGTATGTAGATATTGTAAATACCCAGGACATACAATTGAAAATTGTCGTAAACGTCAGTATAATAACAATCGGATGAGGAATAATAATTATAATAATAATTCGAGGCCGTCTAGACCAAATACAATTCACTATACTCAAGATTTTACTAATTCTCACAGGACTGACGATAATAATATCATCCAAGACAACTCTTATGACGAAGTTGATAATTTAAAAAACTAAATCACGTCTCATTTGGGCGTCGTGTGAGACACAAAAGTGTTAAAATCGACACCGACCAACGTAATAAATTTTTGATTTCTGCTAAATCATTAAATCCTCTGAATCTTTTAATACAAAATCCTCTGAATATTTTAATACTAAATCCATTGAATCTTTTAAAAATACCAAATCCTCTGAATCTTTTAAAAATACTATATTCGCTGAATCTTTTAATACTAAATCCTCTGAATCCTTTAATACTAAGTCCACTGAATCTAATAACACTGAGTCTTTAAATATTAATAATTCTAAGTCCACTGTGCCCACTAAACATAGTACCCTCTGAATCTATAAATAATGCTATATCCACTGCGTCTATTAAAATTACTAACCCTGCTAAAAAACCCACTGAGTCTTTTGGAAATTCTAGATCTACTAAGTCCTTTATTACCAAATCCGATGGATCTTCAAAAAATTCCGAAACTACTAAACCCGAAATAAGTGAAGCCGATCTCTTAGAAATATATGAGATTAATACTAACCATACAAATAAAACATTGCCGCATGTATTACTTTATACTCAAGTCTCTGACATTCCCCTAGCTCTCCTAGTCGACTCTGGTTCTGCTATTAGCCTATTAAAAAAAATGCTGTAATGAAACCACAAAAACTCATACCAGAACAAATTAAAATAAAGGGCATAGATCCTGGAAAGGAAGTAACACATACACTTGGTCATTTCAATCTAAATTTATACATATCTCATAATTCGAATCAATTTATCTCTAGTAAATTCCATGTAGTAGAACATATTGACTTACCTTATGACGGCATTATTGGCAGTGATCTCATGAATTTGTTTCGTTGTAATATTGACTACAATCGCGATATCCTAAAAATAAAAAAATATGAAATTAAATTAAATTTTTACGAACCAACTTACCTTATCCCAGCTCGTACAGAGACAATCATCGAATGTTCTGTTGTCAACCCTGAATTGAAAGAGGGTTTAATAGTAGACCAAAAATTATCTAAGGATTTATTAATTGCTAATTGCCTCGTAAAAGTGAAATCCAATAAAAGAATAAATTTATCCGTTGCAAACATCAGAGATGTTCTCCAATACATATCAAATCAAATTTAAACTTAGTACTTTTACCTTATAAACCTAATGACCTTAATAATGAGATTTCTCCGATATCTGTTAATTCTGTTCACACTGTATCATACACAAATAGTTTTCGACGCACCCAAGAGGTTTTAAATCAATTACGAATATCTCACCTGAATATAGAGGAAATAAACGCTCTTTACAAACTATGTTCTGACTATTCTGACATATTTCATCTTCCCGGAGAACAACTAACTTACACGAATGCAATCCAACATGAAATTAAAACTGTATCCAACATCCCAATCCACACTAAAACTTACCGTTTTCCGGAAGTTCATAAAGAGGAGGTAAATAGACAAATTAACGAAATGTTACAACAAGGAATTATAGAACCTTCATCATCTCCATGGTCGGCACCCATATGGGTAGTCCCAAAAAAATTAGACGCATCCGGTAACCGCAAATGGCGAGTTGTTATTGATTATAGGAAATTGAATGATGTCACGATTGGAGACTCCTACCCCATCCCAAATATCACCGAAATCCTAGACCAATTAGGCAAAAGTAGATATTTTAGCACCCTCGACCTTGCTTCCGGCTTCCATCAAATTAAAGTTTCCCCTGAAGACTCAGTCAAAACCGCATTTTCCGTCCCTCAAGGGCACTACCAATTTAAACGCATGCCATTCGGGCTAAAGAACGCGCCCTCAACATTTCAACGTCTTATGAACACCGCACTTTCTGGGCTTCAGGGCTTGCGCTGTTTTGTATATCTTGACGACGTAGTAATATATTCCTCTGACCTTACCTCCCAAATCCAAAATTTAACCGCAATATTTGATAGGCTCAGAAAATACAATTTAAAATTACAGCCAGATAAGTGCGAATTTCTTCGACGAGAAGTCGCCTATCTTGGCCACATTATAACCGAGAATGGTGTAAAACCTAACCCGGATAAAATTGAAGCAGTCACTCAATTCCCTACGCCACAATCTCCTAAAGACATAAAATCGTTTCTAGGTCTAGTCTCTTACTATCGCAGATTCATACCCGATTTCTCAATGACAGCAAAACCTCTAACCTCTCTGTTAAAAAAGGACGTAATATTTAAATGGGAAAATCAACAACAAGTAGCTTTCGATACACTAAAACACAAACTTACCACTGCTCCCGTTCTCTGTTACCCCAACTTCAACCTGCCTTTCATCCTTACTTGCGATGCTTCCGATCACGCCATTGGCGATGTACTATCGCAGGGTCAAGTGGGTAAGGATCGTCCCGTCGCATTTGCCTCACGCACACTTAATAAAAGTGAAAATCATTATACGGTAACAGAAAAGGAACTTTTAGTAATAATATTTGGCTGTAAAACGTTTCGTCCATATATATATGGTCGGACATTCACACTAGTCACTGATCACCAACCCTTAAAATGGCTTTTTAACCATTCTAATCATAATAGCAAACTCCAAAGATGGCGCTTACAACTAGAAGAGTACGAGTATGAAATAGTCTACCGCAAGGGTAGGTTAAATTCGGCAGCCGATGCTCTATCGCGCTATCCAGTCAACCCTATCTTTCCTGACGACTATGATGCACAATTATTCCCTGAACTAATACCTCTGAACCCTGTTGAAGATCCTTTTGACTCTGTCCCTTCTTCAAATAATATATTAGAAGAAATAGGTACAACCCCTCCGAATCCCGAACAAATACATAAAGAAACTACTCATTAAGATAATAATAATGTCGACAATAACGTTATCCCTGAAAATCCTAATACGTTACCTCAAATTACAACATCACCAATACCTAATTTGTCATTTGAAGACATTCTATCTCCGTACCCTCCGTATGCTGGCGTTGATCCCGAAAATATTATTCCATTACCCAACGATAATCTCTCGGACATCGGTTCTTTAGGTCCTAATCCACGAAGTTCTGATATAGACTTAGATTTTGATAATATATCCTTACCTTCACCTACCAGGATCTCTATACCTACGGCTTCGAAAGAACCGCAACCACCACCTGTAAATATAAATAGTAACGAAAAATATTCTCAATTCCTGAAAATAATCGCGGATAAAAATATAAGTTTTAACACTAATATTATTGAACATAATGAAGCATTACTTAAACCTTCTGTTCACACATTCCATCGATCTCGATGAAGCTAATCCTTATATAAATGATATCTTATCGTACTTTCCTAATAAAGATGAAATACTACAGAGTGAAAAAGAATTACATTCGTATAAGAAAATAGAACATAATACCAAGAATTTCTACTTACTCTTTACTAAGGTACATCACTTTGAAGAAAGTTCTTACCGCGATATTTTTCAGTCTCTGGAAAAAATAAAAAATGTATTAGTTAATTCGTCTATCATAACAGAAATTGCTATATCCGATTTTAGAAATCCTTTTGATAAACATGCATTTAGTAAAATCTATAACATGATTACTTACCTATTTCACGACTCCAGTATTGCTATTCACATATATCATAATAATATAATGTATCCCTCGCTTAGCGAAATTAAAACTATATTACGAGAAAATCATGACTTACCCGTTTCTGGACACCTCGGTTCCGTCAGAATGCTGAATAGAATTAAGGAAAAATATTACTGGAAAGGAATGCGTTCAGACATTGAAACATACGTTAAGAATTGTACACAGTGCCAGGAGAATAAAGCATTTAGGCAAATTAATCGAGCACCTATGCAGATAAGTACAACGTCCACTGCTCCCTTTCAACGAATAGCTATCGACGTTGTAGGTCCCTTGCCAGAGGTAGGTACTGCTAAACTTAAATACATCATGACTTTCCAAGACGATCTCACGAAATTCTCAACAGCTTATCCTATTCGATCAACAACTGCGGAAGAAACAAGCGACTGTTTGATCCATTTTATTTCTCTATTCGGCATCCCTAAAACTATTTTATCAGATCAAGGTACTAATTTCACAGCGGACTTATTTAAGAAAACTTTTTAGTAAGTAAAGTAAAAGTAGTTTTTTAAAAATTAAACAAATTTGGTCAACTCCGTATCACCCGCAGACCCAGGGAGCGCTAGAACGCAGCCATTCGACCTTAAAAGAATATCTAAAATCATTTACTAATCAAAGTCAAGATAATTGGCCACGCTACGTCTACACAGCCATGCTCACTTACAACACTAATGTACGAGGGCGGGTCAATAAGTCCGTGACTTTTGGAATAAAACACAGATTTTTTGATAAATAAATCATTTTATTTTTTAACGTAGTCCCCCTTGAGCTCTATACACTTTGTCCAACGCTTCTCCAATTTTTTTATCCCTTCCAAAAAATATGATTTGTCGAGGTCCTCAAAATAGGCCTTTGTTTGCGAGATGACTTCATCATTGGAGTCAAATCTTTTTCCACCGAGCCATTTTTTCAGGTTTGGGAACAAGAAATAGTCACTCGGAGCCAAATCTGGAGAATAGGGTGGATGTGGGAGCAATTCATAGCCCAATTCATGGATTTTTGCCATGGCAACTGCACATGTGTGCACCCTTGCATTGTCTTGGTGAAAAAGAACTTTTTTCTTGGCCAAATGAGGTCGGTTTTTTTTCAAATCCTCATTGAAGCGGTCCAATAAGTTGGCATAATATTCCCCATTAATTGTTTTTCCCTTTTGAAGATAGTCAATGTGGATTATCCTACGTGCATCCCAAAAAACAGTCGCCATAACTTTATTGGCTGACAAACCCACCTTGGCCTTCTTTGGCGCCGATTCACCCTTAGAAACCCACTGTTTTGACTGTTGTTTGGTCTCTGGTGTGTTGTGATGGATCCATGTTTCGTCCACGGTTACAAAACGGCGCAAAAACTCCTCCATATTGTGATTAAACAACGCCAAACCTTACTGTGAAGTTGTTATACGATTGCGTTTGTGGTCGACTGTGAGCAAACGCGGCACCCATCTTGCGGAAAGCTTTCTCATGCCCAAGTGATCATTCAAAATTGAAACCACTGAGCTATGCGAGATGCCTATGGCTTCCACAATCTCTTGCACTTTCAATCTTCGGTCGGCCAACACCATATCGTGAATTTTTTCAATTGTTTCGGGTGTAGAGACCTCAACTGGGCGTCCAGGACGTTCGGCATCTTCAGTGCTTGTACGGCCACAACGAAATTCAGTAAACCACTTTTTTACCATTGAAATCGATGGTGCAGAGTCCCCATAGTATTTATCAAGTTTAGCCTTGGTCTCGGTAATGGTTTTTTTTCGCAAAAAATAATGCTTAATATGCACACGAAATTCACTTTTTCGCGACGCAGCAAGTTCAAATTTTGATAGGAGTCAACTGACAGATGCCTGTTGACAGGAGTAGTGTTGCTTTTTCAGTAAGGAGGTTATAAATTCAAAAAGTCACGGACTTATTGACCCGCCTTAGTACATTGCACAACGAAATACTCACCTTATGAACTTCTATTCGGACATAAACCTTTTCTCCCAGATTCGATTTATAATCCTCCCCAAGACGCTACCTATCCCAAATATCTTAAAATGCTCCAACATAGATTAAAACTCTCTCGTGATAAAGCAATCCAAAACATAGTCCAATCAAAACAAACCTCGAAAACTTATTATGATAACCGTTCTCGACCAATTACGTATAAAGTAGGTGACTATGTGTACCTTAAAAATCACCTTAGACTCTGAAAAGCTTTGTCACCCCAGTGGAAAGGTCCCTACAAAATAGTTTAAATACATGGCTATAATACACTATCTTTACTAATAAATCGTAGGCATGTGAAACATCACTTCGACGAAGTTAAACCTGCAAATATCCCAATAACATAAATAATTCACTAATGAAGTAGTATCAACTTAATTCTTTATAAATCCACATATTAAATAATTTAAATTAAATATATACAAAAGTTATCGACTAGTTCTTATGATGGCATTACTAATATTAATTACATCTAATTATTAAACATACATATACTATAATTAATTCCTTATAAAAATAAATATTATATACGACATTTATTTTTCAGCGTTATTTCACTAGCGCAACAGGATTATGTCCAAGCAATTACGTCGAGTCCCGGAATATATTTTGATTATTTAGGACAACTCAAAATAAGAAGAGCTTACCTCGATACCATGATACCAGTTGACACATCTTATATCGGGCCACACATTGAAAACGCTAACTCTATTTTAGGAACTGTTAGATATTTATGTAAACAATATGAACAATATGCGTTAAATGATATCGAATGTCATAGCATGTTAGAACCTATAACAGCACGGTATTACGACATAGTCAAGGAATGTGATTCAATATCACATCTTATGTCTAAGGGTAGCAAACGGTCAGCTTGGTTTGGTGGCATTGGAACTGCCTTCAAACATATTTTTGGAACTTTAAACGAGGACGATGGAATTAAATACGATCAGGCAATTGAAATTGTAAAAAATAACCAAGGAAAACTGGCTCCCTTAATAAAACAAAATATATTAGTTACTAAATCTACATTAAATTCATATAATAGAACTTTTCATGAAATGAAAATTAATGAAGCTCGTTTAATGCCCGGTTCCTATAATCAACGGATCGTCATGGTATAAAAGTTACTATCCGTTTTTCCACAACCGACTACGAGTCGTAAATACTGTTCCACAATTATCTTTCTATACCTGCTATCGACGAGCGTCCGTCGGTCGTTCAAATACCGAGCCCTCTTCACTCTTAGTTGACCGTTTCGTTATACGCAAAATTGAAACCGAAAATGGCACAAAATTCAAGACATAATAAATTAGTTTCACATATGATTGATAGTAATTAATTTTTTTATCATAATAATATTATTATTATCGTACAATCGCAGGTATCTGCGTGTTATTTTATCTTTTTCTTACCAAATACAGTAGAATGCATACACATAACAAGAACGGGAACGGAACGTAAGCGCCCTTTTGTTTTGTTTGACTGATGACATCCATCATCTTTGCAAAATAAAAGTACGTATATAATCTCTGTTATTACAACTTTTACAGAAGAAAGTATAATAAAGTTTCTAGTAGTGTTTTACGTACAACTTTTGAAATGAATATTACGCCGGTAAGTGCAGATAACATCTATAATTTGATATTTTTCTAACAAACTGTACCTACATGTTTGCCGCTTAAAATATTGCAACGTTTTTGAATATTTACTTCATTTAGGTATATTTCTGTTACAGAAAACAAAGAAGCCTATGAGCAAGGATGAGGTTGCCCTGCTTGTGGATCTTATACAAAGCAACCCAATACTTACAACAAAAGAGACCAATGCGGCCACAAACAAACTTAAAGAGGAATGTTGGGCTACTTTGACCAACACATTTAATTCAAAATGTGATCAAATACCACGGCAGCGAGAGCAACTCAAATTGAAATGGGACAGTTTGAAAAAGGCTGCTCGTAAAAGAGCTGCGAATATCAGAGTGAACAATTTGAAACTATTTTTTTATTAAATTAAATAAAATTAAATTAAATATCGTTTATTTCAGGCTGCATAGGCCCATATTATACCTTATAGACTAACATACATAATATATAATAAACTAACACTAACATTAAACACGTATTGTCTGCGACGTGAGGCGCGAAGTGTTCGGGAGTCGTCCTCTAAATCTTCTGTAGACGACTCCGAACTCTCACCACAAAGGAACTAAAGTTCACTTTATGACGAGATTCCAAACGCTCGACCCTCAAGGCGAAGTTGGTTCTTCTCCCGATGTAGCAACATTGTTATTAAAGCATAGAACCTTAATGTCAACAATACCTGATATAGTGGAGATATCCCATGATTTCTGAAATAACATCAATAATTTATTTCACTATAATGGAGTTTTTATTCTTATTTTACGTAGGTATGAGGTTATGTTTTCATAGTATATATTTTGACGGTGTACAAATGCCTCCAACATACTAACCTTCCTCCTGTTACTCTTAAGTGTGGATAAACTTCAAGTAGTAACTGTTCCACAGATTCTTTATCAAGTCGAAATCTCCTTTAAAATTCGTACGAATCCAGCGTCGCTAAATAATTCACTCTTTCTTTATATACTTTATCACGCCTATTATCTTCTGAATCAGTCTCACTGGAGTCCGTGGTGATAATATCGAACACTTCCCTATCACTGTCTGAACTCAACATATCTTCAAATTTCTTGCAGCTCGCAGCGAAAACAGTGAAATAGACACTAACCGACTGAAATTGACAGGTAACCGTATGGCATTACGAATAGTAATCTTGACAAACTACTGACGTTTAAAATATTTATAGGAACGGCCAAAACTGTTTTCTTCGTACATTACGCTTACCGTCTGTTACTAGTAACCCTCCCTTCCGTTAGTAGCAAGCCGACGGTAAGTTGCTTAACGAGACGTTTTTTATAGGAACGATTTAAGCTTACGCCTCGTATAATATTCCACCATTCGTAACTAGAACGGATCGTTTTTCAAATATAGGAACCGGGCATAAATGATGCTATCGACAACCTCTCGGTAAACATCCGTAATTTAAGTAATGTGTCAAATCATTTAGTTATTATAACTAATATTAACTCTATCCTTAACAGTTTAGAATCAACGCTTTTAACTTTGTCTTTTCGTTTAGAGGACTTATCAAACGCTATCGCATTCAGTAGTCAAAACATCCTGCATCCATCGGTTATAACGCCGAGTCAATTATACCGAGAACTTGTCGAGAATCACATTAACCTGAACAATGATGTCGAGTTTCCTATAAATTTAGAATTAGATTATATGTATCACCTAATGAAAATTTCAAAAGTATTTTGCTATTACATAAATAGGAAAATTATATTTGTACTCAGAATTCCTCTAGTCGCTCCAGGCGTATTTAATTTGTATCATAGCATAGCTTTTCCAATACCCTATGACCCGGAATTTCCGGACACTTATACTACCATTATACCTAGCACTAAGTATATCGCAGTGACTAAAGACAAACAACATTTTTGTAACTTGAGTGACTTGGACGAGTGTATCACCATCGATCCCCAAACCTTAATATGTGACGTGATGAATATATACTCTATAAGTGAATATCCAACCTGTGCAAGTGAACTATTATCAAAGGTTATGAGAAAACCTCCCACACAGTGTGAAACTAAGTTCATTCATGGATATTTAAAAATTTGGAAAGCATTAGCTAATAATCAATGGATTTATATACATTCTGCTCCGACACAATTATCCATAGATTGCCAAGATCAGTCTGAAAAGGTTGCCACCCTACTGGACACTGGGATTGTGTCTCTTCCCGGTAATTGTGTCGCATTTACTTCTAGTACTAGGTTAATTCCTAATAGTAATAATTTTGTGAATTTAACTATAACCCCTATGTCGTCTGGTTATAATTTAATCAATGACTCTTGTTGTAACGTAAACAAAATTTTACAATTACTATCATCGAATAATGTGCCCCCTATATCTTTACTAAACACTGATTTAGACGATTTAAACTTAAATGATCAAATTTCAAATTCTTTAATTAACAAAGCTGACAAAATAATCGATCAGCCACATATCATTAAATACGGGACACACTATTCTAGTATAACTCTATTTTTAATTGTTTTAGTTAGTAGCTTTATATCTTACAAGATCCGTAGATACACTTTTATTAATAAATTTATTAACTCTTGCAAGAAGACGGAAGGTCCAAAATCACCAGTCGAAATAGAACTGGATGAAGATATAATTACTACCCCGCCTAGAATTAGAATTCATTAAATTTGGTAAAGTTTGATTTTTAACCCCGAACTTTACACTCAACCGGGGGGTTGTTATACCTTCATCAATGTAAGTAGTTGGGCTGACTAGACCTTAAGTCAAGTCAGCATATCTTAACATTTTATTAGGTCGCCCGTCGGCCGGAGAGTCAGTCTTCCTTCAGTCTTATTGCTGAGCACCTTCTTGTTGTACTATTTCTTTTATTTCTAAATCCTATTTCTAAATAATTATTGTAAGGTGTGTTAATAAAGAACCTTTTTTTAAAAACGCGATCCGCGAGGCCCCGCATAACAGTACGTATCTGGTTTAGCCTAAAGTGTCTTTAGGGATTGGTGGGGCTTTTAAACCACACGGCACTTAGCTGGATCTGTAGACGGTAAGGTGTGACAACACGTGGCGCGGGAACCCAACTTCCGGTGGCGCTTTCGGGTTTTGTGTTCGGGTCAGGAACTCGTCACGACGTTGATCGTCTAGGAGCGGGTCGTCCGTGGCAGAGGCCAGACAGTCCTCCGTCTAAAGCGTAGGACTCAGAGGGCGAAGTGATAGCCAAGCAGTGCAGAAACCAGGATGTAGCTAGCGGTGCGTTGTACCCGTATCGTGTAAGAAGTGTGGACCACACCTGCCATGGTTCTAGCCTCTAACGATCCAAACCATGGGCTGTGTGACCATCATAAAATAAAGGGTAAGCAAAAATAAAGAGATAAGATGATATGAAGGACAATTAAAGTATGGATACAAACATCCTAATATTCTAACATTGCAAGATCGGAAAAATAAAACTAAATGAGCACGTGGGTCGGCCAATCAAATTTTTGACAACTAATTTTACAATGTGATAATTTACATGAAAGATAATGTGTTTTATTACAAGCGTGATTTACCAAATATTCACAACACAGATATAAAAAACTACTCACCGTGAAAACGGGATTAGGAATATAAGATACACTTGTATCTAGGAAAACTTGAACAAAAGGATTCAGCAAAAGAAAGGAACTGTCATCTCGCGACAGCCCTTATATACCCCTACTGTCATAATGTTTTTTTCTTTAACTGACAACTAGCGGTAATGCATAGTCCAAATGCCATAATAAAGGAATATTGGAAATGAAGCTCCAGTTAGAAACGTTTGCAAATAGATGGCGTCGTCTAACATAAATTAGCTATTATAATTAGCAACAACAGCTAATAGATGATGCTAGGAGCGTCGTTATTAGCTATAATAATACGTTAAAAATGTAGCTATGCTACAAACTTAAATTTCAAAATGACCCTAATACAACCTCAAAAATGGGGCCATTTAAGTGGGGACAGTTTTTGCCTTGACATGCCTCGTCTATAATACATACGTCCGCACGATTTGGATATCATTTTAGTGCTCTATAAAAATAGAAGGCAACTACAATTTTATTGGTAACGTGCTATTCCACTGCTAGGTCATTAGCATAAACATCAACTATCCTAACAAATTTTAATAAAATATATTGTAATACTATTTCGATTAAACTTAAAAGAAATAGTATCTAGTGGTTCCTATAATAAAGCTGTGCCGATAAATGGGTGCAAAAAATGGGTTCTTTTATGAAAGACTGTAAAAATCACACATCTAGGAAAGACATTTATGAGGGAACAATACATTTTCGTAATAAGTATGTTTAGATTGGTATAGGCTTAGTAAATGTAACCAAATAGGCTAGAACTAATTTATCTAGTAGATGTTTCATGTTTAAAATATGACCATATTTGATTAGCCGGTTTATGCATTATATTAGGTCATTACATATGAAATTGGCGTTTTGTAAAAAAGGAACATAAAGTCGATTTTTTAAACATAATATTTATTTAATCAAAGTATATACCATTGCTATCTATGCACTTTTGCCATCTCATAGGTAGTTCATTGATTCCTTTACTAAAAAAACCATTCGGACAGGAATAAATAAAATCTTTGAAGGCGCCTTAGACTGCCCCATCGGAGTTGAATTTTTTCCTTGCAAGAAGTTATCCAAATTTCGAAAAAAAGGTAATCTGTTGGAGCAAGGTCCGAGGAGTACCTACGGTGGATGTCTTAGACATTCCAATTGAAGCTCCTCTAATTTGGTAGCCGTCTGTTGTGCAGTGTGTGGTCTAGCGTTGTCCTGAAACAGCAGTGGCCTAGAGCGAATGACCAACCTCTGTTTTTTAGCAGCTAGCTTTTACATCATTATTTGCAGTTGCTGGCAGTAGACATCTGCCGTGATCGTCTGGCCAGATTTAAAAAAGCTGTAGTGAACGACACTGGCACTAGTCCACCAAACGCTCACAAGTAACATTTTTTGAGTTAATTTTCGCTTGGGGCAGGCTTTGGCTGGTTCGCCAGGGTTCAGCCATTGCGATGAGCGTTTCCGATTATCGTACAGGATCCACTTTTCATCACAGGTGATGCCAGTTGAGTAATGTAATGCAGCAGTCGACACGCGTTTGTGGGTTTGCTGCACTCAATTCATAAGGAAGACCCACCTGTTGTGTCTCGGGACACGTCAATGAAAGACGAGAGTCGAACGTAAACTGGTTTAATGCATTAGATGTTAATACGCAATACACAACACTTTTCTCTCTTTAATTTTTAGTAAGATAAACTAACATTCTTAAATTTATAAGCGAAACTTAAAAGGTAAAACTCAAAGCTATAAAATCTAAAACATTTAACTACAACTGTTATACATAGGTATGAACATAATATCTTATAAGATACTTAATTAGTAGACTAAACATAAAGCAATCCTCATCGAACAGTTTACCTATACCTAATTCACAACTCTTTCCTCACAACGCATAGCAGTTCTCCTGCGCACGCGATTATTATTATCAGTGGGCGCAGACGGTGAGTCGGGCGAGGGCGGCGTCGATCGCGACTGCGCGCTGTTCTCACCCTCCCCCACACTATCAAAGAATTCATCTTTTTCGTCCGCATCTCCCCTATCGACCGACAATTCTGCATTACTTTCGTTATCCAAAAACAGACTTTGATCCAACGGCGATGTATTAATTTTACTTAAAGAATGACGCGGCTTACGTGTTTGCAATTGATCAATGTGTCGTTTGTGAATTTGGCCGTCGCTCGCTTTAACCGTGTAGGAAAGTGGACCCTTCCGCTCAATCACTACGCCCTCGGTCCACTTACGATCGTCCCCGTAGCCGTCTACCTAACAATGCGACTGCTGGTTCGCGCCCCGTCGTACTTTGTTCAGTATTTCTGTATGTAAATAAAAATCTATTTAATTCATTTAATTAAAAATTCAAGCAATAAACGCCAAACGCGGAGCGGACGTCGTGTCCGCTTCCCTGAGATTTTTCGCCCTTAAAGGTCTCCGGAAGGGCTGATGTGGCGTTCGGTCATACGCCGCCCGGGCCACCCGCGCCCCTGCGACGGAAATGCCCGAGCGTGAGTTGGTGCGCGTTCGGTTTTCCTAGTCCGGGCACCGAGACGCGACGCCGAGAGGCCGCGCGCGCGCTTGCTAGCCATTCGTAATGAGAGGCCGCGCACGCGCCTGCTAGTTATCCGTATAATTACGGATATATATAAGTTCAAGTGCCTTTATGATTATTGTGCTTTCGTTCCACATAAACTGTTACTGTAAATCGGACAATATAGGTGCTGTGTTCAAGTTAACTCTTTTGTTTCATTTCCTTAGCGTTAGCCTACCAACGCTTGACCATAAAGCTATAGTGGTGACCTCGACGTGATTACTTACGAACAGTGCAGTGTTGCTGTAGGCATAGTGAACGTGCATAATCTTGTAAAATGGCCAATGAACAACTTGAAATACCTTAAGACTCGACAGACGAGGTGTGTCGCGTCGGCGTCAAAATGCCGCCATTTTGGCAAAACGAGCACGCGCTTTGGTTCGCCCAGTTAGAGGGACAGTTTGCATTAGCAAATGTGACGAGTGATGCAACAAAATTTTACCATGTGGTCGCAAATCTAGATTTTAAATATGTGTGTGAGGTGAAAGACATCATTAACAATCCGCCGCTGGACAATAAATACGTGAAAATAAAGTCCGAGTTAGTTTCCCGGTTATCGACGTCGTAAGAACAGCGTGTTAGGCAGCATTTGACTCAAGAAGAGTTAGGGGATCGCAAGCCGTCGCAGTTCCTGCGTCAGCTGCGCGACCTGGCTGGTTCAGAAGTATCCGAAGAGTTCTTTCGCTCGTTGTGGACGAGTCGCCTGCCAAGCCACGTACAGGCAATTATAGCGGCTCAATCAGAACTCCCCCTGGCTTACATAGCTCCAATTGTTGATAAAATCCACGAGATTTCGCTCCAGCCTCATGTAGCCACTACCTCCATGCCTCCAGCAGCAACACCACCTGGACCTCAGGATTTCGGGGGGGGGGGAGTGATGTAGCGGACCAATTAGCGCTACAATCCTGTATCGTGCTATCGAAGTTTTCTAAGATTGACGGTATATATACAACACCTGAAATTACTACAAGTGGGCTTCGGCCTGACCGAGCATAGCACCTCGCTCGGTCGGAGATCTCCCTTTGGGGCTTTCACTTATTCCCACATTGGTGACCCCGACGTGATACGCCTCCTTCTGGACATCATCATCATCACCCCCCCCCCCCCCCCTCCGCACCACGCCAGCCAGCTTCAGCCTCATCGGGTACCTCGACCACCAGCTTCAACGCACCGCGGCCTGGTCGGACCCTCACCGGTTTCATCGGGCACTCTCATTATAATGACCGGTCAGCAAGCAGAGCACATCTCCCTGGTCAGCACGTAGCATCGGCCCCGTACGGCAGCACTCCGACTCACTGGAGCCCGTGCAGCAGCAGCACAGTTCCGACTCACTGGGACTCTCTGACACTGGCGACTCAAGCAAGACGACTCAAGATTCAACCTCAGGTCTTCGGGGGGGAGTGATGTGGCGGACCAATTAGCGCCACAATCCTGAATCGCGCTATCGAAGTTTTCTGAGATCAGCACTATATATACTACATCTGAATGCGTACAATTGGGCTTCGGCCTGACCGAGCATAGCACTTCGCTCGGTCGCAGATCTCCCTTTGGGGCATCCACTCATCCCACACCGTATTGTAATCCTCCCTCTCGAGTTGTGCCTTTTTAAGCACGCGCTTGACGGACCTTACCGCATTTTCGGCAGCCCCGTTACTGGAAGGGTGATAAGGTGGTATTAACGTATGTCTAATGCCGTTACGTTCCAGACATTGTGAAAACTCAGACGACGAAAAGGGTGGGCCATTGTCGCTGACTATTCGCTTGGGTAGTCCGAACCGGGCAAACAATTTTCTTAGGCACCCTATAACTACACTCGCCGACGTCGTAGTGACTTTTTCTACCTCTATCCACTTCGAGTGTTCATCTATGATTACAAGAAAGTACATATTATTAAACGCGCCAAGAAAGTCAATATGCAGCCGCGACCAAGGCTCGGCCGGCCAGGGCCACGAGTGCAATGGCGCCGCGGGGGGCGCGCCGCACCTCTTGCTCAATATCCGCGTCTAGGTTCTCCCACCATACGTAGTTACGCGCGATTTGTTTCATTTTGACTACTCCCGGATGCCCGTCGTGAACTTCCCTCAGTACTGACGACCTCAACGAGCTAGGTACAACTATCCTATAACCCCAGAGTATACAACCTTGATCGATATGCATGTCTCCTATCCCAGTATATTTTTTCCACTTTGTCATTTAACGTTTCAGGCCAATTATACATTATATAACCATATATTTTACTCAATAACGCATCTCTCCCGGTTTCAATTTTGATGTTTTTAAAACTGATCGGGAAATTATCTTGCACGATGTTTAGGGAGCTTTATTTCTCGTCGTTACCTGGTCGTCGGTAGTTGACTGGACGTCAACTTTAGAGGAAGACGAGAAAGAGCGTCAGCAAAACAATTTTTAGATGATGAAGTAAATTCGATATTAAAATTATATGCAGCCAACTTCACCGCGTATCGCTGTAACCGACTCGCGGCAGTCACCGGTATCCCTTTGCGATTACCAAAAATGTAACTCAAAGGGCGGTGATCACTGCGCAGCGTAAAGTGCCTCCCGTACACATACTGGTGATGCTTTGTAACACCGAATATAATAGCCAACGCTTCTTTATTTAACTGCGAGTAATTGACTTCGGCCACATTGAGAGTTCTCGACGCACAACACACCGGCCGCTCGGTACCGTCTGTGTGCCGCTGCGTCAACACCGCGCCCACACCGTACGCACTACTGTCCACTGATAATATTAACGGTAGACTAAAATCGTAATGAGCTAGAACAGAAGCGTTGCTTAACACATTTTTTATTTTAGTGAAAGATTTACGACATTCATTTGACCATTCCCATCTTACACTTTTCTTTAATAAGCCGTAAAGTGGCTTTAATATATCACTCATATTAACACAAAACTTAGAATAAAAGTTAACGAGTCCCATGAAACTTTTAAGCTGAGTTATGTTCGTGGGTTCGGGCGCAGTTACAATAGCTTTTTTTTTACTATCTGTTTGTAATCCGAATTTATCAATTTTATAACCTAGGTAGGTAACACTATTTTTGAAAAATTGACACTTAGCAAAATTAATTATTAAGCCGTTCTCTTGTAGCCTACGTAACACAGCTTTTAAGTTTTCTAGATGTGTAGACTTATCTATTCCGGTTACACATAATATATCGTCTGCGAAAACGGTGGTCGACGGCAACCCGCTTAAAGTTTCCTCCATCATCTTCTGAAAGTTTTCAGGTATACATTTAATTCCAAACGGTACTCGCCGGTACACAAACGTACCAATATGTGTAGTGATAGCCGTCATCGGTTGAGACTCCTCGTGTAAAGTACACTGTTGAAATGCATTAGTCAAGTCTAATTTAGTGTACTGTTCACCACCGCCGAGTACAGCAAACAGATCCTCGATCCGAGGCAGCGGGTAGTGGTAATCTTTTAACAAAGGGTTGATGGTGATTTTATAATCACCACACAACCTAATAGAACCATTAGCTTTAATTACAGGAATAATAGGTGTACCATAATCAGATCTTTCTACTTTACTCGTACCCTCACGCTGTAATCGGTCGCGTTCCTGTTCAACGGGTTGCCGTAACGCCAGCGGTAACGTCCTCGCCTTAATAAAAATGGGTGTATCATATTTTAAAAACAGTTGAAATTTAGTTTTAAAAGTACCTTCAGAAAATACTTTTAGAAATTCGTTACGCAACGACGACGCCATCGAATCATCGTCGGTTAAGTTATAAGCATTCCACCACTGCAAGTTTTAAATGTTTTATCCAAATGCGACCCATCAAGGGCGGACTATGCTTACCACAAATAACATTGACTGCTATGTACCCGATGGTTTCGATGACGTCACTCGTATACGACTTTAAAGCTAACAATTTATTTTGTATAGGAATATTTGAAAAATATTTCCCATAATATTTTTTTGAAATAACAGACACTTTACTACCCGTGTCGATTTCGAATCGGCACTCGATATTTTCAACTTTTAAATTAGCATAATACGGTCCATCGCCATCATTACTAAGCACTAAATTATAAAAATTACAACTATCTTCATCAGAGTCCGAATCATTTAAAAAGAACTGACCTTTATATCCTTTTTCACTTCTGTTCTTCCTGCACATTAACTTCAAGTAGCCTTTTTCACCACAGAAATCACAATTATAATTACGAAACCGACACTTGCCTTCTGAATGACCTATTTTACCACATCGCGAACACGTGCGCTGCACCCGGCCTGCGCCCGCGCCGCCGCAGCGCGCGCCCCTAGTCCTTTCCCGCGCGTTGCCCGCTGCTGTTCCGATCCGATGCAAGCCGTAGTCGTCCGAGGGGGCCGCGACTTGCCTCATGCTTTTCTTCGTGCTCCTCGAACTGCCTGAGGCGTACGCCGTTGCCGCGTGCCGCTCCGCCGCCTCCAGCGCTAGCGCCAACTCCACGGCGCGCTTGTAGTCCACACCCCTCTCGGCGAAGATTCTCGACCTCATGTCTTCATTGAGTAGTCCTGACACAAATTAATCTCGTAAACACACCTCCAGACAGGAGCTAAAATTGCAAGTTTTTGCTAAATGTTTCAGTGATTGTAGGTATTCTCGAATATTTTCCCTTTGGCATTGCACTCTCTGGCGAAATATATGCCTCACGGCTATTTCCGACCATTCAGGCTCGAAATGTTCCTTCATCAACGCCACTAGTTGCTCGAATGTTTTTGACTCTGGAGTCGCAGGAGCACACGAATCACACATCAATTCATAGCACTGTGCACCAGCTACCGTCACTAAAGTTGCTACTTTTAACTCGTTAGGGATATTATTTAATGCTATAAACTGATTTACGCGACGAATGTAAGCGTCCCAGTTATTGTTTTCGACGATAAATGGTTCTATGCGACCGATAGGCATTATGAATTTATTATTTTATTCCGCACGCGAATAGGTATATCCTCGTCGTCGTGTCGTGTTGTGTCTTGGAACGTAAACTGGTTTAATGCATTAGATGTCAATACGCAATACACAACACCACCTTTCAAGCTTTTTCACCTTCTCAATTTGCTTTAAGTGGATTAAAACAGTTTTATCACTAACACCGCAGCCTGCAGCTAACTCGGACGTAGTTTGCGATGGATCAGATTCCACAATAGCCTTCAATTCTTCATTATCAACTTTGGTCTCCGGCCGACCACGAGGCTTGTTCTGCAGGTCGAAATTTCCAGAACGAAAACGTTGGAACTAAAATCGCACTGTGTTTTCTTTTGCGACACCACCGCCATCCACATCATTAATCCTACGAGCCGTTTCTGCAGCACTGGTGCCACAGTGGAACTCGTACTCGAAAATAATACGATATTTCAAGTTTTCCATTTGTAAACAGAGTGACGCAAAGAAAAACCAAAAGAGAAAAAAACAAATAAATTACGGTTTTCAAAACACAAATGCATGAGTAAATAGCGGTATAAATTTGAAATTGGAAATCCTAACCAAAGAACATATATTTGAGATCAAAGTGGCCAGTACGACAAAACGCCAATTTCATATGTAGACATATGAAAAATCTGATTTTGTGGATTCCAAATATTTACATAATATATAAATATTATGTAAATATTCCAATCCACAAAATCTGATTTTTCTTTTTCACTTATACGTTTACTCTAAAAACCTAACCAAGAGCATGTCAGGAAATGTCTTAGGTGGTTTCCGTAACTATCTATAAACGCGTAATAGTTTTTTTGCAAATTATTTCAAAAGTTACAATCCGATTTCGTTCAAAATAATTTTCTTAAACAGTATTTCGCATGATCTATCAGCATAAAAATTGCAAGTTTCTATGGCTCATAGTTTAGAAATTCCAAGGGGGACTAACTTATAAACCACTTTGGAGGCCGATTACTCGAAAATGGTTGACTTTATAAAAAAGTCTTGTATAAAACCTTGCCTTTATTTCAAAAACCTATTCAACGACACCCCACACGAAGGGGTAGAATGAAAAACTATTTTTCATTCCCACTTCACATGTAAGTAGAGCCCACGCCTAAAATATATAATTGTTATTGTTTTATGATGCCAAAATCGAGATTTGTTCTTTACACACTATTTAACTATACCAAATTTCATCAATTTATATCCATAATTACAGAAGCTAAAAGAGCGGACAGATAAACAGACAGACGGACGGACATAGCAAAACAGGGTTCCTTGAGTACGGCGGAACCATAAAAAGATAGGTAACTAGCGTAGAATTTTGACTAATTACTAGCTTTGCATAATTATTTTTCAACCTCTCTAGCGGTTCGGTTTGTCTGAAACAAAGTTGCACAAGTGATACACCCTATGATTTCTAATTATTAACAAGGCTGCCGAAATTATTATTCAGCCTTGAGAGTGATAAATTTATGTGTAAAGTTTCCAGAAAAATAAATGAGAACTGATTTTCGGGTAAGGGAATAACTTTTATTTGTAATGCCCTAGAGCAATTTTTACTTTGTTTACAAATCAACTTGCCTTTGAAGTCGAAAAAAAAACCCGGCTTTGAAAGAGGATAGGTAAATCGATTTATGCAAAACAGATACCGCTTTTTGTATGTAAATTCTTGTTCATTTTACACAGATTGATATGGTTGTATCGCGGAGTGAAAATATTTGAGTTGAAATATGAAACAAAGTCATAATAACGATGTTTTATTTATGTGTATCGACATTCTACAACTTTACTTGAATAATGTTATTATTTAGTTCGTGATGTATTTTAATATTTATTGGGTGCAATAAGAAGTACGTGTAATATTTATTTTATAAATTCGCAAAAGTTGTATTGTAATTATAATATTAAATGAAACATTCCTTTACTAGCTTACACAAATGGTGGTCTATTTATACTTATCTCTTATTGTTCATGCCTGATAAATTATAAAATATTTGATAGCAGAAAATTCTCAAAAACTAAAAAAATAAAAATCTATTTATTATTTATCCAACGAGGCAATGCTATCAGTTTGCTGGGTACTCTGCCAGGTACGGAATTTCCGGAAGAACTCTTCTTCTACGACCTGAGGAAGTTTTCTATTTATATATATTTTTAGAGATATATTTGTAGATAAGTCTTCTCTTTTTAGTATTAACTTTTAGTTTATTTTAGTTTATTATTTAGATCTATATTGTTTTTTTAATAATAAAATAAATTAAATACTATTTTCCTTTATAACCTTTTTAACAGAATTACACATGTTTTTTGTATTACAATTATATTTATTTATTAAAATAATAGGTAAGCTCTCATGTTGTTTGTTAGGCCTGGGAAAACAAAGTTTTAGATACAATAGGGAATTATTCTTATTTTCTCTTCAAAGTAAAACATTTCAAAGGTTTACCTGATACATCCACTTCTCGATAACACAATATCTTTGAAAGATTTAACCGAAGACACTACAGTAGGCATACCAGATTAGGAAGGATACTATTTAGAATTGTACCGATGTGCCAGGAACTAAGACCCATTAGTAAGTTGCATGATCTAATATTTCAGAATTTTCACCATAGACTCGACAAACGACATACTAATATCATGAAGCCGATTCAAAAGTACACAAGGTAATTTCAGCTTTAGAACCCTAAAATTTAATGGCACAGCGAAAATTACCCCTCGCAGGTTAATTCAACCATGACTCTTGTTAACGCAGAGGGACTGATAACGTTTTGTATACAGTACCTACACTCGTAAAGAATGAACAACTCAATAAAGTGTAAAATCGTGTGGCAAATCACATCGTCCGTTTTGCGATAACCATCAAGTCGTACATAAACAATACAATATAACGGTTCTGTGTTTATAGCCCGGTGTTTGTTTTATAAATTCGTTTTTTATTTATCAAAACGTGGAGCCAAAGCCGGCGAGAACGCTCTCCCGATTTCCCATTTTCACGCTTTTCTGATTGAAAACGATATTTATAGCACAATCATTTAATAGCTTAAGCTCCTGAAATAGATGAAATTGTCGGTGTGGATACGTTTGGATAATTAAGTGATGGAGTGCATTACAATTAAGTAGATCCTATTTGGCTCTGAGTTGATAAAAATCATCTGAATGTTTTAACTTTATATAATGTAAAATGTACATTGTGTACTTTAGTGATCCAGCGCTACAGACGCCATTTCAGTCATTTGCGTTTCCATTTGCTTGAATCAAACAGAACACATTCGTATTTTGTTTGCTCTTATAGTTGGATGTTGGATCAAATTACTCTGATGTGTAGGTAATAGGTACCTAATGAAGGCAGAAAAGTCGGCCTTAGCAAATAATCGATCCAAATGTGAACATTTTGACGTCCCCTACAACAGCCCCCAATCGTGGATACACCGTGCGCTTGTAGTAGTGCAATCAAATCGAAAGCTGACTATGTAGCTGCTGTCTGTTCGTCTTTCTTTAATCAGTGCCCACGTGGTATACCATGTACCAACTTACAGTTGTAAAGTAATGATTAATTATGGAATTATGGATAGTAATAAAATAAATAATCTAGTAAGTAAAGATATGTACCGGTATGGACCTTGCTCGTGCAGCAGTCAATTTGAACGTATTAAAATTAAAACATAAAATGGCGGAGTGAAATAAAATATTTAGAGAAAGCATTGTGATATGCATGAATGGAATGTTTTATTTTATACGAGTAGTGAGTGATGATATTCGCACCGTATATTCGATTTGTAGCGAGCTGGATAGCATTAGTCAGCCGTCAGTCGGAGTGTCGGGAAGAAAGTAGACGGGCGCGCGACGATGCGATTTGTTCTCAGAATTGCATTGTTCAGCCGACACCTGGAATCTGGATTCGGTTAGCACTCCTTTCGAGAGGATTTGTATTTTCGTCTAGTACTAAAAAGAATATTCTCGAAAGTAGGACACGAATGTCTGATGAATTAAAATTTACAAGCTGCGTTACTGGCATATAAATTTTTCAGACGCCAGAACATGTTACAGACTTTTAATGCGAATGAGATGTTATATTTGCAAAGGATAGTGCCACAGGTATACACATTTAATGAGAGCATATACAAAAATGAGAGCATATTTTTGAATGGGGATCCTTCATATAACTACAAAATTTAGGCCAGCATTAGTATAAACAAAGTTGCCAGACAAGCTATTTTCTTAGTTTTTTAATTCGGACATTGCAGGAAATGCGTTACAACTTACAGTGTAAGTAGTTTATGGGCGTCTGTAGCTTTATCGTTTTGAAACAAAGGCAGGTACGATTTATGGCCCTCCGATTAGATAAACGTCGATAGACCGCCTAACGGACATAAAGGCCATTGTTTATGGAAATCTATGGCTTATTCAATTAGACATAATAAACTAATTCGAACATTATTTTCATTTTTTAATTAAATAATCCATAGTGTATAGGTACGACACGTTTTAACTATTAATTGTCTAAAAAATGAGAATCTAATGTTATTCTACAGTCGTACAATAAAACGTATTGTAAATTGAATTATGGTGCCATGCCTCGACTGCAAGAAGTGAATGCAAATGCAAATAATGCAAAAAGTCCCCTGAGAAGAACAACGCCACTGTTATCTTTAGAGAAACGTTCTCATTCCGGCAGCTTATTTATTGTAACGAAATTGACGTCGTATTTAGCTAAACTACTTTTATGAGTCTGGCAACTGACTTCGAGCTAACTTTTATATTTTCGTAACAATGTCACTGAAATTATTGTAATGTAAATAGTTGACACCTATCCAGTTTATTATATCGAAAATCGTAAGTCAATAGAGACCCTGAAATCGGAAAATCACTTTCATCTCATCCGAGTTATGAAAATGAATTAAATATCACTTTGAATTAGTGGGCTAATATTTATACCTATACTTTTTTCACGCCGAAAGTTATTAAATTATTGCTATCAATAACTTTATTACTTTCTGCGTAACTTTTATACAAGCTGTTATTCTAAGATTTAGTTTAAATAGTAGGTACCTGTTTAGTAAAATTTAGTAGTAAGTTAACCTGTTTACCAAAAAGTTCTTTTGTAACTATAAACAATATGCCTACTGTCTATGCATTGACAAAGAAGTTTCTTATTGATTAGCCCATAGTCATATGGGCTTCATCGATTTTACATTACAGCGTCGAACGAAGTCTGGCGTAATCTAACTAATCCTAATCATATGCTCGAAGTGATGACTTCCCAATTACGTGTACGTGCTCGACGTAGATAAGGGCGCATCGGGGTAATGTATAGGAGTATTAAGCACAATTAGAGGCCGTGATTAGCATAAGCAGAATGTAATGCTAGAGATATTGATGAGTGTGATATTGAATTAATACTTACGATGAACGTGAGTTCGGTTGACTATGATTGACAGACAAAGTTTGAAACTACTCAGCGGACGTTGGTAATCGTATAGTGACGAGTTCTGGAGGTCTAAAATGCAGGTCTATTGAATTTCAATTTTCAATAGTTGATGTTTTATAAACCGATTCACACAATGTTGCCATTTTAAGGCCAGTTCACACCGAAAGGAAACGATGCGTAGCGTACATACATAGCGCTGCGTTACTTAAACTATGTAGAAGATACACCTTTCATTATAAAAGTTCGAATGTCAGGTTGCATCGCGCTGCTTAATGTATGACTCATGTCATATGAAATGTGTATCCTTTTGTGTGGCGAATAAAGTTCAATTTTTAATAGCGTAATAATCGTTTCGTTTCGGTGTGAATTGATCCTTAGACTTGCTTGCTGATTATAGGAATGCTCCAGATTCTAATGAATCGGAGGTGCAGTGTTTTTATTTCCAGTGAGGTTTCAACTTTCTACCCTATCCGCATGCGACTAGTAGGTAAGTAAAGAATTGTCATCAAGGTAGATCCCACTGGCTCCATTTTTGTATGGGATTTTGCATGATCTGCATATTGTGAGTTTGGCTTATGCTGTTTGGAAATGGATAAAGGTGCGTTACTATACAAAATATTACACTAAGTACCTGTTTCACAAAGGCCCAATAAGTGACGAATAGCTAATCCGGAAGTTTTGTCAAAACAAAACTTTGTTTAGTTTGTTTGACAAAACTTCTGAATGAGCTAATTGTCACTTATGAGCCGATAGTGAAAGCCCTTATTATCTTATGGCCGGTCTCAATAACCTATCTACCAATAACTACTTCTTAAAAACGTCGTCATTTAATCATTTGCCGTTTTTTTTTTAATCAAATATGACGTTTTTAACTTGTAGTTATTGGTAGATAGGTTATTGAAACGGGCCGTTAGAAGGCTGTGAAGGGTAATTTCGCGGAACACTGCTAAGTAATGCATATATGTATCAATATTTATAATGGACTTTCGCTAAGTTTCTATCGCCTGAATGTTATAACTATATCCGATAATAGAAAAATTCCTAAAAAAGTTTTCGTATAAAGCCATAGATTAAAATAAAAATGAATATAATATAATCTAAGCATTATATATTCATTATATAAAACTTAGTTATATAATGAATATAATAATATATAATAATACTATATATTCATATATAATACGTTACATAATATTCATTATTATTACTTACAAATATATAATCAAACTTTAACAATTTTAAAAAGGATTTTTCCAAATTACCGATATTAAAAATAGCGACTGAACGATCCCGAACCATTATTGTCACTGAATGAAAGCAGCAGTTATTTATAACATCTAGGCAGATGGGAAAAGGGTAAGTAGGTACCTTTTTATTCGAATTTCAAACATAACTCTCAGGGCCTGTTTCACAATCTTCTAATAAGTGTCGGATAGCTTATTTCGAAGTTTTGTCGCTGCTTCCTTTACGAGCGACAGACAAAACATGTAAATCTGAAACTATTCAGTAGATTGTGACACAGGCCCTTAATTTAACGAAAGGTTCAGTGCGTTTCGTCCAATTATTATTTTACTTTGATTATTAAATAAATTATTCAGATTCTGAGTTAATTTGCTCGATCAGATAAAACTTGGCTACTCAGATAGTACTTAGGTACCCTCATTACCAATTTCATACGCAAAACTCGTTCCGATTGGACCTCAATATTTAATGAACTCGTGTAAATCTCCTCTAATTAAAAACACGTAAGGACGGCCTGGATAAAGCGCTTATAAATAATTCCAATCTTAATATCCTCCCGGTTCCCTTGTATAAAAATATGCCGAGTATGAATATTAATTATTTCAAACGATATACATTTTGAACGGCCAACAAAATTTCATTCTAGTGACCCCAATTTTCACTCTGCTTAAATTAACACGTTATAAATAAATTTGTAATGTTACACAATATTAGTTGAGCACTTTGTAAACTTTTACCCTAATGTTTTAGTAGGTATTATTACAAAGTTTGCCCATTTTCATTTCATATTAAATTAAGTAGGTCACAGGTACATATGAAATTGGCGTTTTGTAAAGGAGGAACACAAAGTCGATTTTTTTTAATCATAATATATTTAATTAATCAAAGTATATACCATTGCTATCTATGCACACAAAACGCCAATTTCATATGTACCTCCGACCTACTTAATTTAATATGAAATGAAAATGGGCAAACTTTGTAATAATACCTACTAAAACATTAGGGTAAAAGTGTACAAAGTGCTCAACTAATATTGTGTGTGTATACTTGTGTAACCCTTTTCGAGAAACCGATTATATATATACAAGATGAAGTTTGTATTGGTTCATTACCTATTAATCTTTTGACATTTATTATTATTTCAATCGTATGTATCACATATAAACTAAAAATTAATACTAATAAAAAATATTACTTAACTACAAATATGACTATCTCTAAAAATAGCAAACTGATAGCATTGCCTCCTTGGATAGCAACACAAGATACAAAATTGTCTCGTTTAAAGTATAAGATATCAACTCAATAACGGTCAATGGTAACGGACAATGGTCACAAATCTACTTGTAACCTACATATATACCAACACAGTAGATAGGTGGCATACAAGACGTTCCATGAGCGTAAACAATGATACTTTTAGAAATGTTTAGTATCGGCTCGACCCTTGCGATAATTCAACCCTTATTTCATTTGCGCTATTGTTAGGCATGGTATCACCTCCTATATACGATGGAAGAAAAAAGCATTTGCGGCCCTAACTGTAAGCGAATTTATATGTTTTCACGCGTAACAGGTTTTTGGTTTGATATTATTTCTTCATAACATCATGGTTTTACATACATGTTTATCGCAACTTCAAACTTGATTCTAGTGTTTACTTATCTAAATTTAGTAATATATATAATATATCTATATTCCACTTTATAATTCACGCGCTGCCAAAACACAGAGTAAATAATATCTCACAAAAACTTTAAAATGATAAAAGCCAAGTATTTCCTTCTAAAAGTAAGTAAAAAGTTATGAGATGTCGTAGAGACAAAGTCCAATTCAATTTAGTCCATTTAATTAGTTACTCATAAAAATTTTGTGACTATATGGAAAATTATATTTTTCTAATTTATTAGTGTTACTAACTTAAGTTTTAATATATATTATAGTGACTTGTCAATCTTTCAAAATCGCGTTTTTTGCCGCTTAATATCTCCTAAACTATACACACGATTTTTATGAAATTTAAAATATATACTTGTGCCGCTAACCACTTCTCCGCGACAAAAATTCAGACCGCTAGTTTTATTATAAACGATAACATACGACACTTTTTTTTTGGTGCTTAGTCTTATTTTTTAGCACAATTAAACATATATAAATTGGTATTTGTTTTTTCGTTAATAGTTAATAAACTATAAATATTTAAGAAATTTTTAAAAAATATTCTAAAAGTCTTTCGAAAGTTATATAGTAAGTCTGTCATCATTACTTGTGACTTTAATTTAACGCTGAATGTGATTTGTGTCCCCACACAAAAAAGCCGCGAAATGCTTCGAGAAAAGATACTTACGGCCGCTGAATACTTAGCGATACCGCTGGCCGCGCTATCAGATTCAGAACTTATGACCACGACCTAAATTTCTTTTTCAATCGTCGTTTTTCTTACATCGTCTGTCATTTCTATAGAAAACAAAGATTGTCCAGCAACATGGTTTTGCTGTAAACGTTAAGTACTTGTAAAGTTGTAACAACGGGAAATGCTTCGCAACAAAATTCAAGTGTATGTAGGTAGCAGGTACCTACAGTGGAAAATGGACGAAGTCGCGCGCAAAGCTCGTTCATAAATAAAATAATGCCAAATAGTTCTTGTTAATCTGTGTGATTTCCGATTATTACATTACAGTGTAGTGAAGCAACAAGTGTCTGAAATGTATAAACCCAGGAGAATCGTTACAGTGAATGAATGAATGTAAAACCTTTTAAATTTTGTTGTACTAGGACTTGCCTTCAACTTCGTACGCGCAAAAATAAATCCCGGGAACCGTGCATTTTGCTAAACTACTATCATACCGAATTTCGTCAAAATCCTGTCAGCAGTTCTTGGCGTGAAAGAGTAACAATCATCTACACATCTACACATACTAACTTTCGCGTTCCTAATATAAGTGTGGATAAGGATGGGTAAAAAACTAAAAATTTCAGTGTTTACCCATTTTTTTGGTGCTTATTCTTATTTTTTAGCACAATTAAACATATATAAATTGGTCTTTGGTTTTTCGTTAATAGTTAATAAATTATAAATATTTAAGAAATTTACAAAAAATATTCTAAAAGTCTTTCGAAAGTTATATAGTAAGTCTATCTTCATTACTTGTAACTTTAATTTAACGCTGAATGTGTCCGCTCATCGTCAGCTTATTGTGTTTCTTTGGTGCCTGCAGGCTTAGCCTGTCCTGCAGTTCACTAAGATTCAGTTTCATAATATTCTTAAGGAAAGTAAATAACATTATTTTGAAATATTCTTTTAACCTTTTTCCAATTTACTTTTACACTGGTTTGGCAAGGTTAAAGCCGACTAAATGACCTGTTTTTTTCCCCTACTCCTTGAACATTAAACTAACACTAGGTTTATCAAAATTTCAAATTGCCTCAAACACGTTTTTTGGAGATTGAAAAATTGACTTTTCAAAAATTTGTATATAGACTTAGCCCCGCTTCCGGCCAGCCAGACCTGCAGTCTTGTGTTGACGTACAATAGGAGAAGTATAGGACAAGGTTTTAGTTTACCTCAAACACCTGCTTTAAATTTCCTAGTAGCTCTCGGGCTAATAAGTCGCTTGACATACAAGGACAAACCATTGTATAGCTTATCCAGTGTGTAAATGTTTTTATTTTATCCAGTGTGTAAATGTTTTTATTAGTGAGGGGGTATGTACTTTTGAACTTGTTGTCAATGTTCGCGTCTTCGCCCGTTGATATAAATCCAAATTAGCCGGCAAACCGCGATACATCCATCTATAATCCGCAATATATAAATAAAGAATAAAAAAAAAACCTCCGGCGAGATAACGAACTTTTCACCCAGAGAAAGCTGCTCAGCACAACTACCAAAGGTCAGTAGGTATCAGCTATCTCTAAATCCACATCACCCACCTATACCTAACTCCCCAATTTTGTATACCCCCAAATAAAAATAGCATAGTCTGCCCATAGTCGTACCTGTAGGCCTTTGCCCCTACAAGTAGTAATTTCTAACTATGTTACACCGGGTATGTCGGAGACCGAATTTATGGCCTTCCCACACATATCACACAACACACCGTCGCGACAAAAGGTGGTCAAACTGTGGTTACGTGTGAACCACATCGCTACCACCAGCGACACAGAGTATTTATACCGGTAGGTCATAGCAAACATCGATATTTTGTCGGTACCACAACGCAACGTCAAGAAGCCACAGCCACGGCCACATTTTGCCGCTTCGGTGTTGTTGTGGTACGTGCGGGAAGGCCCATACTTGAAACGTACGTGAAATTTTAGACTAAATCATTTTCCTGAATTTAAAAAATTCCAGTGGAAAAAGATAATTTAAATTGTACTTCAAAAACAAGTGCAAAACGACAAAAAGTCGAAAAATGAAAATCGGTGCAAGCGTATTCACAGTCGAAAGTATTGAGGAAATTCGTTCCTGTTTTATTTTATTTCGACTAAGGATTTCACGCTAGAGGGGAACCAGGTTCGTCGGTCAGATAAAGTGCGCTCGAATATAAAGTTTCAATTTCCTGCGCCCGGCCCGAGCGACGGGCGACGTGCTGCGCCCCAAATGAGCGGCCACTATAATGGTTCCTCCTTTCGGCGTATGTCACGACTCACGAACTAAATACAATATCACATAATATGCTGGATTGGATTGGAATCAACACCTACTGTTAATATACGCTTTAATTTAAATTTTCAGTTTTTGTTTAATCTTAGTAATATAATTTATCTTGAAAAATTGCATTAAGAAGTCATTATAAACTTAAATTTTTTGACGACGACGACATTAGCTGTGACGTATGCGCCAGTGCGCTCTGGCCTTCTATATCGTGGGTATTGATTGGATACGACTTCCTTATTAAATATTAAATCCAAAGTTAAGCATTATAATTCATGATATCTTACTTCTGTCTGCCTTACATAATACAATATTAAGTAGGTAATATGTGACTTATAGAACTATGTACTAGCTGAGTGCCGAGTGCTGACCCAGTAACGTTGTTCTGCCATATAAATGATCACCCATGACCGAGGTGCATTAAAGTAGTTTACTATTCTCAGACCTACCGAATATTCACAATTTCATAAAAATCGGTCAACCCGTTTCCGACGAGTTAAGTTATAAACAATGTGTCTCGACAACTTTAAATTATACTGATGCATAATAAAGTAGAAATAAAAAGTAAAAACATCAATGTCTTATTGACAGATGTCACAAGCACAGCCTATCTATCTATTAAAAGGCTATATATAGTGTAGACGTATCTATGTTAAGCATCTCTCATATGCAATACGTATCTGTGTTAAGCATCTCTCTCATATGTACCAATAAAGAAGAATATCACAATATTGTTGCTGTATTATTATTATTATCACCACTCAAGCGTAAGAAGGATCTATAAGAACCAAGACGTCGCAGCCCACAACAAATACTAGATGTGAAAATTTTGCCTATGTACTTTCCAACGTGGTCTACTCTATATCTGTGGCAAATTTCATAAAAACCAGTCCAGGAGCCTATTCAATACAAACAAGCATACACATTTTTTGTTGCATATTTAAGTATAAAAAATAAATAATGTCAATGTCTTATTGACAGATGTCACGTGTGAAGCCTATCGAGATAATCACTACATTAGTATGAAACAAATCGCTTTTTCTGTCTGTCCCTATGTATGCTTAGATCTTTAAGCAACGGATTTTGATGCTGGTTTTTTAATAGATAGAGTAATTCAAGAAAGGTTTATAATATATGTATATAACATCCTATAGTAGAAAAGACTGATAATTTTAGAGGTTTCTAATGTCGTAAATAAACACATTTTTTTATGATTATTATAGTCCGTTCAGAGTAAAACTTTATAGTATAAGAATATTAAATACAAATAATATTAGGTCTTTACTTACGAAATTGCCGTTTTATATGAAAAAATTTAAACGATTTTTTTTCATGTATTTTTTATTTCTATTAATCGAAGTAATCACCCATACAATCAATGTATCTTTGCCAACGCAGTGGCAGTTTATTGATGCCCTTCTTAAAGAAATCAGCTGGATGGGAGGCAACAAATTCTTCAAAGGCATTATGTACTGCATATCGGGTATTGAATTTTTTTCTCGCCAAGAAGTTATCCAAATTCTGGAAAAAGTAGTAGTCTGTAGGCGCAAGGTCTGGTGAGTAGGGTGGATGACGGAGAGCTTCCAACCCCAGTTCTTGCAACTTGGATACCGTCTGCTGTGCAGTATGAGGTCGCGCGTTGTCGTGCAGGAGCAGCGGAGACGAGCGATTGACCAATGCTGGTTGGAGATGTGCCAGCTTCTCCATCATTGTGTTCAGTTCTTCACAGTACATATCTGCAGTAATGCTCACCCCGTTTGGTAAGAAGCTGTGATGAATCACACCGGCGCTAGACTACCAAACAGTGACCATCACTTTTCTAGGGGTAAGTTTTCGCTGGCAATCATTGAGTTCGTGGGGCACCCATATGTCAAGCTTTTTTACCTTGCCAATTTGACGAAAATGGACCAATATTGTTTTGACGCTAACGTCGAAAACTGCTGCTAATTTAGCCGTAGATTGTGTATCATCAGCTTCCACAATCGCCCTTAATTCGTCATTGTTGACCAAAGTCTTCGGACGACCGCGTGGTTCATTTTTCAGGTCGAAATTTCCAGAACGGAAGCGAGCAAACCAATAACAGGTGGTGCGTTGGTTTGTAGTGTTAGCTCCGTAAGCGTCGTTGATGTTGCGTGCCGCTTGTGCCGCGTTGCTGCCACGACGGTACTCATATTCCAAAATTACTCTAATTTTTAACGTATCCATGATGACAAAAAAGATTGAAATTCGATGAAAATGTAACACTAATCAATAAACAAATGACTACTTTTAGAAAAAGAATTCCATGTTTTTAAAATAAAATTAATTTGAAATTAGAATTCTTAGCCAAACAAAAATTATATTGATTTGAAATAGCCAGTACTGCAGAACGGCAATTTCATGGTAAAGACCTATTATGTAGTTGGCCTTGTACTTGATAATTCCAATAATACATTTTGTAAACGACCATAATGCCCCAAAAATTACGCTTATGTCCCAAAAATTTTCTTTTTGGTGTGGTGTGCAAGTGCAAAAACAAGTGCAAAAATTGGATTTTTACATACCAGATGATACTTTCATACTACAAAAATAATGGTTATGAATTGAGCATGTGCTTGATAAATGATATAATATATAAATATATCTCTTATTATACTATTTATCCTAAGAAAAATTAATACGTAAGAAAATATTTAATTTTCTTTTTTTTTCGAAAAGGTCTACGCCTATCGGTCGGGTTGAGAGCGCTGTAGCTTCATCGAATTATAATTAGCCTGGTGGCTAGTTGATTAGGTGAGAGAAGATGGGAGGGTTTGACCCTCCCTAACATCACCCGGGTGATGTTCAGACCGTATATTGGGGACAGCTACGGGTTGTAAGCTATTATTAGGTCGAGAGGGACACGGGTCCGGGTCCCCCCTGCTCTCTAAGGAGTGAGGTTGCTCGCGCGCGGTAGCGAAAACTAACGGCGTGCGAGTTATCGCGATAGAGGAGCTCGAGTTATTAGTGATTTCGGTACTGACAGGGCCGTCCCTCTTCCCTTTCGCATACGGTCGGGATGACTCGCGCACGTGAGTCCTAATGTCGATGAGGTTGGATCTCATGGAGGAGGAACTGTACACAGTACGTTACGTATTTTAGACCCGATGTCTATGGGATCGCCTAAGATATGCTTAGGCCGCTTGTACGGGTGTCGAAAAGTCTGTGCGTCGTGGTAGTTGATGAGAGGGTTTAGATGTTTTTTTGCCTTTATCAAAGAATCTCTCTACGAGTTCATTAATATAGGATTTTATAGTGACAAGTTCGCAGTCTATATGTTAGTCGATGTTACGCATGTAATATAAATATATATTAATATAAATAATAATAATATAAAATACGCTCCTGTTGCCATGGGTAGAAACCGGTTTTGGACTCTTTGCAATCCGTCCATTTGAGGCTTTGAGAGTGGGAATGCGTCTCTACGTACGTAACTGAACACAAAAAACAGGCACCCGCGAAGCTAGTATCGCACCGGGGTCGACGCCGGCGCCTACCCACATCCGACACGATTACACGCACAGACGTACAGACCGACCGTAACACGGGACCGAACCCAAACCCGAGTTCGAGTTCGCATCCTAGCAGCCTAGGTACACTACAAAATAGTGACCGCGACCGCGATATTGATATAGAGAGCTCTACCAATACCGCGAACCTCATCGACATTAGGACTCACGTGCGCGAGTCATCCCGACCGTATGCGAAAGGGAAGAGGGACGGCCCTCTCAGTACCGAAATCCGTTTGGCGAGCGGGAATGCTACTAGGGCATCGAGCCCGGGTTTACTCGGACCGAAAAAACCCGGGTTTTCCCGGTTCTGAGGATTACAAAAAAACCCAGGTTTGATTTTTAAAACTCGGGTTTTTCGGTTTTTTTTAATACTTTTGTTTTTGTTATTTATTAAGTTTAAGCCACCTCGAATGCAATAATAAGTAAATGGAATAAAACCACGCTTTGATAAATTATTATTTATTACGTAAAAAGTAGCTTCGTTGCTACGTTCCTACCAATAAAACAAGCCCTGCAAGTTAAATGGAACGCGCGCGTCCATCTCAGGACATGAATGGGGTGAAGTGTGGAGCAGTGGAGAGGGGAGGGTGTAGCGAAGCAATATGTCCAAAATGGTATTAGTTATAATTTTATATGAATATCTCTTTTTTTCTAAAGTGGTCAGATGGTCAGAGGGTATGTCTTAACTATGTTTTTTAAATAATGTGTCAAATGCATAACTACTTTTTACTTTGTATTTTAGTTAATGAGATAAAGAACTGATTGAATTGAGAAAGACTGATAGAATAAAAGACTAGAACTATTCGTTACTTAATTGTTAATGCGAAGAAGAGTTTTATTAATGTTAAAATTATTTGTGATACTACAAAAATGTCTTTGAAGATATTATTTTTATTAGCTTTTAAATACAATAAGTGAATGTTACCAAAACAACCCCTTGCAACTATGGAAATTCCTTTCAACCCTCGGCATTGGCAAGTTCTCCACCTGTTTTGACAATTTAGTTAATTTAAATGAACTGAACGCTCATTTCTGTGTTCCACCAATTATTGTTGACCAGGTTACAAAAGTTCATACGATCTCCCATCTCTGTTCTCTTCCGTTCCCCTCCTGTAGTCCGTTTTTGTTTAAGCCTATCACTGAGGAGGAAGTTAGGAAACATATCATGACTATCACTTCTACTGCTGTGGGCCATGATAACCTGAGCCCCCGCACGATATCGCTTACCCTTCTAGAATTCTTGCCAATTATCACTCACATTTTTAAGTTTTCATTGACAATGAGTTCTTTCCCTTCGGTGTGGAAACGTACCAATGTCATTCCACTTCCTAAAACCTCTAATCCCTCCTCATTATCACAATTTAGACCAATCTCCATATTACCCTACCTATCCAAAGTCCTTGAACACATTGTTCACAAACAGCCATCCGAATTCCTATCCTCTAATAAATTGCTTTCTCCCTTCCAATCCGGTTTTCGCACTGGTCACAGTACTGTTACAGCACTGCTTAAAGTCACTGACGATCTCCGTCTAGCAATGGAAAATAAATGTATCTCTGTTCTAGTGCTACTCGACTTTAGCAGTGCTTTTAATACTGTTGATTTTGACATATTCCTTTCCGTCCTTCGTTCTCTTAACATATCTTCCTCAGTGATAGACTGGTTCAATACATATTTTCGGGGATTTTCGCAACGAGTCCGCTCTAACGAGGCTACCTCGGATTGGTGTGACATTGAAGCGGGTGTTCCCAAGGGTGGCGTTCTCTCTCCCCTCCTTTTTTCTATTTTTATTAACACTGTTTCCACATTAATCTTATCAAATTTCCATTTCTACGCAGACGACCTACAACTCTATCGTCATTCACATATATATGAGATTAATTCCGCAGTAACAGATGTTAACGCTGATCTACAGCGCATAGCAGTCTGGGCTATTTCTTTTGGTCTGTTAGTCAATCCGAGAAAATCGAAAGACATGATCATAGGCAGTAAATACATGACTCAACGTTTCTATAATGTACGATGGTCATGTATGATGGTACTGTCATTGAATATACAGACTCTGCCAAAAATCTAGGGTTGATTTTAGACAGCAATCTTTCCTGGAATGTTCAGGTTAGTGAAGTAAGCAGAAAGGTCTACTACTCGTTGCTCATGTTAAAGAGCCTTCAAAACTTTTTGCCCGTGAACACCAAAATTTTCCTTGTCCAGACACTCATTTTTCCTATCCTCGACTACGTTGATTCCTGCTACTTGGACATCAACGTAAAGCTGTTAACAAAACTGGAACGTTTACAGAATCTCTGTATCCGTTTTGTGTTTGGACTGAGAAAATTTGATCACATATCAGCCTTTCGATTGAAGCTCAAGTGGCACCCTATACGACTTCGACGTAACTCCCACATCCTCTGTCTACTTTATAACATTTTGTATAATCCCCTCTCTCCTTCCTATTTTCTTGATCGATTTAACTTTTCTCGACCCATCGATATCCCTTGTAGGTCTAAACTTAGAATAAATCTTTCCCTCCCATCCCATCGCTCCAACTTCTACTCCTACTCCTTCACCGTTCATGCAGTCAGATTGTGGAACTCGCTTCCCCACACCGTTCGCGACAGTCCCAACATTATTGTATTTAAAATACGTCTGAAAGAGCACTACCTCGGAATTCAATCCATATAAATACCGTTATTATGTATACATATAGTATTTATCTATTATAGGTATAATATAATATTATTTTATCGTATCAACTATGTGTTTTATATTTGTTAAGTATGTATATAATATGTAAGTATGTATGTAATTTAATTTTAGTAAGGATATAATAATATGTAAGTAGTGAATTTGTAATTTTGCACGTCCTATCTGATGTCATTTATCCCATCTCTCTCCGTAGGGCTGCTGTAAGAAATTTCTTTTTAGAAATAAGCAGTACCTTTGTGTCGTCTTTCTTGTTAAATTGTAATTTTATACATTTTTCTTGTGTGCAATAAATTATTAAATAAAAAAAAAAATAAAAGAAATAATTTAATGTTAAAACTAATCTCTGCAAGCCTGTGATTTAAAAAACCTTTAAGTCCTTGTTAGTTTTTATAATTAATTAATAGCATAAAATTTAAAGGCATGCATTGAAACTTGCGACAAAACAATCAAATTTTGGTTGTGAAAAAACCGAATATTGAATACTAAATTACCAAGTTGGCGAAAGAATGTAAGGAACAAAAAATTTCAAATCTGGTGACTAATTATTACCAGTTTTTTGCACTGAATATTCCAAACTGGCAGACAAATATTATTTTAACGAACAAATAACCATCTTGGCGAAAATTTGAGAGTACACATTTTATTTAAGAATAGGCACATATATTTTCTCTGATGTAGGTAATTCAAAAAACATAATAAGCAGCAAAACGAGCGCACATAAAAAAAACGTAAAGGAGCTTACAATATTCCCAATTTTAATTGTTCTCGGTTTCGGGGGGTGTAGATATTGTGTAGATTAATTTTGAAATTTAAAGATGGCGAATATTTATTTTTCGTAAGATTAATATGGGTGTCGTTTACCAGATTTTTATGGGTGCTGGGATACGAAAATTTTGAAATTCCAAGATGGCGGACATATATATATTGTTTAATAATATAATAGTTTATTCTCTCCACAATAATTGATATACAATTTTAACATTTATAATATAGTGATTTATATTATAATTATATTTTGTGGGGATACTGGAGTCTTAAACTAAGCAGTTTCCTACTTGTATTTTAAGATACCAGGCCTCCAACCCTCGCTTTAGCAAATATGAAATGTTAATAAAAATTGCAATACTTATTTTATACAATTTAACAAAACATTGAATTTAATTCTAACTTAGCATATTTTGAGAAATAATGTGTGTGTGTGTGTGTGTGCGTAAAATATGTATAACTCAAAAGTATATTTATTTTATTTGTGCATTAGATTTTCGGTTTTAGTATAATCGAGGTTCATTAGCCATTGTGTTACAGCTTCTGTACACTTTAATTTTGTTTTAGGGTAGATGTTCGTAATTTTATTTGCATGATTATATAGTGTTTTACCTATTTAAATAAGAATCTATAGGCAAAGGATGTGCGGGTAGTTTCAGGGTTATATATTTTGTATTGTCTCCTAGTAGTAGGTGTTGGAGTGTAATAAACAAGAGAGTGTTGACCGTGATGACTTTAGCATCTTGATATAATTCGATGGTCGGGAAGAGTCTCGGCTTAAAGAGAAGGAGAAGGAGAAGAAGAAGAAGAAGGAGTCTCTGAGTTCGCTCCTACTCTATCAATTTGGTCTTAGTGGCTCCGCCCCAAGATATTATGCAGTAAGATATAATTGATTATGCAAGGGTGATATAAACTGATTTTATCGTGTCTTCCATGGCAACGTGCCTCAACTGCTTAAAAACAAACATTAATCTAAGCCTCCGATATATTAAGTGTTCAGCAAATGATAGGTTATTGTCAATCGTCACCCCAAAATATTTAATATGTGTTGTTTTGCTTATTTCTGGACATTAGCAGGGTTGGGAGATGGATAAGAGCATTTATGGACATACATTCTCAGGCATTGCGGCAAATTCAAGCTACGGATAGAGAAGCACATATATTTGTTTTTTTCTATGTTTAACGTCAGACTATTTATAGCCAACTACTGAGATACAATGCTAAAACCCTTTTCTGCGTACTCAAAAACCTCTCTCCAGGTGTCAGCCGTAAATGTAAGGGCAGTATCGTCTGCGTATGAAGAGATATCACATTTTTCTAAAGTAGGCCGACACAAATCATTTATGTAACATAAAAATAGAGTTGGGCCAGTTATGCTTCCCTGTGGGATACTACATAACATACTGTGTTAATAATCATCAATCCTAGTCAGCATCCGCAACAACTTTTAAATTAGTACTCATGTCATTTTTACGAAGAATGAAATGAATGAATGGATTATCATTTTGGAAATTGAAATTACAAGACAATTTTATAATCAGGACCCCCAGAAACCTAGAAAAAGACACCCATATTAATTTTAATGAAAAAAATTTCCGCCATTTTTACAATTTCAAAATTTATTTAATTTTAATATTATTCTGCACCCCCAAAAACCTTGAAAACGACACGCATACCAAAAAACAAACTCCAATATCGAAAAATGCGATTTTCCGTAGCCCGCAAATTGAATTTTTAGCAGCCATTAATTTATCAACCCAATCTAGTTTTGAAGATGCTTACATCGTATAATAGTCACCAGCTCGGAAATTAAGTCTCCAACTTAGATATTTCGGTGCTAATTTGGATCAAATTTCGCCGCTTTTTATTTGCCGATTTTTGTATTTTTGTCACCTGAGTGCTTTCGCCAATTTAGTTATTTAGTCGCCAATATATTAACTCGCTGCCAAATTCAGTAATAGAGTATGCTCATGTGCAGTCGCCAACTTATTTAAAAGATTAATTATATGCCTAAATTTAAATAGATTACATGGTTCTAATACACACAACAAAACGCAAATATCAATACAACAATAGTTCAATCTTCATGACCAACATAGTTTCATAGGTAAGTACATAGTTGCGTAATACCCCGACATCTATTGACTGGGAGAATTTATACAAGCATTTACATGAATTCCAACGAAGTTAGGTAATACCCTGCTGGTGGCAGAAAAGTGTCGAAAATTCTTATTGACAGTTGTCGTCAATAAGAACCCTCCCTCATTAGACTTACACAATAATCGTATACTGTGACTAAACTTAGTTTAATATACCCACTTCTTCTGTGACAACCCTGACAAAATTTGGATCGTTCTATGAAAGTTTCTCTGTACGTAAGTATATATTTTTACTCTGTGGTTACGTTTCACAGGACGTTAAGCGTCTTACACACGCGCTGCAGCTTCTTGATTCCGCCGGATTTTGTATAGATTTCGCCGCCACCGCCACGGTTGCGGTGGCGCTGCAGAAGCTGCGGTAAATGCCACGGGGGCGCGACGCTACAGCAAATTATGACATATAGATCTAAGGGTCAGTTTACACTACGAGGATACGCGATGCTGCATTTTTAAAAAAGCTATTCAAAATTATAATTTAATAACTACACAAAAATTTACACTTTTCATATGACATCGGTCATACACTGCACATACACATTGTATTGCGGCGACATTCGAACTCTTACAATGTAACGTGTATTTTCGTGTAGTAAATAAAGTTTAATTTTGAATAGCTATCTTAAAGATGCAGCGCTATGTCGCGTATCGTTTATCGCAGCAGCTGCGGTGCGTGTGTAAGCGTACTAAGGGGTATCTTAACAATTTGTCTACTACCCTGTTATGAATAATTCTTAAGTAGGATATAAGCAGAAAATTCAATCTCCGAACAATAGAATCGTATTAGGATACAAAAGGTCTCGCATATTTCAGGAAAATCCGATATTTTGACTTATCTCCTCACAAAAGTGAAAGGCTTATCGTTGACCTGCGAAACAAGAAATTTTATATTGCGATGTATTCGTTGGAATCCCGTTTTAGTTCGTCTATCGGATATATATAACGGATAATTTAAACTACGTTGCTGTCTTTGTTTGTCTTATGCGTTGGAAAAGTCACTTAACAGAGAAAGACAGCAACGATGTTTAAGTTATTCATTGTGTAAATCTTTTTAATAGTAAGCGGGTTAGTATATAATGAAGAATGTTAATAGGTCCACAATATCGCTTAAAACTATTGGAACGTAGTTCCTTATGGCGCGTTGCGAATTGTATGAAAGCTAGGCGCATTGACTAGGCACGACACTTTTTGCCATTTGAAATCACAATGTAATAACGACTATTAAGAATGATACAAAAACGACCTTATCACCTTGACAATAATGTAGAATTTTTAAAATTACACATTGTGACTGTTATGACTGTTACATATTGTGACTAGCTAGCCGAGCGCTTGATGTTATTATTCAGTACGGAGCCGGACTTCGCGGCGGCAACACTGTGAGCAGCATGCAACCTGCCCCCTCCCTACCTAAGGCGCTAGTTCCGCGCGCACTATATATACTTAGTTCAACTATTTGTTTTGTATAATATAATATATTATATCAATACAGATAAACAAAATTGAAGTGTCTGTTTGTAATTTCAAATTAACAGCTTTTATTTTCACTCAATGCATTTAAAAGTATGATCGGTACTTACAATAAAATATAAATTGTTAACATTTTTCTGTCCGTCTTTCAGTCTGTGTGTTTGTTCCGGCTAATCTCTGTATATATATATATATATACTTCGTTCCATTCGGGTGTCCCTTGACACCTCTCAAGTTTTGTACCAGTAGAGCTTGCATCTATACAAATGATGAATTTACAGACATTTCAAATTCTCGTAAATTTCGCGGCCCATAGCAGGCGCGCATGGGGAGTGTGACGTCACTACACAACGCGCCGCTCGCTGCCAATTTGCGCCTGCCGAGTGCCGAGTATCCGTATGCCGTACTAGGTATCGTGCTTGCGTTATTATTGCAGTGTTTTAAATATTGTTTCGTCCATACTCTCCGTACATTAAGTAATATTAAGTTTAATTAGTGTATATTAGTTGTGTAGTATTAGTGTATATAATATTGTAATTTATGTACAGTACAATGGATGACGGATTTGAAAGACGGCAATCGGAAAACCTATAACTATGTAACCTATAAATAGATGGACTTTTATAGTTACCTACTATTTTTCAAAGAATAGTGATTTCGTTTATGATCTTTTCGTAATGATCTTCACAACAATAAACTGTACTTTTAGCTTCAAATTAATCAAACCACTTCATAGCCTTTATCCATTTATTTCGCATTTGAACATCCTTTGCATCGTGAAAATACAACTTTTCAGGTATCTTGGTTTTATTTGTACATTTTGGAGCAACACATGATTTTCTAGCATGTAGATTAGACATTTTTAAACTTTAATAGTAAAAGGTATGCGCGACACGGCGTTATTGGAGCGCGCGAGTGGACTGAGCGAGTGTTGCGATGTGCTGTGACGTCATCGCGTCGAGCGCAGGCCTGGTGAAATCGCGAATCGCACACTTAATTTGAAATTAAATATCTCGGAAACAACACGACGCGCTACGTCTCGATACGTCTCGTAATGATTTTTCACTCATTTTTTATTTTTAACCGAGATTACGGGGGAGCTAAAAAAAATCAGTGAACATTCTTCATTATAGAAAATTAACAATGCTGCTGGTTTTTATTTATAGGAAATAATTATTTAGCTCTTAGTTAACTTTTTACACACCTAGCCATGTAGACTAGATAAACAGTAGTAGTAGTAGTAAATTAGTAAATTAGTAAATTATTAGTAAATGATTTTAAATTTATAGTAGTGCGATGTGGTAAAACAATTTTTTACCAAGATAGAAAAAAGAAAAAAAGTAAACTAAGTATGGCATTCTACTGTATTTCATGTACCTATTATACCATGTTTATCTCGAAACGAAATATATCATCGGTATAATCTAAGAGGATACTAAGATTTAATTTTTCGTATTATTTAATGTTAAAGAAAGCGGCATCTTCTTAGAAATTGTGCTTGCTACAGTGGCGCCACCC
The DNA here is from genome assembly GCA_963565745.1 of Phengaris arion. NCBI lineage: Eukaryota > Metazoa > Arthropoda > Insecta > Lepidoptera > Lycaenidae > Phengaris > Phengaris arion. Next base: position 13,186,409 of record OY751438.1, read on the forward strand.
TTGCTTGACGCTTTTTGACGGACACTTTTTATGTATAGAGATGGTGCTTCTTTTCTATTGTGTCCACACTCTATGTACAATACCGACAAAGTTCCTGATCGCCCAGTTTCTAAACATTTTTCTTTGCACTAGGACGCCACAAACTATAAAAACACGAAGGAAGTGACCGCAACGACTGCAGACGTGGTTTAAATATGTATTTAAACCTAATTTTGTGTGCGTGCGCACGATTCAACGGCGCTGTTTTGCGATTTTCGATTTGTACGCACGAATCACTCACTTCTTAACGCGAATAGACTACAAATATTTTTACTGTTTGTCAAAATCTATAATTATAGGTATTCATTCAAAATCAAAATCTACAAATATTTGTTTATGTATTAAGTACCTACCTACTTTAGAAGACGTTCCGCAAAAATCCGCATAATAAGTTTATTAAGCACTTGTAACTCAAACTAAGAATTATTCTTGATTTTTCAATAACATTTATAGTTCATCAGATTGAAAGTTTGCCTTTTCAAACTTTCAATAACTTCTTAACAAGACTGAGATATTTACGAAGAGACATTATAACTTTAGGAGATAATATTGTGTGCAAAGCAAACTGTTCCAGTAGTGAAGTTACGAGTTCTTAGAGTTAAAGCTGAATTTCTACTAAGGGCCTGTTTCACAGTCTTCTAATATATGTCAGATAGCTTATTCGGAAGTTTTATCGCTGCTTTATATCGAGCGACAGAGACGAAACATGCAAATAAGCTATCTGACACGTATCAGTAGATTGTGAAACAGGCCCTTACTGTAATAATTAATTGACCCTAATGCGATCCGAATAAAAATATTCGGATCGCATTAGGGTCAATTAACACCGAAACGAAACGATACGTGACACAATGCTGAATTTTTAAGATACCTATTCATAATTGAACTTTATTCATTACACAAGAAGATACACGTTTGCAAGAGTTCGAATGTCAATTTGCACCGCGCTGCACAGCGCATGTGCAGTGTATGACTGATGTCATAATATGAAACGCGTTTTTTTTTGTGTACCTAGTCAATTAGGTTAAATTTTAACAAAAAAGTTAACAGCATCAGTGGTCTAGTGGTTAGAGCTTGGCTCTCGGCTCGGAGGTCGTGGGTTTGATTCCCGCATTGGAACAACAATTGGAACAACAAAAAAATGGTGTTTCCAAGTTTTGTTAGGACAATGCAGGCTGATCCCCGATTGTGTCGACAAGAAAGATGATTCATGCGTCGAATGAGCATGTAAAAAGTCGGACCTGCGCCTGATCTCTCGCCAGTCGTGTCGGTTATCCGTCACACTGGGTTATGAGAGTAAAGGAAGAGAGAGTGCTCTTGTGTCCTGCGCACACACTTGGGCACTATGGCCCGGTTTCAATGAAAACCGGTCACCGTCACTGAAATCGGTCTGGGGGAGTTTTCAGCCGACTTCCAAAAAAAGGAGGTGGTTATATAAAAGGCAAGATTTGATACATAATTTTTAACAAAGCTGAACATTTTCGAGTAATCGGCTTCCAAAGTGGTTAATAAGTTGGTCCCCCCTCGCATTTTTAAACTAAAGGAGATAGAAACTTCTAAGTTTTCATGCTGATAGATTATGCTAAAAACTCGTACGTGAAGTGGGGATGAAAAATATTTTTTCATTCTACCACATCGTGTGGGGTATCCTTGAATAGGTCTTTTAAAATAAAGGCAAGGTTTTATGCTTGACTTTTTTACAAAGTCAACCATTTTCGAATAATAGACCTCCAAAGCGGTTTGTAAGTTGGCCCTCCCCCTGGCATTTCTAAACTATGAGACATAGAAACTTGCAATTTTCTATGCTGATAGATCATGCTAAATACTCGTTAGAAAATTATTTTGAATGAAATCGGACAGTAACTTTTGAAATAATTTGAAAAAGAAATGCGCGTTGATAGCTACGTAACCATCCTTAGACAAGTCGTAACATGCTCTTGGTTATTTTCTTTTTATAAAAATCATTTTTTCGTTTTGCACATTTTGCGCCGAAGGGCGTTTGGCACGCTCCACGGTCGGTGTTCGATTTAATTCGACATGACGTAAGTTTTAGTACACGTCCACGCTCTATGGATTTTATATAGCACCATGGAAAATAAATAACAAGTCAATATTCGTATAGAATTATACTGTTCCATTATTATATATTGTTGAAATGTTTATGTTATGATATATCTTTCGAATATCGGATGACCCAACAAAGCATTTAAGAAATACATTGGAATATAATATATTATTCACTTTTGTTATTTCAAGTGTCTAACCCTTGTCAGGCATTATCATACCAAACAGACGATTTCAAACCTGGATCACAATATTATAATCATTGTATGTATGAAAAAAAAAAACTGAAATTGTGTTTGAGCCTTACTAAACAGGAATGCGAAGAAGATACTTATAAAATACGCAAGAAATCCAAAAAAATGTTAATGCCGGTACACACTTAACGTTTTATCTTAACGATATAACGGTGTAAGCCGAACTGTGCAGTTTTATCGATCGTGTGTATGGCAAATTGATACCTTAATTTGCCATACACGATTAAAAGCTTAATTTTAAATAACTCAATAACATAATATCTTTCTTCAAATCAAGTACTATCCCAACACCGTGTAATGAAATATAATTCTTGGAAATTCTTGTAATACAAATTGTAGCTAGATAATAATTAAAACAAACAAACTTGATTTACGAGGCAGTGTCGCATATTTTAGCAGTTAGATTAAAATTACCCTTTTTTACCCCTTTACATGACTACTTTATTCCATTAAAAATTCATAAGCTTTAAGGATTAGCTGGTTTTATTCGTTTCCATGAATTCTCTCAGACTCGAAAAATATCAAGATTTAGGTAGGTATAAACTGCTACATTAAATATCATAGAATATTGTAAATTTGCGTTAAAAGACATTGGGAATTTAACTATAGAACAATAGGCTTGTTTCCACTAAGAATAAATCGGATGGCTTAGAGTTTCTAATGATTAACCATGATAATTAGTAAACAAAAAAACAACTTTTCTATTAAAATAAAAAAAGATTATTAATATTTTTGGAAAATAAAATCGACATAATGAGGCATTTTATCACGTGACATTAAACACCAATCAGAGAAGCGTGACGTCACACCTCGCGAAACACTTGTAGCTGTGATTTTCGTAAGTGAACAGGATAATTCGAGTTTTCAGCAGTTATTGTTAAATTAATTCAATTAATTTTTAGTTTAATCTTGAAAGACAGTTATAATTTGCCATGGAATCAGGATTTAACAAAGTAAACAGCGGTAATTTGCCCAAAATTGACGCCTTTATGCTTGGCAAATTTTTTGCAATGAACACCGACTTTTGTTCATCGGAATTCCGCAATGTTAAAACTTCTATGTAAGTATTATGTGAAGAACAAACAAAGTCTTATTTAATTAGCAGTTACCAATCAGGGAGTCACATTTACCTACTGTGGAATGTAAATACTTAACTGATTTTGTTTATTACAAAGTTTTAATAACTTTCACTTAGGTAATTAATTTTTAATTTCAGGTCATCTCGAGCTTCATACGGAGATGATGCTGTAAGCTATGTGCATAGGGTTGCCAGGCGTCCGGATAAAGCCGGACATAGTTAGGCTTTTCGATTGCGTGTCCGGCCAAAATAAACGGTGTCCGGCTTCGGATTCGGACACCATTTATTTTGGCTGGTTTTGTTTTTTTTTTAGGAATTTTTGAATTTAAAATGTTGATAATTAATGTTTATCTAGAATTATTTTTTAATTGCTGACTTTAAAACAATACTTGATCTGATTTATCATAAAGTACTTAGACTGACTTAACATTCGATCTTATCTATATTTCATTAGAATTTAAGGTCTATGGTAAAAATAAAAAAACTTGTTTGAATAAATTACTTTTTTGCCATACTTATTAAGATTGAGATATAATTCTAAATAATGTAGGATGTCCGGCCTTTTTACCCAAATGTCCGGCCAAACTGATTGGTCCGTCCAGGTATTAGGATACGCGACCTGGCAACCCTATATGTGCAGCTTAAGCGTGATGGCAAATTATGTATTGTAAAGTGCAAAATATCTCCTGAGCACAAAGTTCATGCAAAGCTGTATAGATGCACACTAGTTGTTAACGAGGAAGATGAGAGTATTCTCTCTGTACAATGTGAAGACTGCGTAGCTTCACAGGGTGGTTGTAAGCACACAATAGCCTTCTTAATGTGGGTTCATAGACGAAGTGAGGAACTACGTACGAGTACTTTTACATTGGGGCATTATACAATATTTATTGTATAGTGCCCCATATTTATTATTTCCATATTTATTTTTTCGCGGTCGATTTCAAGTTAATTTCTAAAAACTCCAAAATACTAATGTAAAATACCTATTTTTCTTAAAATAATATATTTTTGGGGTAAAATAGATGCTAAGCTATAGTTTTAAACAAATTTCCAAATTTTGTCAACTAGCCTATTGCCCGCGGCGCGTAAGGTAAAATTAGGTTAGAAGCAAGCGTAATTGAATCTGGATTACGCTTACATCTATCTATACATAATATAATATAATAAATTCGTAACTGATCGCTGTCTGTACATGGAAGATATATAAGAAAAACTATTACTATATATATTATTACTAGCGGACCCGACAGACGTTGTCCTGCCGGGCTGATTTATTAATCTAAACCAGGGGTCTCCAAACTTCGGCCCGAGGGCTACATCCGGCCCGCGGACAGATTTTGTCCGGCCCGCGGAGAGCTAGCATACTTGAAAACTCCTTTTAGAGAACATATTTTTTATAGCAAATTAAATTTAGTTTACTGAAGTATTCTAATTTTATGTTGAATAATTATTAATATGACATCTACATTGATATGGTCATGGGCTAACTACTCATAACATTGTTGTAGGTTTATTGTTATTGTTTTTGTGATAAGTTGGATAAAGAAATACAGAATTGTAATGAGTAAAGACATGTATAATATGCAGAAAATTTAACTTCAGTATAATATAATAACTAACAAATTATTGAAATGAATCCAACTAACATTTTATACATTTTAAATAAAAACATAACTTATAACAAGCATAATGACATATGAAATACTAATGAGATTTATGTAATTGAGATTTTCCACTGACAAAAGTTTGTAGTTGTGGACTAATTTTACTTGTACCAATTATTAAAAGAGATTTAAGATGCTCATCAGTTAATTTAGATCTGTAAACATTTTTTATGTACTTCATTTTGGAGAAGGTATTCTCACACAAATAAGTAGTACCAAAAACACGAGCAAATTTATGCAAATTATCAAATTGTCTCATTGGAAGACTCTTATAAAATTCCAACAAAGATGAGTTTTGATATTTGTTCTTAATTATATCACTGCACTGTAGATCAATCATTTCCATTTGAAGTTCCGGGGCTAGGGTTTCAATGTCATTATCAAAAGGATTCTGAAAAATCTTAATTTGATTTGCAATGGCATCAAAGTCCGAGAAACGAGTATCAAAATTTATTTTCAAAGCACTAAAAGTTTCGATTGCAAAATCAATAGGAAACTCAGTCTCAGTGGTGTGGCTGAATATTTCACATGTTTTAAAATGTGAAAAACATTTACTTCGTAGTTGTGATTGAAACAGTATCAATTTCTTCCGGAATGATTTGATATTAGTGTATAAACAGAAAGATGCTGGTTTTCTTCTTGCAATCTCAAATTCAGTTCGTTCATATGTTTTGTCAAAACAACATAAAATGCTAACTTCCACAGCCATGCGTTGTTTTGTAATTCAGTAAGAGGGCGATGCTTTTCATTCAAAAAAATTTCGATCACTGCTCGAAGTTCAAAAAAGCGCTGAAGGACTTCCCCACAACTAAGCCAACGTACGGCAGTATGATAAGGTAAGTCATTTTCTCCAATCTCTTCAATAAATTGTCGGAATTGTCGATGATTCAGCCCAAAAGATCTGATAAAATTAACAGTTGATATGACTGGTTTCAGAACTTCAGACATATCTAAACATTTTTCGCACAAAGACTGTTGATGAATGATACAATGTAAGACTAATGGTTTTGAACCACTCTCATTTTCTACAGCCTTTGACACAAGAGCGACCACTACTTTATCTTTCCCACTCATGTTTTTGCCTCCATCAGTTGTAATACATTTCAAGTTTTTCCATCGAAGGTTCTTTTGATTAGTGGCCATTTCAACTCCTTTAAAAATATCTTGTACTACCAGTAGTTGTGCCATGAATACTATACATATCAAGAAGTTCTTCATGTACTTCATAGCTTTTATGGTCCATTTTTGTCGAACAGTTGAGAGGATATATTTTCAGCGATGTTTTCTACCCTTCGAGCCACAGTGTTTGCTGACATACTGACAGTTTTTAATAAATTTACCTTTTCAGGGCACATTTCTTCAGCTACTACAATTATGCATTCTTTGATTATTTCTCCATCGGTGAATGGTTTTCCACGTTTTGCAATTTCAAGAGCCACACAAAAGCTGGCACGAGTTGCAGCCTCTTATTCAGTTTTGAGTTTTGTAAATGAAGATTGCTGCAATTTCAATCCGCGCTTCATAGCTTCGAATTTTTCTGTCCGCAAACTTCCTGTATATTTTGAGTAATTTTGAAAATGTTTTGTTTCATAATGACGTTTAATGTTATATTCCTTGAGAACGGCTATGCTTTCATTGCAAATCAAACATAGTGCCTTGTTACTGGACTCCATTACGAAATACTGAATGTTCCACTGATCTTTGAATTTTCTGCATTCACTATCAATTTTTCGCTTCTTTTCCATACTACTAAATCACACACAAAAGCAACAATTCAAATCAAAATACTGTTACAAAGATGTCTTAAACTTAAACACGCACAAACACGTTTTAAGGAGGTACGCACTATTTTATTTCACAATAGTGTCATAGGAACATGACTTGTGGTTGCGCCACTAGCCTTCTTATATATTCCAATTATTGCCATCTCCGTGGTCTAGTGGTTAGAGCTTGGCTCTCGACTCGGAGGTCGTGGGTTCGATTCCCGCATTGGAACTAAAAAAAAAAAAATGTTGTTTCCAAGTTTGGTTAGGACAATTCAGGCTGATCACCTGATTGTCTGACAAGAAAGATGATCCATGCGTCGGATGGGCATGTAAAAAGTCGGACCTGCGCCTAATCTCTCGCCAGTCGTGTCGGTTATCCGTCCCACTGGGTTATGAGAGTAAAAGGAGGAGAGAGTGCTCTTGTGTACTGCGCACACACTTGGGCACTATAACATAACTCCTGCGTAGCTGGCCTGGTTTCAATGAAACAGGCCACCGTCACCGAAATCGGTGGGGGAGCTATTATTACTGCCATCTAGAAGTGAGTGGAAGACACCGGAACTTTCTCGAACCAACGAGATTATTCTGTACGTGCTATTAGCACCATCTGTGAGCGATAGGAAGGTACTACCTATATCCGCTTGTGTCCACCAGATGTCGTGTCACGTTACTCCTCATGGCTTGTACTCTACGACTAATCTAGAAATTACAGATAATGACAGGAAAATTAATAATATGCAGTGTTGCCGTTTTGCGGACTTTAGTCCGACTTGCAGCCTTTTTTAAACGTTGCGTACTTTTTCGGTTTTTTTTTCATCAGTGGACTATTTCACTTTTTACCACCGGCAACAATGATAATATGGTTTTGGCCCTCGGAACTTACTGGAGTAATCAGTATGGCCCTAAGGCTGGAAAGTTTGGAGACCCCTGGGGCCGTATTATGATCTTTTAAAAAACCAGCTTGTTTCCAGGCAATTCAATATACGGCCTTAAAGTGCCCTGTTCTTTTTTCGTATTACAACGATATTTCATGCTGACTGGATTCACCTGGTTTGATTGTCTATGACTGGTTTAATGGAGCATGAAGGTGACTGTTCCTGCGTCTCATCGGGCCGGGCTGGCTAACTGGTTTCTTCCCCGCGCGCCCCCTCTTACGCGCGACCCCCCGCGGCTTCTGCTGGTGACAATCTCCATGGCTCTGGTTGCAAGCATGATTTTGTGCTCCTACCCAAGATTGATTTGCCTCATTTCAACGGCGACTATCAGCACTGGCTTGAGTTCCGAGATACGTATATTTCCCTTATTCATAATAATAGTAGTATACAAGACATTAATAAATTTCACTATCTGCGTGCTACCCTTAAAGGCAGCGCAGCAGTTGTTATTAAAAGCATAGATTTCAAAGCCGATAATTATGCTATCGCTTGGTAATTATTAACAGATAGGTATAATAATGAAAGGTTACTTATAAGCAATCATATTCAAGCTTTATTTAATTTTGAACCAATACTTAAAGAATCGAGTGCATCATTACGTAACATGATAGATGTAACTAATAAGAATTTAAGAGCTCTTGACACCCTAGGACAGCCTACTTCACATTGGGATACATTGATAATTTTTACGATGTCCAAAAAATTGGATGTTGTGACCAATCGTGAGTGGGAAGAATTCAAAAATAATTTAGATCAATATCCTAATTTAAAAGAATTTCTTAAATTTCTAAAATCTAATCGAGCAGATTTAATTGAATCATTAAATTATAATAATAATACACACCCAAAACTAGCACATAATATAAATACAAAGCACATACAAGAAATTAATAAAAATAAAAACTATCTTACAACTACAATGCTAAAAAATAATTCTTACCTTACTAATAACAAAATTTCTTGTGCTATGTGTTCACAAAATCATTATTTATTTAGTTGTCAATCTTTCAGAAATTTAGATGTTGATTCACGTATTAAAAAAGCATCAGAGAGCAATGTGTGTATGAACTGCTTACGACCAGGTCATACAGACAAGCGATGTAAACTTTCACATTGTAAATATTGCACACTTAAACATAATACCCTCTTACATAGGGATTCAGATAATCAGTCAGTTAACAATATTGTATTGTCAACTAATACAGAAATATCTAAAGCATACAATAATCAGAACATTGTATTGCTATCCACAGCTATGGTGAACACAGCAGACGTCAATGGAAAGCTGCATCCTGTAAGGCTCCTGTTGGATAACGGCAGCACGTCCAACTTTATCACCCGAGACCTTTGTGAGAAGCTGGGCTTGTCAAAGGAAGGTACTACCTCCATAGTCTCAGGTATCAATGGTCAGATTTCTAATACCTCTGAAAGCTGTACTCTTACGGTTCTGTCTTGTTTTAGTAGTTATAAGGCGAATATAACTTGTTTTATTTTACCATTCATAACACAATCAGTGCCTGGGTCTTACGTGGATAAAAAACTTATAAATATCCCGCCAGGTCTTCAGTTAGCAGATCCTAAATTTTATGTGCCGTCAGCTGTTGATATCCTCGTAGGCGCTGAAATATTTTGGGACGTCTTATTATCCCATACAGTTAATTTAGGTAAAAATCAACCTAGATTGCAGTCTTCCAAACTAGGTTGGCTTATATCAGGGTGCGTGTCTCTACCTCATGGACGTACACATCCTTCTCTATGTCATTTTTCCCAGGACGTATGTAATCAGCTAACTCGGTTCTGGGAGCTTGATTCTGTTAAGTGTAGTAGCTCTTTTTCATCTGAAGAAGAGGCCTGAGAAAATATATTTCGAAAAACAATTTGACGTAATGACAATGGCCAATTCGTGGTCACTATACCGTTGAAGGACTCTCCCGAGTGCTTAGGAGACACATACGCAATGGCTAAATGTCGATTTCTCTCCCTAGAGCGTAAATTTGAACGCAACCTTATATTTAAAAATAGATATTTAGAATTCATGCAAGAGTATTTACAATTAAATCATATGACAGAAAAACCAAAATCAGAAATAAATAAGTTTCAATACTATTTACCTCATCATGGTGTTGAGCGAGAGTCGAGTACTACCACTAAGCTTCGCGTTGTCTTTGACGCGTCAGCCGCCAGCACCTCGGGTAGGTCCTTCAATGATATACACATGATAGGTCCTACAGTTCAAGAGGATTTACTATCTATTCTTTTAAGATACAGACAGCATAAATACTAAGGCGGGTCAATAAGTCCGTGACTTTTTGAATTTCTAACCTCCTTACTGAAAAAGCAATACTACTTCTGTCAACAGGCATCTGTCAGTTGACTCCTATCAAAATTTGAACTTGCTGCGTCAGTTAGTTTGTGTTTTACAGCTATCTTTATCAGACTATCCAGTAAATTAAGGAAACAATGGAAAAAAGTGAATTTCGTGTGCTTATTAAGCATTATTTTTTGCGAAAAAAAACCATTACCGAGACCAAGGCTAAGCTTGATAAATACTATGGGGACTCTGCACCATCGATTTCAATGGTAAAAAAGTGGTTTACTGAATTTCGTTGTGGCCTTACAAGCACTGAAGATGCCGAACGTCCTGGACGCCCAGTTGAGGTCTCTACACCCGAAACAATCGAAAAAATTCACGATATGGTGCTGGCCGACCGAAGATTGAAAGTGCAAGAGATTGTGGAAGCCATAGGCATCTCGCATGGCTCAGTGGTTTCAATTTTGAATGATCACTTGGGCATGAGAAAGCTTTCCGCAAGATGGGTGCCGCGTTTGCTTACAGTCGACCACAAACGCAATCGTGTAACAACTTCACAGGAAGGTTTGGCGTTGTTTAATCACAATATGGAGGAGTTTTTTAACCGTGGACGAAACATGGATCCATCACAATACACCAGAGACCAAACAACAGTCAAAACAGTGTGTTTCTAAGGGTGAATCGGCGCCAAAGAAGGCCAAGGTGGGTTTGTCAGCCAATAAAGTTATGGCGACTGTTTTTTGGGATGCACGTGGGATAATCTACATTGACTATCTTCAAAAGGGAAGAACAATTAATGGGGAATATTATGCCAACTTATTGGACCGCTTCAATGAGGATTTGAAAAAAAACCGACCTCATTTGGCCAAGAAAAAAGTTCTTTTTCACTAAGACAATGCAAGGGTGCACATATGTGCAGTTGCCATGGCAAAAATCCATGAATTGGGCTATGAATTGCTCCCACATCCACCCTATTCTCAAGATTTGGCTCCGAGTGACTACTTCTTGTTCCCAAACCTGAAAAAAAGGCTCGGTGGAAAAAGATTTGACTCCAATGATGAAGTCATCTCGCAAACAAAGGCCTATTTTGAGGACCTCGACAAATCATATTTTTTGGAAGGGATAAAAAAATTGGAGAAGCGTTGGACAAAGTGTATAGAGCTCAAGGGGGACTACGTTGAAAAATAAAATGATTTATTTATCAAAAAATCTGTGTTTTATTCCAAAAGTCACGGACTTATTGACCCGCCCTCGTATGTTGTTACTTCTGACATAAAGAAGATATATAGAGCCATTTTAATAGAGCCATCTCAGCGTTCTCTACAACAAATCGTCTTTAGATTTGATCCCTCAGAACCTTTAAAAACATATTATCTTAATACAGTGACGTACGGCACTGCTTCGGCACCGTATCTTGCTACTAAATGCTTAGTTTCCTTAGCAGAGCAGGCTTTAGACCCAAAGGTTAGTTACTCTATAAAGAGCAACTTTTATGTTGATGACTATTTGAGTGGCGGTGACTCTACCGATTCAGTCATAGAGGAATGTAGAGGCGTAATTGAAACTCTATCTTCTGCAAAATTTCATTTACGCAAGTGGCAGTCAAATAGTTCAAAAATATTAGAATCCATTACTAACTTTCTTTCAGAAAATACAGACAAAAAATTAAATTTAAATTAAAATTAAATTTAAATGTCGCTTCTCCTAGTAAGACACTTGGTTTATATTGGGACTGTAATTTAGATAATTTATTTTTCACAGTAGACTTAAATGTTAACCTCAAAGTTACAAAACGTAATATTTTATCTTTAATCAGCCAGGTGTTTGATCCGCTTGGCCTCGTCGGGCCATGCATAGTTCAGGGAAAATTTATTCTTCAACAGTTATGGATACATAAGTGTGGCTGGGATGAAGAGGTACCATCAGATTTTAAATCACAATTTCTTGAATTTATAGAGTCCCTTCCAGCTCTCAACTCTATTTGCATTCCTCGGTGGGTGTCTTGTAGCAATCCTTCCTTATTAGAGCTTCACACTTTCACAGACGCCTCAGAACGCGCTTATGGCGCGTGTGTTTACGTAAGGACGGTAGCAGTTGATGGTACAGTTTGCGTTCGCCTTTTAACTTCAAAGAACAAGGTTGCTCCAATAAAACCTATAACTATACCACGTATGGAGTTGTGTGGTGCGTTATTGGGTACACGACTCTTTCAAAAGGTACGCAGATCTCTTACTCTTAATTTCCATCATTGCTACTTTTGGTGTGACTCTACGATCGTGCTAGGTTGGCTCTCTAAACCACCTAGTAAGCTCGACCAATTTGTACGCAATAGAGTAAGTGAGATTCAAGAAATCACGACCGGCCAGACGTGGAGCTATGTACCTTCCAAGTGCAACCCTGCTGATCTTGCATCTCGGGGGGTGAGGGCTGATTACATCAGCTCATCCACTCTTTGGTGGTTAGGTCCTGATTTTATCAATCAGATTAAAATACAATTTCTCATTTTTCCTAATTTACAAAGTAATTTATTATTAGAAACAGCTTTATATACAGACAATCAGACAAACTTAAATAATATTATACAACTTCACCTAATTTCTAATTTAATACATAAAATGTCTTCTTATACTAAATTAATCAGAGTAGTAGCCTATATACAGAGATTTATTTTTAATTGCAGAAATAAAGTTAAAACATCATTATATTTAACTTTTACAGAACTACAATCATCGCAGAATTTAATAATACAGACTGCTCAACACGAAATGTTTCCTGAAGAGTATAAAATTCTTAAATCAGGACAAACTTTACATAAAAAGAATCGTTTGATAAGTCTTTCTCCTTACATAGATTCACAGAACTTAATTCGTGTAGGCGGTCGTTTAGCAAACTCTTACTACGATTACAATGTCAAACACCCTATTTTATTGTGTAGTAAACACCACTTGACAAAAATTATCTTTGAAAAAGAGCACAAAGCACTCTTTCATGCAGGGCCTCAATTACTGTTGGCACATATACGTCTTACTTACTGGCCTCTAGCTGGAAAAAATCTTGCTAAGCACGTGGTGCGTTCCTGTGTTCGCTGTACTCGCTTTAGGGCTCAGCCTATTCAGATTTCTATGGGTAACCTACCTACTGATAGGACGCACCTTGAGTTTCCTTTTTTGAATACAGGCATGGATTACGCCGGGCCAGTGCTTATAGCCGACCGTAAAGGTAGAGGTTGTAGGCTTACTAAATCTTATATTTGTGTTTTTGTCTGCTTTGCAGTCAGAGCCGTGCACCTAGAGTTGGTGTCCGATTTAACCAAGGAGGCATTTCTTGCGGCCTTCAGCCGATTCATAAGTAGAAGGGGCAAACCTCAACGCGTGTACTCCGACAACGGCACAACCTTTGTGGGAGCTTTCAACGAGCTTTCACGCTTCTTACAAGATTCATCTAAGCATATAGAGTCTGATCTTGCGAACCAAGGTATTGAATTTAAATTCATTCCTGCCTACTCTCCACACTTTGGTGGGATATGGGAAGCAGCAGTAAAGTCAACCAAACATCTTTTGCGTAGAGTCTTGAGTCTTATACTCACTTGACGTATGAAGAGTTATCGACATGTTTGATCCAGATAGAGGCTATTTTAAATTCCAGACCCTTAACACCTTTGCCCACTGATCCTTCAGATCTTTCTTTTCTTTCCCCTTCTCATTTCCTCCTCGGACGAGCTCAGAGTTCGATTCCACGACCTCAGATCACCGATGTCAACATACAGCGCCTCCAACGATTCGACCGCATCGAAAAATTGAGACAACATTTTTGGCAGCGCTACTCTAACTAATATGTGTCTCTTCTACAGCAACGAACCAAGTGGCGGACCGGGAGTCAAGACCTCAAGGTTGGAGCCATGGTCCTTGTACGGGACACCAATCTACCGCCTCTACTGTGGCTACTTGGTAGAGTAGTCGCTGTCAAGCCTGGGACAGACGGGCGCAATCGAGTCGCCGACATACGCACGAAGAAGGGCACCATAACTCGTGCCTACAACAGCATAGTACCGCTTCCTCTTCAGTGACCTGTTCCCGGGGAATATGTTCCTGCGTCTCATCGGGCCGGGCTGGCTAACTGGTTTCTTCCTCGCGCGCCCCCTCTTACGCGCGACCCCCCGCGCGCGACCTCCCGCGCACGCCCGCGGCTTAGCGGACGACAGCGTCGCGAGCCCGTGCACTCCTCACGGGGAATTCGCCCGACCACCTCCGTACGCGACGCACGCACCGCGGCTATCATACCAGTACCTATATTATACAAGTACACATCGAAGCAGTATTTTTATTTGGTGGAGACCACCAGCACTACCCCTGGAGCTCTGCCCCAACAGTGACATTCGGATACCTACGTCAAATTTGACGAATTACAGTATGTTTTTTTCTTGCCATGCACTTATGAAGTGAATAGCCAATAACAAACAGAAAACTTGTACTAAATATTTTTAACTATACATAGAATATGTACAATTATTGTTAAAGTTAAAGCAAATTTTATGGACTGCAAAAAATAAATGGTTTAAGTAAAATAGCCGTGGTTTTTGTATACACCTATTTCAAGAAAAAAATGTGCTCATTTTCTACCAAAAACCTTATTTCTAAAAAATTTATCGCTAAAATAAGCGGCATACTCACGGTCCACGGCCACGGTGCTGGATCGGACCGTGCGTGAGTATGCTGTTTAAGGCGCAATTAGGGTTACGAAGATTTAGGAAAACGGAATTCACAGCTCAATAACCTCGGAGTTTCTAAATAGTGAATAGTGAGTGATCGTCGGCATAGAGGTCCTGTCAGAAGTGAAATCAGTGTTGCCAATTTAACTACTTTACAGCTCGATTTGGTCATTCGGCCAGCGATTAATGAAACTGAAAAAAGGCGGCAAATTTAAATAATCTGAGTTTGGCAACACTGATCTGACCGGACTGTTAGATGATTAGAAAAGTGTAATGTTTTTAATTTGTAATCTCAATAATATAAGATTTAAATAATTAGGAATGGCGTAAGTATTATTTGGGTTTTATTTATCTATATAAGTATTATTTATGTTTTATTTATCAAATATGTATAAAGTATATTTAAGCATAGTACATATTAGTTTAGACTGAAACAAAGGCTATTCATGTTTAGTTCACAGGAGGTGTTTTCGCGTCGTCGCCGGGTTTCATTCAACCAGCTAGAATCTTTGTGGGAGTTTTTGAATTCTCACAGGGATATAGCTGTTGGATTCAACAAATCGGCGCAGGCGCGAGAATACTCCAAACGCATGTGGACTGTCGTCTCAAAATTTGTTTTTAAATTTAAATGTTTAACATGTACTTAGGTACAACAATCATATTATTGAAGTAAAAGTTACATTTTATTTGACGGGTTAATAGAGAAATAGTAAATATATATTGCAGTAGGTACATTGGCTAAATAAGTTTTTTGCCACAGATATTCTCCCATGCGGGCGAAGCTGCGGGCAACAGCTAGTCTAATTTTGCAGTAACTAATAATGTAGATACAGAGGATGACGTAAATACTGTGATATTTAAACTAATTCCAACGAATATTAATTTAAAATATGACTAGCAATTTTTTGATCACCTATGTCCACTTCTCCATGGATCTGAAATAAAAAATTAAGTACGGAAAACGAAATGTGAATAAAAATACCGTTAATTAAAAAAACAAAAAAATCTGACTGCGCCAAATAATAGGTCTTATTACGTATGAAATTCTACGTACTGTATTGTACGTATGTTCTACAGTACTGGCCATTTCAAATCAAAATAATTTTTAATTGGCTAAGAATTCTAATTTCAAATTAATTTTATTTTAAAAACATGGAATTCTTTTTCCAAAAGTAGTAATTTGTTTATTGATTAGTGTTACATTTTCATTGCATTTAAATCTTTTTCGTCATCATGGATACGTTAAAAATTAGAGTAATTATGGAATATGAGTACCGTCGTGGCAGCAACGCGGCACAAGCGGCACGCAATCAACGACGTTTACGGAGCTAACACTACAAACCAACGCACCACCTGTTATTGGTTCGCTCGCTTCCATTCTGGAAATTTCGACCTGAAAAATGAACCTCGCGGTCGACAATGACGAATTAAAGGCGATTGTGGAAGCTGATGATACACAATCTACGGCTGAATTAGCAGCAGCTTTAGAATTTAGCGTCAAAACATTATATTGGTCATTTTGTGTCAAATTGGCAAGGTAAATAAGCTTGACAAATGGGTGCCCCACGAACTCAATGATCGCCAGCGCGAAGTACGTGTCGAGACGTGCCTTGCACTGCTCAACAGACACACAAATGAAGGAATTTTAAACCGCATTGTTACCTGCGATGAAAAATGGATTCTGTTTGATAACCGCAAGCGCTCAGCAAGTTGGTTGGATCCTGGTTCAGCATCTAAACAATGCCCTAAACGAAAACTTACCCCTATAAAAGTGATGGACACTGTTTGGTGGTCTAGCGCCGGTGTGATTCATCACAGCTTTTTACCAAATGGGGTGAGCATTACTGCATATGTGTACTGTAAAGAACTGAACACAATGATGGAGAAGCTGGCACATCTCCAACCAGCATTGGTCAATCGCTCATCTCCGCTGCTCCTGCACGACAACGCGCGACCTCATACTGCACAGCAGACGGTCTCCAAGTTGCAAGAACTGGGGTTGGAAGCTCTCCGTCATCTGCCCTACTCACTAGACCTTGCGCCTACATACTACTTTTTCCAGAATTTGGATAACTTCTTGGCAGGAAAAAAATTCAATACCCGAGAGGCAGTTCAAAATGCCTTTGAAGAATTTGTTGCCTCCCATCCAGCTGATTTCTTTAAGAAGGGCATCAATAAACTGCCACTGCGTTGGCAAAGATGCATTGATTGCATGGGTGATTACTTCGATTAATACAAATAAAAAATACATGAAACAAATTAGTTTACATTTTTTCATACAAAACGGCAATTTCATAGGTAAAGACCTAATAGTTTTGATGTGCAGGGTGTCACTCTCACAGTAAATAGGAATCTAAAAACGCCTCTCAAGCTAAACTTCATCGAGCCGTTCAGGTCGCAGAGCATGCTAAACAATTATACATACATATATATCTACCTACTCTCGAAAAACATAACCCTCTTTCTGACCCAGTCGGGTAAATAGTGTCTTAGTTTGTGGTCGCGGTTCTTTTAGAAAGCGAGTCAAAAACGCCCAATGTCTTTAATGATTTTACACATTATTAATGTGTTAAACACGGAAAATTGATAGCTTATGGTGGTGATGTAAAAGCATTGTGTGTGCATGCATATTAAAAATAATACAAATATATTATTTATTTTTATGCATAGGCACCACAGGCGAGGCGCGCATACAAGCCGGCTTCCCTTATGAATATTACTTTAAATCTATTATTTAATATATATTAATTCTTAAAATACGGAATTCGTCACATAGTATTAGTGCAATTTTTTGGGTGCATTGGGCGCAAAATATTGTTTTGGTTTAGTACCGTATTTAAAAATAATATATAATACACTTAAGGGAAGCCGGCTTGTATGCACGCCTCGACGATTATATGCTCCTAATTAAGATTCAGGATATCTATCTATTCATAACTTTTATGAATTAAAGTAAAAAAAAAAATACTTAGATTAACAATTCATCCAAATTGCGTAGTATCTAAAGATGAAAGTTTATACAAAAAAAGGTGTGTAAAGTTTCAATAATTATCACGGTGACTAAAATAAGGTGCGCGAAAAGACAATGAATTATACAATAACATTAGAGATCGACGACAACGACGCAATCTCATCATTTGCTGGTATTCTTTGACGAGGTTTGTGGATGACAAAGAAATGATCATACAAAATGCGCATATTTGCATAACCCATTGGGATTTAACAAATAATATAAACATGGCTAACGAGACAAGTTATATCGTGACTTAATTAATCCTCATGTTGATCGAATGGTTGATCGAATGATCGGTCAGAACGCGAACCTTGATTGAGACTACTGAACGTAAAATTAAATTGCTGCTCAAAACGTTTACCGAGAGTACTTCACGTGAAGTCTGATTGCTCGTTCACTTTATATAATTTATCATCAGCTTTATTATTGCCCTTGTTCATTTGTTAATGTACATACCTACTTGTGCCCCCAGCTTTAGTCGTCAGGCTATGTCTTATAGCGGTGCTATTTCCAACAAAAAACCATATAAAATGAACAGAAATTTAACATTAGCGTCAGTTCAATCGCGACGCGGCGCTGCATTTTACAGCAAGATAGCTATTCAAAATTGAACTTTATTCAGTACACAAGATACACGTTTAAAATTGCAGTTCGAATTTTAAGCTGCACCGAGCTGCGTAATGGCACCGCGCTGCTCTAGCAATGAAACGTGTTCTTCTTGAGCATTGAATAAAGTTCAATTTTGAATCGCAATCTTAAATATGCAGCGCCGTTTCGCGTCTTGTATTGGTGTGAGCTGACTCTTAGTCGGAAGATGGAACTTTCTCAAGGTATTATTTTTATAGTATATATACCTGGGTAACAAAGCTTTGCTCGGAGCTCTAGTAGATATAAAAAAAGTTTTAAGGATCACAAAAATATTTTACCGGGGTTCGAACCCACCACATTCCAAATTTCCGAACAACGCAAAAATTAACTAAACTGCCAATCGGACTGACACTATAAAGTCAAAATTATTGATATATTGATGCACGAAAATAAGTTCAAAATGCGCAGTTTCGCAGGGATAAAACCTAGCTAGACAGAATTTTCTCCCCCAAAAGTCTCTGCATACTAAATTTCATGTAAATACTTACAGCCGTTGCCGAGATTACGATTATAAATACACAAGATTGCCTCGTTTAAAGTATAAGATAAATAAGGTTACATATATAACCTAGTGACCAGTGCGGCGTTAATGGGGTTATACTATAATATAAGCTATAAAACACCGATTAAAACATTGACGATCAACCGCGAAATAGAAGCGCAGCTGCTGCAGTGGCCATTAGCTTAATGCGGTAAATATTCACAGCGTAGGTACACGACGCCATATTACAATGTCATTGGAACTTCAACTGATCGATTGCGAAATAAGACTTGTTAGTTCTAGTAGAACGATATATATACATATATGTGTATATATCTTTATAACGTTTATTCAGACACACAAAAATATATACAGAGCAATATTAATACATACAGGAAATAAAATATTTACAAACTGTACAAGTAGGTAAGTACTAAAAAACAATAATAACTACTCCAAAACTTAAAATGCTACAAAACAAAGAAATCTCCCAGGTCGTCCCCACCAGGCAGAG